>OZ020190.1:37727951-38327951 GCA_963971165.1 Philopedon plagiatum | reverse complement strand
GATTTTGTGTGTTTCTAGATATTTTAGACTTTGCTGATCGCTCTCTCCATAACTTTACTGACCACAAAGAGAACAGAGATATGTCTATAATTGGATGGAATACTCGCATACTCGCAGTCTTCCAGCTATCTGCGAAGATACATTTGTCATAAGAGATCTGGAAAAGACGATTTAAGATGGGTTGACATATTATGTGATATGATTGCAAATTTCGAAGGGATCGGGAGTGGAAAAACAGGATTCCAAGGGAAAGCAGAGAAGAAGTTTCGAAGACCATCGCAGTCGGCAGAATTCTAGTGCTAGATCGTGCGTTCTGGCATGATTTCAACGAACTCGGGATGTATGGGACAAGAGACGGTAATGAGGCCATGATCTGAATGACCGCGGGGAGCGCATACAGATGTTAAGTATGAATGGGTGGTAAGAAAAATATCTGGTTGATTTGGATTATGGGTAGAAACGCGGGGAAAGCATGTTGTCTCTCTGATTAAATTGGTGAGCGAGTTGCTGATTGCGAAGGTTTGTGCAGCTCTGCCTTCTGAGTCGGCTTTGTGAATCCTAGCCATTCCTTGCTACGGATATTATAGTCGTCTAGGATGATAACTTCAGCGAAGGGAAATTCAGAGATAAGATGGTAAATTTTTGTCAACAGAAAGTCAAATAACTCATTGTAGGAGTTGTCTGATGGGGAGCGGTAGATGCAACAGATAAATTTAGTAGAAGATCTAAGAGTAAGTTTTAGCCAGAGAATATCGGACTTGCCTGAGTCCAGGTTCGGGAGACTGGCGCAAACGTAGGCGCATACCCCACCATGAAGATGAAAAGATGACAGAATCTGAAGTTCATAGCCTGGAAATAGGAGATGATTGGTTAGGGATTTTGAAATGTGAGAAAAGAAAAAGATTGCGGTCCTATTTCATATATACAGGGCATTTTTTTAAGTGGACCAGAAAGTTCTACATGTGAAATTTTTACTCTTACTTTACTATTAGGGACCATTCTATTAGAAGTAGGTATAGAGATAAAACTTGACATGGGTAAATTTTTCGAGCGTTAAGATTATGTTAATTTGCCAAATATGTCAAAAAAGTCCTTAAAAATACCTAAAATAGCTATTTCTCTAAAAAATGCGGAAAGTCATACTTTTCCGCCCGCGGCTGCAGTTCGCGCCGGAGTTCAGCCAGCAGTCGAGTGCGGAAAAGACACTTTTCGCACGTGTTGGGTACAATGTTTTTTCTACGAGCGTAGTTTTATTATTTTTTAAATATTGTATTTCAGTATGGACATCAAAGTGAAAATATAATTCAAAATTCAAACTGATATATACTGACTATCTTTAAATTTCGAAAGCTTCACACAAAAAATATCACATTTAGGCAAAAATAACTAATAAAATTGCTTTTGTCTTTCGAAAATTCCATTTTAAATCGCTATTAGCCACCATTATTTGCCCACCTGTCATTGTCAACACTATCGTTTTGTGCTGAAAGAATTGTAAATTACGATTAAGAAATAAAAGCTAACCGCAACAAACTAAAATTACAATTCTGTCTAACTTAGTCAACAACATTTTTTATGTTTAACCCACATCAGATATCAAATCCGGTGGAAACGCTGAAATTTTGAATGCGCCTTTTATTGTCAGTTTTACCTGCGAAAATAATTTAGAGAATTACAGTTTAGCTTCTAGATTCTAGAGCCTTACTGTTGTGTGTTTATAGTGCTAGGCGTTTTGTACCAGCAATCCCGGGTTCAAGCCCCATTAAATTCAAAATTTTAAAGTTTTTTTTAATGAACTGAAAATAAAAGGCACAGTCACGCGGATTAGCGCCGGTTAGTATGTTAAGTTTTATATATAATTGCTAATCTCATATGTACTATCAAACTCGAGCATGGGTCAGTGTCATACATAGTGTCTATGAAAAATAACATACCATAAAGGGGCCCATACATTATCAAACAAATTGCGCAACAAAGCGATGCGCAACGTTGCGTTGCACAACTGCATCACCTATACACTTGGTAAAATTTTGATCAAACTTTAGTTACAAGAGATGCTTTGTACGAGAAACAATCATGTCCTCAAGCGCTATTGCGTCGATTAATTTTCTTTTTCACCATTTCACGATCAGCTTCTGGCTCAATTTCTTTTAATTTTTCTGCCAACTTCTCATAAGCAGCAGCTCTCAGGTTTCTATTTTTATAAATGTCGCTTTTGATTTTCCATACTTCAGGAAACTCTCTGTACATCGCAATAAATTCTCTCCAGAACTCTCTATTATTAATAGTCGTCATGGTCACAAGTGAAGCAGAGCAGTGTTCCACCAAGACAACCGGCCGACAACTGAGAAATATTTCACAACAAAGCACAACACGACACAACGCGTTGTGCAAACATTCCCGTTGTGCAAAAGATTTCAAACATTTTTGAAATTTATCAAACAATTGCGCCACGCATCAAACACTGCCATACACTGGCAAATTGTTGCGCAACAGCATATGTTGCGCAATTTGTTTGATAATGTATGGGCCCCTTAAGAGACCGCTGAAAACTAATTTCAGGTTCGTGTTCTACGGCCCAAAATTAGGGTCTATGCAAAATTTCATCAAAAAATTCGGTGTTTCTATTATTCCTTAATAATAATTTATTACCGTTTTACTATTTGGCGCCCCTTGCCTCCAACGCCCCTGGGCAAGGGCCTACTCTCTCTCTCTCTCTCTACCATCTACATAGGTGCGTATGTAATTATTGTAGATGTATTGTTTTTCGCGCCAGCGCTGAAAAAACTTGCACCACTATCACTAGTGCTGAAAATATTTTCAGCACTAGCGGAAAAGTGCAGCTTTCGACACGCATATAAGTGCGCAAAGTAGTTACTTTCCGCACGTTCGCAGAAAAAATCATTTACAATTGTGACAATAAAGTTTTAAACTTCAGGAAATGGTGTGTCATCTTCACCTGATATGCCAAGGTAAAGGTGTAAAAAATTAATGCATTTTTAGTCATTTCTTGGAACTTTTATGGCATAATTGGCAAATTAGTAGTTTTGTCTCTATACTGGTATTAGAACAGGGCCTAACATGGGGTTAAATAATTAACATATAAAAAAGCACTGTATACTTGTCTTATGAATTTGTTATTGATGTTTAATATATGTTAATGACAGTTTGTCATCAAAACAAGGTGCTTTATACTAGACACATCAAAAATAACGTAGGTAACTCTTCAGTAAGGTCATTTAATATAATAGCTAACTTAATGGTCTTCGAACTCTATCGGAATTCCTAATTACCGTGAAAAATTAGGTCGTACCACATAATAACGACAAACGTAGTCGCATGTTAAATAATTTAAGTAATTTGGCAAGGCCATTTTCAATAACCCCGTTTGCATGTGAAATTGACGGTTCTGCACGAATGATTTAATTTCTGCAAAATACAGTAAATATTATTAGTATAATTTGGTTTGTCGTAAAGTTATTAGATATGAATCTACGAAAAGTTTTCGAAAAAATCGACTGTACAGGTTTTTTTATTATATTTTGACCTGATTTCAAAAGAAAAATTCCTGATTTCAAAAATATGTAATTTGTTGACATTTACATTAGCCTTTTCTGAAATATTTAAGTTTTAAATTTGAAAAATTGTTGGTTAAAAAGATTGGGTTAGCCATGACTAAGAAAATGATTTCGTAGTAAAATAGGTTTCTGAAGAAAAAAATACGCAATATTGTTGTTATTCAAATATGTAATAAACTTACCTATTGCGTTTTTTTCTTCCAAAACCTATTTTAGAACTTCGAAATCACTTTTAATTAACACCAAAACATCACATTTGCATGTAAAGCATTTGTTTAGTCATGGCTAACCAGATCTTTTTAACCGACCGTCTTTTAAATTTTAAACTTAAATATTTCAAAAATGGCTAATTTAAATGTCAACAAATTATATATTTTTGAAATCAGGAAAAAGATCATATTTACTGACAAGTTATATACATGGTGTTATATTTTGAAAAATGCAAGTTGAGTTTACGGGTTTGAAAACCCATTACATTAATAAAATAAAAATATTAAATTAAAAAAAAAGTTTTCCCAGGGGAGGATCGCACCTGCGACCACTCGGATACACTTTCAAAACAATTTATTCAATATACAATATACATATACGTTTTCTTTTCCTAGACTACTAATGTATACAGGGTTTTCGGAAAATGCATCAGGAAACTTGGACAGGCGATTCCACGTGATAAAATAAAGGTAGTAAGCCATATAACAAAATTCGAAATCTCAATATTTTCTGAGTTACAGCCTATCAAATTTACTTTTTTTTTAATTTTTAACATATTTGGATTATTTTTTAACTAATCAAATCAAAATTTGGCACAAAGACTCAGCTTGGTGATTTATATCATTCTGTTTTAAAAATATTTCTCTACTGTGCAACCAGAGGGCACTTTACCTGAAATCCAAATTTTTTTTCCATATCTTTTTAGGTTTGACAGATATTGCATAAACGAATATGTCATTTTAAAGATAATAAAATATTAAATTGATATAGTCTTTACTTGATGAAGGAGTTTATACCAACCATCCGACGAAGACACTGTGTGTCGAAACAACTGTCATGTTTTATGAATAAAAATTTAGTGAAGATTTAATCACGTTTGTTGTTATTATTAAATTGATAATAGAATACCTACTAAATAAAAAAGGTACTCCGTTTGCGTTTGATAAAACTCACCGTTTAGTCGCAAATTAAAATTAAAAATTTTATTATCATTAAATCAGTTTTTCAAATGGAAGCAAAAAATCAAGTTGCCGGAGTTCAAATTTAGTTAAATCTTAAATCTAATAATAACCTAATTGGAATGTTATTAAAAATTATAAGATATCTAGAAGGTTATCGAACAATTAAATAACAACGATAATTATCGAATCTCGCATTTATGTCTTTCACAATCTATGCTTAAAATACGTTAATACGAAAATCAAGATAATTAAAAATAATTACGAAAGTAACTTTCAATGTTTTCTAGTTTGCATAAAAATCTAAATGGCTTATTTTTATTTTATTTGCATAAAGATCTTATGGAAATAACTAGCGACCTACGTAGTTGGGAAAGATGTTTTAAGAAAGGAATCAAATCAAATCAAATCAAATCAAAATATGCTTTATTGTCAAAAATACTTAGATCTTTATAGATAAAGCTAAAAACTAAAAATATGAAACTGGTATATAAATCAATAATACTATAAATCTAAGTATTCTACAAAATGATTTAGGAACTACATATTTTATAGGTACTACTAACCCAGGGATATGTGAAGGGACTATGAATGTTCAGAATTTTGTTAAGAGCCATCAATAAACAGGGAAAAAGGAATTTTAATTTTTTTTTTTAGTAAATCAATTGGGAATTAATACCAATTTTTTCCAAACTATTTTTTTATTTATTTCTAATTTTTTAAAAATTAAATGAAATGTTTAACACTAAATTAATACTTTAAAAAGGGAAAGAATCAATATTTTCGAAATGTCCTTTCTTTTATTTCCTGATACTTTTCAGAAAATGTTGCCTAACTCTAAAGAAAATACCTGCCGTATTTTGAATAACAATAAATCCATTTATTATTCTTTGATGTATATAGAACGTCTGTATCATTTACCGGCGTTTTATAAACCAAAGCCTTTAAGTATTCCCAGAAAAAAATCCATGGGATTAATGTCGGGCGAGCGCGGTGCCTAGAGTTCATCCTATCCACCTGTCATGAAATGTCTCATTAAGATATCTCCACACGCCCAGATGAAAATGAGGTGGAGTACCATCATGAAGGAGCCACATGTTCAGTCTCGTTTCTGTGGAAACATTTTCCATCAATTGTGGAAGATCATGCCAACGAAGGCCCTATAAGATGGTCTCCTATAATTTCGCCCCATACGTTCAATGAAAACCGGCGCTGATGGTGCCTCTCCATAATCGCATGTGGGTTTTCATAAGCCCACTGATAGGTGTTATGAAAATTGGCAATACCATCACGTATGAATGTAGCTTCGTCGGCGACTTTAATGAATTGATTATTTTATTCTTATTTTTCTTAAATTTCAGTGCACATATTCGATCGGAATTGTTAATCACCCTCGTAAAGTGCTTGCACCTGTGAAAAGGATAAAGAACTTCCTCATGAAGAACTTCGCCATAAAATTGGCAATTCCCTCTTCCAAAGCCATCTTTCTAGTACTTTCACCTGGATCCGCTAATATGCTCTCCATAATTCTTTCTTCCATTTCAGCGGTTCTAACGAATCTTGGTCTTTCATTATCACCAAGAGTATTTTTATATGCTTCGATCGTGCGCCAAATCTTCGATGGACGCTTATGAAAGTTTGGTCACAAGCAGGGATGGGCGTCGACGCGTCAACTTTAATTGTCGACGTTGACGCGTCGACAATGCGTCAACAATGAAATTAACGTCGACAATGTCAACAATATCAAGAATACTAAAAATGTGAGGTTAAGTTACTTAAAAATTCAGCATCTTCAGCAACACTTGAAAGGTTGTTCTCTAATTGGGGATACATTCACAAGCCAATAAAAATCAAAGTGTCTTTCTCGCATTCTAAAATGTTGAGAAATGTTTATTTCACACTTAAACTCGAAACAGTAAGAAAAACGCTAAATTTTTATCTATGAAAGCGATTTCGAGGACGACCTTAATTAATATTGTTTTCTTAATTTCAGTATTATTATTGTAAGAATGTAAGTTTTTATTGAAACGTGTTCTACATGTATTTTTTGTATCTTTTAATATTATTTTAATGGGTATTATAAATTTTGAAGTGATTGTCGACGTTGTCGACATCGCTTAAGTTGTCGACATCGTTTAAGTTGTTGACATCGACACCATAGTCGACAATTAAATTGTTTACATGACATTGTCGACATCGCCCATCACTGGTCACAAGGGATATTTGATATTTCTATCAGGATATGTTTCCAAGTAAAAGCGCCTTCCCTGTTCTGGCTGTTCTTCTCTCTCATAGCAAAAAAGCATGTCACGATATTCAATATTTGAATATTCTCAAGTCATTTCGTAAATAATCAACCACTGTTTTAATTTCAAGAATTTATTAATTAGTTTCGCTAATTTCAAGACCTTACTAATACCGAAGAAAGCTTTACTTATTATTTATTCGTTATCTGTCAAATAACATTTTGATTAGGATTTCTATACCATGCAAACGGATTTAAGACAATAAATTGTTTAATTCTAATTAGCAACTAAACGTTGAGGTTTATCGACTCGGATAAAGAGTAGGTACCTGTTTTGTTTAGAATTTTATTACCTTTAAAATAACGTTTTGCAATATCTGTTAAAACAAAAAAGATATGGAAATAATAAAATTTGGGTTTCAGGTAAAGTGCCCTCCGGTGGCACAGTAGAGAAACATTTTTGTAACAGAATGATATAAATCACCAAGCTGAGTCCCTGTGTCAATTACTAATTTGATTGGTTAAGAAGTAATCGAAGTATGTTAAAAATAAGAAACACAATTTTGATGGAACAAAAAATATTGAGATTTCGAATTTTTGTTACATGGCTTATTACCTTTACCAAATATCGGGGTGGATTTTCCGAACACCCTGTATAAACAAAAATAACAAGTTATTTCAGGTACAATATAATATAACTTGTATATATTCACTTGAAGAACGCAGCCGGGACACGGCCAGTGGCGGATTTAGGGCGGGGGGTGCGGGGGTGCGTCCCCCCTAGAGCCTTGTACAAAAAGGATTTTAATAGCGAATGTTATAAAAATAAATATTGTAACATAAACATAAACATTAACCATTTATATATATATATATATATATATATATATATATATATATATATATATATATATATATATATATATATATATATATATATACAGTGAGCTCAAAAAGGTTGGAATAAATTCGTTTAAAATTCAGGTGATTATTTTCTGGGAAAACGCTCGGACACGTCGATTAGTATTTTTAATTGCGCATTTTTTATTATTATTGTTACCTATTACCTGAATTAATTTATTTTGACACAAACATTTACTTCTTGTCAAAAATTATTCAAATTGTGTAGATCTATCTAATTTCAAGTAATTCTGTACGCTTTAAAAATGGTGCGGTTAAGTGAAAAAGAAAGGATAGAGGTACTAATGATGCTTGGCTATGGAGATAGGATGCGTACCCAAACAGAAGTGTGTGAGTTATTTAACAATAAGTACCCAAACCGAGCACCAATATCTCAATCTGTTGTTAGAAAAATTGAAAAAAAAATATAGGGATTTAGGGCATGTTAGAGACAATTGTAGTCAAGGTCGACCTAGGATTTCAGAAGATGTGCAGTTAAATGTGCTCTTAGCTGTCCAAGAAAACCACCATACTGTTACACGCGGTATTGCCACGGAAAATCATATTTGTCAAGCAACCGTATTGAATTATTTACAAAAAAATAAATGGCATCCCTATAGGGTACAGTTGGTTCATGAACTTAATGAAGATGACCCGGATAGAAGAACAGAATTTTCCGAATTAATGATGAACAGATGCATTGAAGATCCTCAATTTTTAAGAAGAATTGTGTTCTCTGATGAAGCAACGTTTACTCTAAATGGGCATGTGAATCGCCAAAACTGTCGATATTGGGCTACGGAAAATCCGCACTGGATCATGGAGCCCCACACACAATACCCGCAAAAAGTGAATGTTTGGGCTGGAATTGTTGATAACCGGATTTTAGGTCCCTTCTTTTTTGATGGTACGTTAAATGGCCAACTGTATCTAGAATTTTTAGAATTTGAGTTGATACCGGCAGTTGCGGTACTCTATCCAAATCCAGATGAGCCAGACATTCCCAACAATAACTTATGGTACCAGCAAGACGGAGCACCAGCCCATTACACACGCCCGGTGCGTGAGTACTTGGATACAGTCTTTCCTGGCAAGTGGATTGGTCGACGGGGTCCAATAGAATGGCCGCCAAGGTCACCAGATTTGACCCCGCTAGATTATTTTCTGTGGGGCTATTTAAAATCTAAAGTATATTTTAACAGACCTAACAATATTGATGAACTTAAAGCTCGAATAAGGCATGAAGTTAGATTAATAGGGCCCCAGGTAATCCATAACGTTTTGGAAGAATTCAAAGATCGACTTGAATATTGCCA
Organism: Philopedon plagiatum; assembly: GCA_963971165.1. Taxonomy (NCBI): domain Eukaryota; kingdom Metazoa; phylum Arthropoda; class Insecta; order Coleoptera; family Curculionidae; genus Philopedon; species Philopedon plagiatum. Next base: position 38,318,743 of record OZ020190.1, on the reverse strand, counting down.
GGAAGTTGGTGGCGGTCAATTTCAACATTTATTAAAATAAAATTTAATATAGTTCTATGTAAGTAGACCAAATAGAAGTAAACAGTTCATTTTTAATTGTTGTTTTCGTACCAGAAAAAATGTCAATATATCGAAAACCGTTGATTTTATAGATATGGTATGTTATACAAAAAGTGTTCAGAATGTATCGCAGAATTTAAAAATAATATAATATATAGGGTGTTCTATTTTAAAAAATAAATATTGACGGTATATGTTCTTCTTGAGACAACCTGTATACACAATTCTTATGTCAAAAAATTCGCAATTAAAAATACTAATCGACGTGTCCGAGCGTTTTTCCAGAAAATAGTCACCTGAATTTTAAACGAATTTATTCCAACCTTTTTGAGCTCACTGTATATATATATATATATATATATATATATATATATATATATATATATATATATATATATATATATATATATATATATATATATATATATATATTTTACAAAATATTATAAACAAAAACAGCCATTTTGCCGTCTATGTAAGGTTTTTGAAATGAATTATTCCAAAAAAATATGAATAATGGATCAATACTAATATGTCATATAAAAAATGCAAGCCCTTTTTGGCATTTTTGATTTACATGCTCTTAGATTGTTTCTGAAAATATTTCTTACACATCTCACTGCGATCTTATCAAAATCTTCGCCAGATAATTTTGACTTCTAAACGAAATAAATAACCCAATAGTTTTTTTTCAGGAAACATCTCTTTGGAAAGTAAATTTTTTCGAAAAACAGCTTTTTCAAAAATATTTTCTTGAAAACATATTTCGAACCTACATTTTTCTTAAAATGTCCTGACCGCTTTTTCAAAGATGCTTTTTAGAAAACGGATTTATGAAATATTTTGTAAATATTTTCTCCGAAAATCCATATTTCTTTGAGCGTGGTCGGATTTTTTGGCTTGTATTTTTATGTAGCTCGAGTGACGTTGACCCCCCCCCCCCCCCCCCCCCCAGACAATCCGCCCCTGGACACGGTTGGGGCTAATGGCGGCCCATGATAGCAGGAAAAGTTGAATTAGGAAATAGGGTCTGTTTCCGACGAATCTTATACGGCCATGAGAAAGCTCAATGTTACCGAAGCTTAAAAAAAATAAGGTTTAACGAGTTTCTAGTTATAAAATTTACAAATTGAATTTCAACTGGAAAAATTTGAAAAAACCAGTTTGATTTATCGGTTACAAGTCGGATGCTCGGATGCGATACAATGACACAGCGCCGGCAATGTTAAATCTTGATAAGAATTTGTAAAATTATGTAAAGGCGTTTGCTTTTACTTCTTTGTTATTTATAAAGTTTTTTTTTTGTAAAACCCATTACTTTACGGCAACCGTAATAATTTTAATTGAAAGTACTTTTCAAGTAGGTACTGTTTTACGGATTATTTTCAGATTTTTTTCTAAATCGGTTTGAAAGTTAGAGGGTGAACCCGCTAAATACGACTTTGCAGGTATAATATCTTGGCAACGAAGCGTGCAAATCAGAATGTTGGATGAGTAATAGTGTCGTGATTAAATTATTCAGTACATATTTTTTTAACTGGTCCACCGGGTTTTACATATTAAATTTTTAACATGTTAGGCCCTGTTCCATTAGAAGTATCGGGATAAAATTTGACATAGGCAAATTTCAGAGTTAAGATTATGTTAATTTACCAATTATGCCAAGGAAGCAGTGGCGGCTCGCCATATGAATCAAGTGAATCACTGATTCACCTAAAATTTCGGTTAAATAATTCAGTGCCTAATACATCATTCTCTAAATTAGTTAGATTCAATATAAATCAAGCATTAATAACGTCTAATTTCCACCTGCAACGTATGTAAATGTAAAATAAGATCTAAATTAATAACCCCAGCCTAAACAAACAGCATTAAATAATACATCACAGCCCGCGCCGCGCGTATTATACCGTTAAAAGTGTTAAGGTAGGTTTTCACAGGCATTGGTTATTATTGGCGCCATCAATATGCCAGTTTCGTGGCGTCATTATTACTGGCGCCAGTACAGTACACACGAACGTGAAAGTATCTACTGGCGTGGTAAAAAAAAATGGGGTCAACGGAAATAGTCCTAGCAGGTATAAATGTTGTTGTGCAAATTTTATCTTCACAGTTGCAAAAAATGTTAGAAAAGGAAACGCAACCCGAGCAAACTTCAACAACTTTTCTGAGCGCCTCGCATCGCCTTGATTTCTCTTTTTGTAACACGAAAGTTTTTGTTTTACAAACACGGATACTCTTCGTAGGCTTGCAAAAACTTTATAATATATTCTATTGGCGATTTTTTCGACATATCCTTAGAACAATATATAGATAAAACACACATAAATTATTTGCTTACATCAACAAAATAACCACTGGCGCCAAAAAGTAGAACCCCTTTCTACTTTACTGGCGCATGGATTAGTAGTATCAGTTAATTGGCGCCAGTTGATTATGTCACTTTTCACATGCCACAAAAATAACCCGCACTAGTGCGGGAAAGTGCCATTTTCCGAAACAAAATGCGTGCGGGAAAGTGGCTGTTTAAGCACGGTCGTTTTTAATGACGACTTATTAATAATGACGGGATAAAAACTTGTCAAAACCTAACTGATCAAATAGAAGATCTTAATTTAGACCAGTACTAAATCTCAAGCCCTTTTAGTGAATCTGGCCGTATAAATTTTTGACTTAACATGACGTCCACTATGACACGCCGCGCGTTGAAGGATTCATAACATTCTAATGTATGATATACATTTACCTAATACTTGATACGAGCATATATTTTTATTTTTTTGGCGTACCGCAATGACATAATTATAGATTATTGTATGTTTTAATAGCAGTCAGTATTATTATGAATTTATTGCAGTCCTTGGATTATAATAAAATTATAATAATAAATTTTAGTTTGGAATTAAGTAAACTACTGTATCGGCGACCTACGAGATAAATACTTATTACGTCATTCATTGACGGCTCTTTCACACCACTGGAGGGCTAATGAACTCATTATATAACTCATTTTCATTTTCAAAAAGGCTAAAAAGAGACACATACGAGTAATTAAAATATTTAAATAACTTTTACCAGGTAGCATCATGATATTATGTCAAACCTGAAGTTTTTTTTATAAATAAAAATGAAATAATAAACCAAGTAATGTTTTTTTTCGCGTTTTTTTACTCGCTCCTCTCTATGTAACACCATGTAGACATTCAGCTTGACCTCTCCCTCCGTCCGTAACGTAACTTTTCACATTAAATAAGAATGAAATTTCCAAAACTCAAATACTTTTAGAGAGAGAAAAGTGTTACGTGACAATAATACTTAACCCCTCCCCTCCTTGTAACGCCATGTAAACATTAGTGGTCATCCCTCCCACCCCCTCAACAGCGTTACGTGGTTTATGGACGACCTCATACGTCTGGAAGTGCTGTTTCCGAGATATAAGGTGATACAATTTTTAATGGTATTTTGTTTTTTCTTATCTGTTTTACACGTTAGATAATTCACTAAAATTTCGGGCATACAATACATGTTCTCATCATGTAGTTTCAAGAAGACTGTCTTTCGATGTGGTACCGCCTTAGTGTAAAAAAAATCACGACCAATCTGATTTTGCGCGAGTTTTAGAATAGGTGAATTGTATGCCTCATCTACAGGGGCGTTTCAAAAGGTGGGACCGGAACAATATTATTTGGAGTACTTGTGGAATATCCTTGTTACCCTTCCGAATAATCTACATAGTAGTATCTTTTGAGTGTCACAATCTTTTTAATCCCCCTAAATTTGTTTGCGACAACACTGCCTCCTTTTTTAAAACGACACCATTTCTATTTGATTCTGTTTTTTCTGTTTTCTTGTACTATTTAGAAGATATTTAGCAACATATGTATCGTGAAATAAGTTATGCAGTTCTATAGATAAGGATCAATGATAAATACCTGTTTTCGCAAATAAAAGAAAAATTCTAAAATCCTGAAATACCTGTGCATAGTATTCAGCTAACGTGTAATGGCTATTACTCATTCGGATGATTTACTCCACTAGCCTTGGACTCGTACTACAAACTTCATCCTCACTGTAATTCTCCACTTTACACGCTCGTTATATAGCATACTGTAAAGGTTACTTTTCTGACACGCCAGAAAATAAAATATTTTGTATGCAGTTTAGATTGTTTTGAGACGCAGTTAATGCTTTGGTATTTTTATCCCGTGTCTATTTTTTCTTAGATTAATTTATTGTTTAAATATTTAAATACACAATGTACAAAATTAACAATTATTTCTCATTTAATATGGTATTTAATAAGCGTACACCTAAAATAACTTGAACTTACACATATCAAAGGTCAACGAATACAAAAAATTACCATAAAAGATCAATGGTTGACAACAAATAACTTAATTAGCCCAAAGTACCCCCTCATTTGATCCATTTGCTACAACCATTATTATCATTGACAAACAGGTACATTGGAAATTAATTACAATTTCTTGTAAGACAATTATTTAAACAATTATGTTTTCATTCCCAATAATTTAATGGTCACAAGCGCTAGTATCGTGTGTGTAGATGTAGAGTTATGTTCGTTTTCTTGTTTAATTTATAGAGTAGTGTGGTGGTTTTAGTTTTGTTTAAGACTAATTAAATGTGGACCTTTTTTATTAGACTAGTTTATCGGGTCCTGGGTATTGAAAGATCAGATATGAGCATGTAAGTGACGTCACTATAGTGTAATAACGCGTAATAGGTCGGAACATAATTGCTTAAAATTATTTTGTTTAATGGGTATCGTTTTAAAGTTTATAAATAAGATATTTTTTATGTTAATAACTACACTATACTGAATATATCCGGCGACGATTTGTAAAATAAGGGTTTTAGAATTTTTCTCAAGTTATTATTATCATTTTTGTTCAAATTTGGTGATTTAGCTTAACTATAAGAAATGCTAATCAGATATAATATAAAATATATTTTCTTCAATGATTTTTTTAATACAAATTGCAATACTTGCTGGCGATCAAAGAGTTTTTCGCTGGCCCAGAGTTGGCTTTATTATTATTGTCAACTATCTATAATTTATTTGTATATGATGATAACATTTAACATCAAGTACTTTTTATGTGGAATAATAACTTTAATAGTAGTTGGGTGATTCTACGTTAAGAGGTCCTTTTAGTCCTGGCTATCTTAAAAAAGTGTCTTCGATATCTTCAAGTAAGAAAATATAAACATTATAATACAGCTCAGTTCATCTTGTGCTATAAAAAATCATTCAGATTACCTACAAAAATAATTTTTTGTGCTAATTATTTTTATTAAAATATGATACCAGGGGAGTGACTTAACAGGCTGGGGACAGGATTGAATTAGATTTTTTTACTTGATAAATCATCAATAAAATAACAGATAAGTTTCCAGTGACCTAGCAATGTTAGTGTTTAACTCATTTTGATATATTTATAGTATATTAAATGGTAATTTCCTATTAAAAAATGGCTTTATGTCCAGGGGAGAGACAATTAGATGTGCCAGGGAAGAGATATTTTGACTATATTATCCCGGAATTTTTTTATTTCAGTACATTTTTTCATACTTTGCAATAATGACCTCAATAAAACTAATTACTTACTTAAAATCTATTAAAAATAAAAGCACTAATTTGTTTTCTTAACACTTAAAATTCTCGGGACATGACATGAACCTCTTAACGTAGAATCAGTTACATCTTTAAGAAATATGATATTTGAAACTGAAATAATAATTATGAAATTATAAAGAAAATAAAAATAGTGAGCGTTGACAGTTCATTATCACCCTAAACAAAATATCTACTTTGGCTTAAAGACAAAAATTCAAAAGGCAAAAATATTAGCACTGGCTGGCCCTGGGAATAAAATTATTCCGTTTTAAAATTACCGCTAATTGTTAGCAAAATTTATTTCCTTTATTCGCTAGAGAGTGCAAATGAAAATCATTGAAAACACAAAAAAATTGCAAACACAAAACTGCAGGGGCTATCTACTGATTGCGGTTCTGGACGTTGCGCCGACGTCACCATCTATGTATGTACATAACTTTCACAACGCAGAAAACTGAAGCACTTCCATGCAGCTAGCCTAGACCGAATCACTGAATTTTCTGCCCCCAAGTTAAGTAGACGATCGATATAAATTGAATAGATTGATACATCTGATTTTTTTTATTATGGAATTTTTTTTTATAATGGAAAATATTGAATTTCTTTTAATGTAAACTTTACAGATGGATCAAAAATCGATGTGGGTACTGGGGCTGGAGTATACGAATCAGCAACCAGGGAGGGAATATTCATCAACTTGGGCGCATACGCTATACTCTTCCATTCAGAAGTAATTGCAATAACAATCTGTGCACAGACAATGATAAGGAGGAGAGCATATACAAATGGACGGATCCATATATTGACTGACAGTCAGGCGCCTCCAAAAGCACTAGAAACGCCCGAAATAAACTCCAACACAGTGGAGGAATGCCTTTCAAACCTGAACATTCTGACCCGGCACAACAGGATCGCCCTGGAGTGGGTGCCTGGACATCAAGGAATACAAGGAAATGAAGTCGCCGACAGGCTAGCTTAAAAGGAAACGCCAGAAACCTTGATTGTCCCAGAACCCAAATGCGGACACTCGTAGCAAAGAGCACGAGGAGCAATACAGGAATAACTGACAAGACAATATCAGCCGTACTGGGTGGATCTCCCTGGTTTAAGACAATCGCGATCACACATATAATATATATATATATATATATATATATATATATATATATATATATATATATATATATATATATATATATATATATATATATATATATATATATATATATATATATATATTATATATATTATGCAGGAGCACCTGAATAACGTCTATCCAAACCGTTGGATAGGTAGGGGAGGACCTATTGCCAGGCCTCCTCGATCTCCCGACCTAACGCAGTTGGATTTTTACCTGTGGGGACACCTCAAAACCTTGGTGTATTCTACTCCCGTCGATAGTAGGGAGGAACTTCTACGGAGAATCACGTTTCATTGTGCTCAAATAAGGAACAATGCTGGGTTATTGTGGCGGGTACAGCAGTCCTCAGTTCGTCGTGCCCGCGAGTGTATAAGACTTCACGGGGCCCATGTTGAACCCTCTTACGAAGTTTTTATCTAAGCAGTTAAATTTTAACGTTTTATTGAAACTATGTTGGCGACAGGGAAAAATTCCTCTTTTTCATATTCAACCCGACAGAAGTTAGGGGACTAACAGTGTAAATAAAATGATGTTTTTTTCGAAAGCGGTTAGGATTAACGACATGAATGAAGAGTACTTAATTTTTAGTCAATGGTTAAAGGTATGTAAAAAACGTGGTCCAAAGTTCTTATCATACAGGGCGTAAAAAAATGGGGTCATGAGTGTCAGAGCTAGTCCGTCCCTGCAGCTGTGAGTACTTCACAATACTTTCTTGGATAGTAATTTGAAGGGTCTAACCTGGTATACATCAAATTGAAATATACCTGGTGGTTCAATAATTATGTGTAAAAAACTTGATTTCATTGGAGCTCTTTGGGAGCCCATATCTCCGAAGAGGAGGCCGATACGAAAAAGGTTTATATGAACTTGTAGTACTCTTTTCACGTGTTTTTTTCATATCCGGGAGATTTCCCACATTTTCCCGGACACCCTGTATATATATATATATATATATATATATATATATATATATATATATATATATATATATATATATATATATATATATATATATATATATATATATATATATATATATATATATATACCGGGTGCCCACGAGTTTACTGGCCAGCTTGTTATTTTGTTAAGAAATAATATTTCGATTTGAAATTTTGGGAACTCGTATGGTTGCTTTAGATGCAGATTTTGAGTGCTAGAACATCTGACTATCGTTTCCGGTTCAACCGGAAATACAGTCAACTTTGTTATTTTAAATGAAACCCCCTGTATATTTTTCAAAATTTGGATTCTGCGTAAAATTCTAATTATAAAACATGCATCATATCCCATACCTATCTTTAACAGTTTTCAAGAAAATGACGTTTGAAAATGTCGAAAGAGCCGCAAACAATACTGTTTTAACATAAAACAAATGAATATGCGAAAAGTTTAATATATTATTCTTACTTCTTTTTAAGGGCCTTGTATGATTGTGTCATGACAATCTCACTTCCGGTGCAACCGGAAGTGCTACAAAATATGACATTCAGGCACAAATTACTTCAATAATTTCAATTGAACGGCCTACTTTAAACTCTAAATTCTAATTTATCTGACTTTTCTCTATAATTTTTGTATACACCATCCAAGGTCTAAAGTTGATAGTTCTTGAGATATGGATAGCTAAAAATTTAGATGCATTCCAAATTTCAATCTTTCTAATTTTATCTAGGCGGCTATGGAGATCATTTTTGTCGCTTGAACTGCTTCATGATCATAACCATGTCAATTTCCAATTATTTAATCAAGATGGCTATGAATACAAGACACTTGTCATATTTTCTGTTAATAATATCACCCCCAAAACAAATGAACAACGTGTTCAGGGAATTTCAAAGAGTTCGTCTGAGAGAAAACGGTCAACAATTCGAACACTTAATTTATGACTAATTTCTTATTTTTTATAATGAAAACCTAATAAAATTATTCTTCAAGCACTACCCTGATATTATTAATTATGTGTATCCTTTCTACATTTAATTAATGCAAATGGTCTCCATAGCCGCCTAGATAAAATTAGAAAGATTGAAATTTGGAATGCATCTAAATTTTTAGCTGTCCATATCTCAAGAACTATCAACTTTAGACCTGGGATGGTGTATACAAAAATTATAGAGAAAAGTCAGATAAATTAGAATTTAGAGTTTAAAGTAGGTCGTTCGATTGAAATTATTGAAGTAATTTGTGCCTGAATGTCATATTTTGTAGCACTTCCGGTTGCACCGGAAGTGAGATTGTCATGACACAAGCATACAAGGCCCCTAAAAAGAAGTAAGAATAATATATTAAACTTTTCGCATATTCATTTGTTTTATATTAAAACAGTATAGTTTGCGGCTTCCGACATTTTCAAACGCCATTTTCTTGAAAACTGTTAGATAGGTATGGGGTATGATACATGTTTTATAATTAGAATTTTACGTAGAATCCAAATTTAAAAAAATATACAGGGTGTTTCGTTTAAAATAACAAAGTTGACTGTATTTCCGGTTGAACCGGAAACGATAGTCAGATGTTCGAGCACTCAAAATCTGCATCTAAAGTAACCATACGAATTCCCAAAATTTCAAATCGAAATATTATTTCTTAACAAAATAACGAGCTGGCCAGTAAACTCGTGGGCACCCGGTATATATATATATATATATATATATATATATATATATATATATATATATATATATATATATATATATATATATATATATATATATATATATATATATATATATATATATATATATATATATATATATATATATATATATATATATATATATATATATATATATATATATATATATATATATATATATATATATATCTGGCTGACGAACAGACCACACTTTGACCAGAATCAACAAGAGACCTTATATCCAAACATTCGAAATGGATGGGTAAGATGTAGTGGCTCGCGCCAAACTACTTTTACGTATGTTGCTCCAAAACTTTTGGTTGCTAACATAATAAGTAAAATATGTCGAATTTCTTCGACAGTACAAGTGCACCACTGTACGATAATATAAGGAGGTTTTCCTATATATAAATATAGTATTTATATCATGAGCTTAAAGATTACGTTATCAATTTTTTTATTCGACGTTTCGCCTTTGGTCAGCGATCATCAACTTAATTTTTTTAAATACGGCCCTGATTTTTTGATGTCAAATTTCAGAAGCACTTTTTATTCTGAATTCAACAGTGTACCACACATTATGGTTAAGTTTCGTTTTGAGAAATTTTTGTGATACGGACCTGTCTCCTAGGACATTTCATACATTATTCAACGTTTGTAATTTAATGAAGAAAATAATGAAGCATTAGTCAAACTGTTTAATTTCTTATTTTAATTATGGCTGGTAAGTAAAAAAAATAATCAATTAATTACTGTTGAAAAATATTCCAAGATCAGTGTGCCACACATTATTTTAATTAGGTTCTCAGCATTTTTTGACCATTATTAACAAATTTTAGGTTTAAACAGCAAGCAGTGAGTTAAATAAACAAGTATTAAAATGCGTTTTGTAATTAGTACGATATATTAATTTGATAACCAGCCAATTACTATTAACATACATGGGCGCCGCGGGGGGGGGGGGGGGACGTGCCCCCCTGAGATTGTGAGATTGTCATAATTTTTAATTATTTGTGTATTTGTATAAACCACTACAAATAAAATCTTTTATTTTTGTTGTTGTGTTGCCATGTATGTTAACAATATTTCAACGTAACAAGTTTTAAGAAATAATATTTTTGTTACATTACTTTCAAAAATCCTACTAACCCTTCCAAAGTTCTCAATTTCAAAAAGTTAGAATACCAGGCGCGGCCCGTGAAATTTTAAAGCTGTATATCTCTGTTGCTACTTATGGAACCATGCCAAGTTCACTTTTTTTAACAGTGAGCCTACTAGTAATGATTTGGTAAAGAAAAAAATATTTTGTAATTTGCGAAAAAAAGTTGAATTTTTGAACTGACCCACCTGGAAAAAAATTATCACGCTTAGGTATTTTATTTGTTATTTTTTCCTAAACAAATTTTACATCATTTCGTCTCTTAAATTTTAAGAGAAAAAATGTGTTAATAGAAAGTTATAGTCATTTGATTTTTTTTTAATTATATTTTAGGTTTAAAAAAATTCAAATGACTAACTTTCTACTAACACATTTTTTTCTCTTAAAATTTAAGAATTGTCGACTAAATGATGTAAAATTTCTTTAGAAAAAATAATAAATAAAATACCTTATCGTGGTAATTTTTTTCCCAGGGGGTCAATTCAAAAAATCAACTTTTTTTCGCAAATTACAAAATATTTTTTTTTCTTTACCAAAACATTCCTAGTAGGCTCACTATTAAAAATCCTGAACTTGGCATGGGTCCCATAAGTAGCAACAGAGATACACATAATACACAACTTTAAAATTTCACGGGCCGCGCGTTTAGAATCCTACCTATAACACAAATAAAAGCCTCTAGAGAACAGCCATTTAAACCAACAAATAAATACCTTAACTTCAACTTAACACCCAGAAATTAGTGTTTATTTACCTAACTAATTAAAAATGCATCAGTAAGCGCGTACGATATTTTATTAGTATTACACGGCTTTAACTTTCGTTAATATTTGACGGCTTTAACTTTTTCTTTCACAGATTAAGAAATAAACAGCAAAAATAATGTACTCACACAAATCATGTTTTTTCTTGACGAATGCTGTAATAAAAGAATTTTGGTTATAATTTTAAAATACGGTGTAGTTGTGCTCAGTTAGTGTTTTTCGTTTCGATTTTTTACATTTGTTTTAGCAGAAAGCTCTTTAAGCTAGTAGGAATAATGTTCATCTCATTAATATCGTAATATAGGGCAAGTCGCAATTATTTGTGTTGCCGGTATAACACCCTTTTCGTTCTGGTTAGGTACCTACAATTTCAACCGATTTCACGACTGGTCCATATTTTCCCATATTAAGTAAAAAAATTGTTATTAAATTAAAATACACATTTTTGGTAAAATGCGTCTATGGAATTAAAAATACTTTGGATTATTTAAAACTAATAAAAAAAATGAGATGTCAAGATAACATTAAAGTTTGGCAATGTCCAGACTGGATCATTTGTTTTCTCTTTATATTATTAGATCCTATGACGTCAGGCTCTTTAGAAGCGTCAGATACGGTGGTGGTTTAGGGTATTTTTTAAAATAAAAAAGCGTGCGATTTGAGGGAAAAAAGTATTGGGTATGTCTGTAGACTACTCCAGGAGTCACTCATTCAAATAAATGCAGCGAATGTCATCAATCAAACACCCTATACAGCCTGTTCAAAATGAAGTCGGCACTATTGCTAACTTTCTTATTATAAGAGCTACGAATTCGACTAAATTAGCAAACTAGTGTTTTTTTTTACGCTGATTATCATACTAATGTCAAAAAAACAATTGACAATCAGAATCACGTGATATTAACAAAAATGTATTTTTTTTAAATGGAATGCCCTATATCTGCTATAACCGTTTGATAGATAGTGAATTTCTAAACAAAATTTCTCCTTTACTACATATTGCTAAAACTAATAATAACGAAGATATTTACATTTAAATGTAATTTTCCATTTATTATCGCAGGCGGCCGTGTACCGTATTAAACGGTCCTCCTCGACAACTTATTCACAGGCAACCATCACAAAAACAAGATTATTACATGTAGTTGTGATTAATAATTTATAATTATGTTATTTATAATAATGAATTTAAAAAAAAATAATAATAAAAACGACATACATTTTCTGTTGTAATTTCCAGGACAACTAATTGGGATTTTATTTGCCATTAACAAAAATAAGAATATTATGAACTTAAATCAAGTGCTCAAACACATCCCCTTCTACTTCAACATATTTCCGAGCACATTTTAAAACCTTCCGTGTAGCCTTCAAAACGGTTCGCCCATCAATGTTACTGATAATATTAGTAATGGATTCTTGTAGTTCATTAACATTATTGTACGTTTTTTTTTATAAATCTCGTTTTTTAAAAATCCCCAAAAATAAAAATCGAGAGGAGTAATGTCTGGTGAACGCGGAGGCCATAAAATTGGTCCGCGTCCAAAAAGTTCAGTCAGTAGATTGGCAGCAACGTAGGTATTGTGCGGCGGCGCACCATCTTGTTGAAAAAATATTTCATGCCGATCTGCTAAATTAAGGTTATCTAAAAAATGTGTAAATACCATTTTATTCCAAAAATATCAAACTTAACTAAAAATATTTCAAAATAGGATGTTGATCATGACAGATTGACAGATCAGCCAAAGGTTTTGTTTTTATCAAAACGGTCCACGCCCGCCTGCGTTAATAAATGGTAAATTAGATTTAAATATAAATATCTCCGTTATTATTAATTTTAGCGATATGTAGTAAAATACAAATTTTGTTTAGAATTTCACACTCTGTCATACGGTTATAGTAGATATAGGGCATTCCATTTAAAAAAAATACATTTTTGTTAATATCACGTGATTCTGATTGTCAATTGTTTTTTTGACATAAGTATGATAATCAGCGTAAAAAAATACACTAGTTTGCTAATTTAGTCGAATTCGTAGCTCTTCTAATAAGAAAGTTAGCAATAGTGCCGACTTCATTTTGAACAGGCTGTATATACAGGGTGTTGCCAAAAGATGTTAACAGAGTTAAGAGCAGAATCTAAAAATATGAAAATAAGTTTATATAAACATGGAACCTTAAACGCTTCTTTTTCGAGATACAGGGTGTTTAATATTTTCTTTTTTACATATTTCTTTTTAATTTCTCGAAAATGCGTTAAGATATTGACATGAATTTTGGTACACACCAGTATGTAATCAAAGGGTACCTGTACGTACAAAAATGTATTTCCTAAAGTACTTGCATCAGTGGCGTGTGTGCGCATAAGTCTTTATTTTTAGCTAAAAAAATAGCACGCCACTGATTTTTTGAAAAATTGTTATCTTTTTCTTTAAGCCCAATTAATTCTGCGTGAAAAGTGCCTCTTGAGCTTTTTTGTTGTGATGCATCGTTTTCGAGATAAAAATTAATTTATTTCTTACAATAAAAACAAATAATGAAAATGAAATTTAAAAAATATATATTTTTTGTTGAGAAATCGGTGATTTTTGATTTAAGTTTATAGTATATGCTGGAAATGGCTTCTTCGTGCTTCAATACATGCTCTAGTCTAAATCGTCTTCGTTTATTTCTCCTAACTCTTCGAAATACTTGAGGTGTGAAAATATTAAACACCCTGTATCTCGAAAAACAAGCGTTTGAGGATCCATGTTTATATAAACTTATTTTCATATTTTTAGGTGTATAATCTGCCCTTAAAATTTTTTGTATGTACAGGGTGATCGCGTATAATGTTACCCCCCTTTAACTTCTTTGTTTCGCACTTAAGAAAAAAATGTTAAATGCGAAAGTCGTAGGGTTTAATGTAAGCTTTTTGCAAAATATATTATCATTGATACAGGGTATTGCATAAAGGCGTGGCAGATCAAAATGATATTTTTTTTAATGGAATACCCTATATATTGTTGCATTATTGGATTCTACGGACAATTCTGAACATAATTTGTATATAATGCCATATATATCTAAATGGAACCTTTTTCGACTTATTGATGTTTGAAAATTAAATAATATGAGAAATAAGGTCATGCAAGTCAGGATGTATCGTTTCCATGGATAACAGGATGACGATCCTGAACTGAATATTTTGCCAGCTATTCAAAAAAAAACCAATAGTATTAGATCTGGAAACGATACATCTTGACTTGCATGACCTTATTTCTCACATTATTTAATTTTCAAACATCAATAAGTCGAAAACGGTTCAATTTAGATATAAGTATAGTGTTATATACAAATTATGTTCAGAATTGTCCGTAGAATTCAATAATGCAACAATATATAGGGTATTCCATTTCGTTACTAAGTTAACATCAAATTTTGATCTGCCACGCTTTTATGCAGCACCCTGTATCAATGATAATATATTTTGCAAAAAGTTTACATTAAACCCTACGACTTTCGCATTTAACATTTTTTTTCTTAAGTGCGAAACAAAGAAGTTAAAGGGGGGTAACATTATACGCGATCACCCTGTACATTCTATTATGATATACCCAAACAAAATCACAAAAGAAAATAAGGATCTTCGAAGACAACGAACAACCGATGCAAGTTCGAAAATCTCATTCCTTTAAAAACAATAGTCACAATAATTGTTAAAATATTAGCATGACTCCTAAGTTTTTAAATGATGACTTATTAACGCTGACAAACCTGTCAAGACCTACTAATCACCTAGAAAATTTAAATTAAACCAGTACTAAATCCCTATAAAGTAACCCACCGGCACCTGTTTGAAGAATGTTAACTATTTATATGAAAACTAAATATTTATGGCAACAGCTTAGCCTTTTTTTAAATTATTCTTTCTGGTAAAATTGTGAACTGAAGAAAATTTTAAATATTTTTGATTTAAAATATTTTAAATAGAATTTCACCTAAAACACTTGATGCATTTAAAATAAGTGGAAACTATTTTTTTACTTGTATTTATTAGGTTAAAATGCATTTTTACCTAGTATTTTTTTATCTGATACGCCTACTTCAAGCCTAAGCCTAAGTACTAAGATACCGTGGATGTCTGAAAGGAAGGGAAATGTAATCTATTGACACCGGATTTAAAGGATTGGAGGTTGGAAGGGGAACGGAAAACATTTGCAGGCAGTCCGTCCCATAATCTGGAGACCATAAGTATGAATGGGCGAGAGAAGTGGGATGGTCTAGGCTTTTTTAAAACAATTGCTGGCATGCCATCCAGATCGGAGGACTTTTTGGTGTCAAGGGATAGAAGAATGTTGTGAACATGTTTGACCTTAGGAATTATGTTGGACATTTTGCGGGGTACAGACGTATTGTTTGGAAGAGCGAAATTGGCAGGAAAAATGGGGTTGGAATTGGCAGCGAATTTTTTGGCAAATAGTTTGGCTTTCTCTTTAGATGTGGAGATAATTTCGTTATCAGAAGTCAGGTGAGGAAATATGCTTCTACAGAACTAATGTTTTTGGCAAGTGACCAGACAGATTTGCTGCCGTTTGATCGTATTGATTTCTTGCCTCTGAAAATTTGACGATTTTCGGGTGTAAGATTTCGAAGAAACCTTTGGTGAGCTTGGGCTTTTTTGAGCCTGGCTTTATCACAAACCATGGAGAACCAGGGATTTTGATGGCAGGGTTTAGGTTTCTTGCGGGTATGTGGAATGAAAATGAAACTTTCGTGAATGAATAGAGTGAACTTTTTTGTGTTGCTTAGAATCAACTATTTCTCTAAAGAACAGGGAGTCACCTTTTTACCCTAATAAAGGTCCCCTGTTTATATTTGAGTTAAATTTTGTTTATCAAATACTTGTGTATTTAAACGTACCCACAGATATTATCAAACAAAAAGTTTAGCCTACGATTAATGAACACCCTTTATTGTTTAAACAAAAATATCAAACTGTTATTTTTGGATATGACCAAGAGACGATAGAATATATTGCTGTAAATGCGCAATATTTGTTTATAATAGAATTACATAAAAGTATTCACATAAAAGATGTTTCACAGAAAAGTCGTAAATTAATAGAAGATTTATAACCGACATTTAAAGCGACAGCGAGCAAGTTTTTAAACATTATTAGACCTAAATCAAGAATTACACCTTGGCCACACATGTCTTCAATAATATCTAATGTCAGCATCCGAGGTCAAGACAGCCATCATTTTCAAGGTCATTTCGATATAGTAGACTTAATGAAAAACACTTATCCGATCATTAATTCTTTCAACTGTTCTTGTATTTATATAAAATGAAACTGAATGAATCAAATAAAATTTGAAAACAAACACTCCTTAAAGGTTCACTATATTATTTGTTTGTGAATGAGTGCTCGATGTTAACTTTACGTTATAAGCCTATTGTAAACTACCTACTCGTTGCCTTCAAGCGAGTTTTTTTCTATGTTAAGAATTTTTAAATTTAGTCACTAATACAAAATAGAATACGAGTATCATTCCGACTTTATTTAAACATTATTCAGCCTTTTATTTGCAAAGGATTTGTTATTTTAAGTAATTTATATTTATTTTTCTTTTGATCAAATTCAGTTAGCCGGTCGATCAACACGGACTTGATCGACCGGTTAGTTTTACTGCATCAGATGTGCAATTAAATCAGAGGTTTGGCATCTGCTGTCAACTGCAATAGCTATTTACCTAACAAGTGCAGAAAGTGATAGTTTTCTGCACGTGACTGCAGTTGACCGAATGACGTGAAGCGGAATTCCGTTTGCTGTCAAGTGCGGAAAAGACACTTTCCGCACGTGTTGGATACAACGTTTTCAATATGGGCGTAAGGAAAATTATCTAGTTGTGGTATTTTTTTTAAAATATGTTGTTTCAGTATAGACATCAAAGTGAAAATACAGTTTAAAACTCAAACTTATATTATTTTCATTGTTATTAACAAAAAGTATACGAGACCTCTTTTGTCTTGAAGTTGCTAATTTCTTTTTTGCGCACCATTTACTAAATGTTTCCGATGGACTTATCCAGCAATTTTTTTTATTTTATAATTCAAAAGTGCTCCATTCGAAAAGTTTATCCCCAAAAGATTAGAATTTTTTCTGATCGAATTTACCCTCAAAATAGCGGTCAAACATCGCTCATTATAAAACGGGACGATAGCGTCTGGTGACATAGTCCCACGTTTAGCGGTAAGCGTTGGCACCGCTGCAAAAATTTTACTACTAACTTTGCCAAAATGACATTTGTCAAAAACCTTATCCCCCTTGGCGGTGTTGCCTTATCTTTAATTGGATTCACCACAGTGCCCGTTACATTCAGTTGTTTTTCGTGGGATGACGTCAAGCTGGAAACTGAATGTTTTTAAATTTTGTCGAATTTTAAAGCTTAAAATTTAAGCCGACGTAATTTTGTGTGTGTATTTCTATTGACTGATTGCGCAATAATATAAACATACATATTTATTAAAAACGCGAAGTGACTGAGCAAGCCCATTCTTTAAAACGGTATTTTGATTTTTCTGGTAACAATTCAACGTTCGCATTCTTGGCTTCTTCGAGAATGTCTTCCGGTACACCGTCAAACATGTTCTCCTCAATTTCTTCCTAGATTTTCATTTTCTACTCAAAAGTTGGTTAAAAGTCGAATAACCTTTGTATTTTCACTTTGACGTCTATACTGATGATTTTTAGAGCCGCCATATTGTCACTTATCTGTGCGTAGCATACGCAGCAGCCTTACTAGCACTCAGCCTTACTAGTAATCAAAATTTGACCACATTGATCCACACCACTGCAAAAGCTCTTGCCAATTGCGACAGATTACTGTGATTCTAACGCCGGGTAATAGAAATTTCTTACTTACCAATAAGGAAGTTTAAAAGCACTAATGTAACCAATGACACTTAGGAACTTAGCTGTTCAAGTTAACAGAAAACCGGTGTATGCATGTGTGCGGAGTAAAGGAAGGCGCAGTTTGTAAGTTGCTTTACTTTCCGCACGATGCGCGCACTCCACACCCCGGTTTTCTGTTAACTATAACAGAAAAATATTTATTTTTAACTTTTTAGTGCGCTACTCATAAAAGCGTGATTTTAGTTTTTTAAATATAACACCCTGAATATTACTTGGCAGTAAATAAGATCTATTTTCCTGAATTCAAAAATATATAATTTGTTGACATTCAAATTAGCCGTTTCTGAAATATTTAAGTTTAAAATTTAAAAAATTGTCTGCTAAAAGGATGTGGATAGCCATGACTAAACAAATGCCTTACATGCAAATCTGATGTTTTGGTGTTAATTAAAAGTCATTTCGAAGTTCTAAAATAGGTTTCTGAAGAAAAAAATACGCATTAGGACCGTAGGTTTTATTATTTAAACAACAACAATACTGGGTATTTTTGTCTTCAAAAAACTATTTCAAATTTAAACCAAAATATTACATTTGCATGTAAGGCATTTGTTTAGTGATGGTTATCCAGACTTTTTTAACCCAGAGTTTTTTAAATTTAAAACTTAAATATTTCAGAAACGGCTAATTTAAATGTCAACAAATTATACATAATATGTATATGTTACCGGCAAAGTCCGTTTCATCGTCATACTTAAGTTTGCCTAGGTAAACCGCACATTGCAGGGACGTTTTCGGCAAAGTCCGAAATTGTTCTCTATTTCGGAGTTTGCCTAGAATGTAACCCGCCAAACGTAGGTTTGCCAAACACGTTTTAGGAAAAGTCCGAAATATGTTCTTACCTTTGTGTTTATCATGATAATTGGTATACTAGTGATGCTAAGCCTGTAAATAACATGATTTCATCGTATTTCATTAAGTTAAATATACCTTCATAATATACTTATTAAACTTTTTTTATTAAATGATAATAACAAGCCTGAGCAAACCCGGTCCAGTTAGGCGAATAGACAAACACTCAAAGCAGGGCGCGCATTGAATAGACTCGGCTCGATAAGTTTCGTTCGGAATGGCGATAGTCAAAGCGCATTGATTCGGCTATCGGTTGTTTAAAACAGCTGCAACTATTGTGATGTATAGACGTAGTAGGTATCGTTTCAGACGTTTTTTCGGTATTTCCTCCTAAGCCTCCTTCCGCACATTTTCGTGATTCTTCGGGTCGTACAAAAAACCATAAAAACGAACGTTTACTGTCAAAACTTCGTCCGCCATTGCACACCTATCTCTTCCGCTTGCGTCTCAATACGAGAAGTAGTCGCAGGCAGTCGGACATTTCGGTTCGGCAATTTTTGCTCTGATTCCGATTTGGTCGTTACGAGCGGGCGAAATCGATTCAATGCGCTCCTCTTCATATAATTGCATGTATACCAAACCTTTTGACTGTGCCTTGCCGTGCCGAGCCGAGCCGAGTCGATTCAATGCACACCCTGCTTAAGGCTGCACCACATCCATTTATTGCCAACTTAATTTTATTTTAGTACAATGTTTTCCTTTATTTTTCTTTTGAATGAATATTGTCACAATATTATCCGTAGATTGATATTCTATAGGTATTTTTTAAACTATTATTAAAAGTCTCAAGATATTTTATGATTTATTTTAGGAAAATAATATTTAAAAAGAATATTGAGGTCCTAGTGTCAGAAAAAAAGTCACCATAGATCTTTTAAAATATGTATTAATCTTTTGAATGAAATCATTATACACTAAAAATTGCTTGCAGGATATTAATGACAAAATGAAATTAAGTTGGCCACCATGGACGCGACCGGAAAATGCCACCTTAAACAATCAACGCAGTGCGTGTGTACCTGCGACGTATTACAAACAGACTATAACTAGTTACGACTAGAAAATGACCAGCGACGTAACGGTCACAAATTTATTAATTCGGACTTTACCTAAAACGCGTTTGGCACACCTAAGTTTGCCGGGTTACATTCTAGGCAAACTCCGAAATAGAGAACAATTTCGGACGTTGCCGAAAACGCCCCGGCAATGTGCGGTTTACCTTGGCAAACTTAAGTATGACGATGAAACGGACTTTGCCGGTTTCTGGAAATCAGAAAAAAAGATCCTATTTACTGACAAATAATATACACGGTGTTACATTTAAAATGTAAGTTGAGTTAATTCCTTTACCTATCTTTGAGGTATTTAATATCTGATATTCCCAAAAGAAATAGACAATATTTATAGACGTGAAGTATAAAAAGTTAAATTTTGATTCTGAGGGTTAATTTCGGGGGGTAAATTGGGCAACGGGAAAAAATTTCAAGGGCATCTTGTAGGGTGTCAAATGAAAGCTTATTAAAGCACGAACTTAACGACATATATGATGATGTATTTTTTATGCATTTTTAAAACATTTTTCGGGAAAAACGCTTAAAAATTGCTGTCTCTCACCCTTATCACCAGAAGGAGAGCTCAGAAAAATCACGAACATTAAGAATTAGGTGTAGATTGAGCGAAAATTATCAGGATTGAAAAATTCTAGCACGATCAATTGCTATAAACAATTTAATTGTTTATTTCCTTATAACTGTTGAACCATTTGTTTTAGGAAAAAAGTTTTTCAACAAAAAATATTTCTCACGATGCAAGGAACAACTTTTGTCCTAGCGCGTTTTTCAAAATCTTTAATTTGACCCACTCAGCTCCGCGAATACGCAATGTGATACGGCGTTGGTAGGCGGAGATCGGGCGGTCGAGTTTTTTGTTTAATTAGTCTACCAAGAATAACAAATATTACAATATACAATGTACCGTTATTACTTTTTCATTTGGCATAGTTTAAATGTCGAAAAATTATTATTTTGAAAAAGCGCGTTTAAAAATATTCTCGTTGAACGCTGGCACTGAACAGCGAACCCCGTTTGCACATTTAAATTCGCCCTGTGTTTTGGTGATTTTTTGACACTCCGAACACGTTAACTATCAGACACCAAATAATACTGTGTGCGGTTCGGGATTGGGCGTCCGTTCGCTTAGTGAATACGCACCTTTCCGTTGCCAACGAACGACAACATAAGGTTTTTTAACATTTAAAGGTGCGTACAGACCTGACGGGACACGCCCGCGACGAGCTCGCGACACGCACGAGACAGGCCAAAATTTCAAGTGTGGACGTGGCTCGCGGTAGGGTCGCAGAAGGCGCGCTCGAGGCTCGTCGCAATCCATCTGCTGTCGGTTTTTCGACGGCAGATCACAGGGGAGCTTGTCGCAGTGTGGACGGGTTTATTTTTTTGGTGCGCGACAACTACATATTATACACTTTGACAAATTTCGGAATTTTCAGTAGTGAAAATATGGAATGGGACGAGGAAAGTCAATTATTGGAATTAATTAAATTCTATGAATCGAAACCAAACCTTTGGAACCCGAAGGACACAAATTTTTATATAAAAAAAAAATAAAAAATACGACTCGTGGGTTGAAATTGCTCAGTTAATGGGTAATGGCAGGACATGGGACATGCAGCTATCTCATGATTAGTCGTCATGCTGAAGTCACTGACTGAAAAACGATTCGTGGATAATCAGTGGGAACGCATTTCGCGCGAGAGTCTCGCGCGCCTCTCGTGCGTGTCGCGAGCTCGTCGCGGTCTCGTCGCGGTGTCGTCGCGGGCGTGTCTCGTCGCGGGCGTGTCTCGTCAGGTCTATACGCACCTTTACAGTAGAGGAACGTGTATATTTATTTGTTATATAACCATAAACTAATTTACATAGATTTATGGCCATGATGGTTTAGGAATTAATTTTGAAGAAGTTGAATAAAACCTTTTTAAAATAAAACTACTATCCATTTCTAAAGTTTTGACCCCTCAGTCTGAGGGTCAATAACAAAAAAACCACGGGGCAGAATAAACTGAAAAAATTACAGCTTGTTAGGACGTTATCCAAGAGTTTCTTCCAAAAAATGTATTATTGTAGTGTAAACGATATTGAACTTATTCATAATCAAGTAGAAAAAAACAACGATTTTACTGCGTTAATACTGATAAACGATTTTGTCATGTCTATATATTGGTTAATTTTTTCCCTATTTAAATGCAATTTTGAAGGTAGATAGAAAAATATCTATACTTTCGCAAGAGATTGGTAGTATGTGTCTAAAATTCAATTTTTTTATTTTTTAATGATGTTTGTGTATCAGCTGTACTGTGGACAATTTAAAACTTTAAAAAAAATCTTTACACTCGTAGACGTAGTTATTATTATACAAATGTATTTTATTACACAAAATTAAAAAAAGCACCTTTAGTTCTTGTAAAAATTGTAATAAATATTAAAAGCCACATAAGAAAGAGATGCAAAGTGTTAAACTCCTTTACCGACATAATCACAGTACGGTGGCGTCGTCGTAAAGGTCGTCTGTAGTCCGTAGGTCCATGTATTTTTATTTGTTTAGAATTTAATCTATTTGTTATGTATTGAAAAGATTTGTAAAATAATATTATTTAGTTGATTGTGGTTGTTTATATCTAGTTTTTGTTGATTTAAATTTTTGGTTTTAGTGGTAGATAGTAATTTGAAATTATTATTGTTTTCACACGATTTTTAAGATTATCTTGTTCGAATTTATATAAATACCTGATGTAATCTGAACCAAAAATACGGTACCTAACTACAGTCTAATAAGTTAAAATGTCTCGTCAGTGCAACGAACAAATGAAAAATATTATATTAAAAGTCAGAGCATACTTTCAACAAAAGAGAAAGACACCGGTTTGGAAAATATTTTGATTGAGCAAGTGGTTAAAAGAACAGCAGATTCCCTGGGTATTAGTGAAAGCACCATTAAACGTGTTACTGCGGAAGAAAAAAGTTCCGGTATTAGTATACCATCAAAAGGGAGAAGTGGAAGGCCCCGACTGGAATGTGATGAGATTTTGCAGGGCGCCATAAGGAGAACAATATTAAATTTTTACCTGGAGCGCCGGTTTCCTTCTATAAAAGAAGTTTACCAGAAATTGAAAGAAGATGTCGATTATTTACCAGAATTTTCAGAAATGACTTTGTACCGATGGATTAAAGAACTTGGGTTTTCCTATAAAAACAATTAATAAACCAATTTTAATGGAACAAAACACAATTGCTGCCAGAAGAGCGGAATCCTTATACGCCATAAAGAGATATCGTGAAGATTCTTGGCAAATATTTTATACAGATGAAACATGGTGCGGTGCAAATCATTCAAGGAAGTTTGGCTGGGTTGAAAGAGTTAATCCCACAAAACGGGATAATTTTGATGAATACAGAGCTGGTATAGAGGAAATTAATGGCTTTAGAGGTGGAATAAAACGGCCATCAGGATCAGGACAACTGGTTATTATCTTACATATTGGTAGTAAAAATGGGTTTTTGGATGGCCGCCTGAAGTGTTTCGTTGGGAAAAAAAGTGCGGCGTCAGTGGATTACCATAACGAGATGAATAAACAACATTACGAAGAATGGTTTAGAACAGTGCTTTCCGTAATACCTGACAAATCAGTAATCGTAATTGACCAAGCACCGTATCATACAATGTTGGATCGTTGAATCCTAATTTTCGAAATCCTACAGCTGCCTGGACAAAACAAAAAATAATAGAATGGATGTCCCAGCGAAAAGCAACATTGCCCGATGGATTTACAACGTTTAATGAATTAACCAAACCAATGCTGTTAGACCTATGCAAGAACTATCACTTTCCAAAAACGTATCTTTTAGATACAGTTGCAAAGGAGTTACGTAATGATAATGTAAAGCTTCTATGGTTGCCAGTTGCACACTGTGAATTCAACGCAATTGAATTAATTTGGGCATATGTGAAAAATAAAGCGGCAAAATTGAATACTACGTTTAAATCACAAATGTACTAAATTTGTGTCTTGAAACGATGCAGAACGTGCCAAATTCTGTTTGGGAAAATTGCGTTGGACACGCTAATAAAATTGAGGAATCCTACAGAGAAAAAGACCACTTAGTTGATGTTGTTGTAGAACCATTAATTATAAATTTAGATGTAATTAATTAGATGTAATAAATTTAGTAATGATGAAGAAGGAGAAAACGATCCATAAGTGTAGGTATTCTTCGGTAAAAAAGAGTGGTGTAATCCAATCAGGTTATTTTTAGTTTTAGGTTTAACTAAATTTTATCAGGGCTTTGTACCTTAAAAGTTAAATCAGATGTGATTCTACGTAAACAGGCCACTTTCACATATTTCTTTTATTATTAAGCAAAGGCAAATGCAGACAAACTTACCACAGCATTTGTTACAATTTTCCAAATATGCGAATCATAAAAATAAGGGAACATCAAAAATATTGTTTTTCTTTTAGGTGAATTATAAATAAATAAAGCTAATTGGCCTATTTACATTACTCACTTTGAAGTAATATTTTTAAATTACTATTGTTCTACTACACACGTTTTGCCTATTTTATAGATCGTACTGAAACAATCGAAAATCGTTAAATACAAATAAATGTAAATATGTACCAATGCATATACTTATTTTTTCTTAATGTTACCAGTTACCTAATTTATCATATAGAGCACAAAAAAACCGTCACTATATTGCATTACTTTAATGATTATTACCTTAACACCCATACTATTGCACCTTCGACGCCCCGCTCCATCCCGCAAGCACAATGCTGCTATCCTTTACACAAATTAATTGTTTGTATTTACGTTTATGACAACTGCCAAAACAAAATTTTCGTTAAACGTAAAGTTACATCTCTTTATATGTAATACAAAAAAACAAAAATTTTTGCTGTAAGATTACTGGTAGTAATTACATAACCACAATCATTTTTTGAATATTACTACCAAACCTAAGAAAAAAAAATAAAACTAATATTTTTTGGGACTAAAGTAAGGTTCACTTTATCGCCTGTAAAAAATTAGTTAGGCCTGGGAGTACCAGTAAGGCACAATAAATTTTTACAATTGAGTAATTGATGAAATAGGGAAAAAATGGTGACAATTTTACACTTACCTTCCCATTAGAAAAGCACCAAGGCATCTACGGTTACAAAGTTTTACATGTGTAATAGAGACAAGTAACTTGACCGAAATATGTGAAAATTATATTTTTTTAAATTGTACTTTTTACTTTACAAGCTTCCAAACTGAGGGGTCAAAACTTTAGAAATGGATAGTAACTTTTATTAGTTAATCAGTTTGTTTGCATTGTATGACTCATGGCGAAGAAAGTGTATAAATATTTTTGCCTCGGGCCCAGTGATAGACACATATTTTGAACTGTACTCGATACGTCTGTCAAATATTTGCTGGGCGCGGTTTTAAAGGAAAAATGCAAAATACAATTTTGATATCTACAGTGAATTGAATGTCTTTCTAATGTGTCTACCCTGACGAGATATTTTTATAGGAAGTATTAGAAAACAAAAATGTTAAAAAAGCCGATTACTGATCTTAACAAGGGGAATACCAAAGTAGGTTTGTTAATTTAACAAACTATTCCATTGTTTGTCTACTTTTATAACTAATACGCAGTCTATTTATATTTTGAAAATAGAACGGGCTCCAAGCAGATTCTAGAATAATACATTTTCTGCTAAAATGCCCACTGAAATCTTTTTATGGTTAAAAATAACATGTAACCTGCCTAAAATTTAAAAAAAAAATGAATGGGTTGGCTTAAAATTTATGGTCAAAATGAAGTGCAAAAATGTTTTTTTGGAATGTTTTGGGAAGCTTGAATGCCCTAAAAATCGAATTAAACTTTGGCGAGTTTTGTCACATAGGCAAGTGATGTCATCATTTCCCTGCATTCTGATTTGTTAGATTTTTGCAATATTGCCGAATCGTTCGTCGCTCGAGCTGGCATTATAAAAGTATGCCTCAACATAAATTTGCTTATTACGAAAAAAGTATTCCTAGAAAATATAGATAGCTAATGGTGAAAACATACAAACGAATACATTTTCTTTCAAATCCAACGAAAACATAAAACAAACACAGAGTTCAAAAGGTTAGTTAGGTTATATTGTTTTACAACTGCCAACTGTTACCTTACTTGACAGAAATGGTGTGTTCCATGATTACATTTATTGCGGCCTTCTCTATTCAGAGCCGATAGCGGTGTTAAGCTATCCTTTTCTAACGAGTAATATTGAAGGAGACGAACATAAATCTTTGATTACCTCGGAACTTTGTGTTGATTATTTAGAGCTATGAAACAGTTTTATATCGAATCCTTTGTATCTGTTTGTATTATATGTCAGACATTATGACAACAGCGCAAATCGATATATTATTTTATTGGTGTGAAATATGGCGGATTTTTTAATTTCTTTTAAATTTTTGCTTTCAATATATTGGCGTAGACTTGTAAGAAAAATCTAATTTAATTTTAATAAACTGCACCCTACCCACTATTGTTTTACTTATAAATAATATTTAAATTCGATAAAGTGTATACCCATTGTACCACTTTCCAGAATAAAAATAAATTAATTTAATTTACTATTATTTTCATTAATTGGTATGCTACTTACATAGCTCAACGTGCTGTAAATCAAGGACCACCCCTGATAAAATTTTGTCATGATTGCTGGTTATACAGTGGTTATGCTGTTCTACAGGTACATTTTTTTTTTACAAATAGTAATAAATATTTGACAGATGTGAAAAGTCCCGGAAGTTTCTTTACTAAATAATCTACAGATAAATCACTATACCACTTTCTAAATACTTATACAGCCAGTCATAACAAAAAAAGGAAACAGTAAATATCTATCGTGATCCACTAGACAGATTTTAAACCCTTATTTTAGATTTTGACCAAATTCGTCTTGTACCTAGCGTTTTTTAGCGAGCGTTTAGATGACACTGATGACAGGTGGTCACATGACTACACATGAAATAATTGGTAATGATCCACGTAATCACCTGTCATGACTGTCATCTGTTACTATACAGTAATAATTCCTTTATTTACGGTAACAGAGATATCTTGTAACTATTATTTTAGACTGTTTTTAGTCCCGAGCATGATGAGACTAGTGATTAACGGCCGCAACATTATTAAACACGCTAGTATACAGTGTCAAATAGGTATTCTTAAAAAAAGGGATTTGAAGCAAGGTTTGATTATTGTGCCTGGGTACCGGGGGAAATAGAAGAGAATCGATCATTTGCCAAATGAATAATGTTTACAGACGGCTGACTACGAGTATAACTGCAATATCCTGAATAAGCTAAAATCCCTTAATAAGTGCTGACCAATGATTATGCGGCCTCAGCACAATATATGGTCGGTTGTCAATGCATTTTAACTAACAATTCAATTAGCCAACTAGACATTCGTAATGTGACAGCACACATGTTAGTATAATTGCCAAAAGGTGACTCTTAACGGTAATTAAATTTATTACTTGATTAAATGCTTTGAGAAACCGAGTGTTAGTTTCGTGTAATAATGTCGCAATTCATAAATTTGGACCTCCGTCTAACTAAACTTGCATACTTAACTAAAGCGCTTCGCTCTTCCAACCGCTAAGTCTGTACCCCACAAAATGCCCGATATAATACTTAAGGTCAACCACGTTCAAAAAATTCTTCTATCCCTTGACACGAAAAAGTCCTCTGGTCTGGGTGGCATACCAGCAATTGTTCTAAAAAATGCGCTCCAGAACTTGCACCCATCTTAACTCGTCTTTTCCAGATCTCTTATGACAAGGGTATCTTCCCAGATAGCTGGAAGACTGCTCGTGTGCAGCCTGTCCCGACGAAAGGTTCCAAGTCCCTTCCATCCAATTATAGACCTATCTCTCCTCTCTCCGTTGTCAGCAAAGTTATGGAGAAAGTAATCAACTTGCAAATTCTAAAATATCTAGAAAAACACAAAATCATCCATAACAGACAGTACGGATTTCGTCACTAAAGATCCACAGCTGATCTCCTTAGCTTTGTCACACATAACTGGAACAAGTCTCCTGAATTTCATGGCGAATCTCAGATTGTTGCTTTCGATATTTCCAAGGCCTTTGACCAAGTATGGCATGCCGCACTCCTCAATAAACTACCTTCTTAGAGTCTTCCTACCAAACTATGTACCTGGATCGGCAGCTTCCTCTCTAATACATATCGCATATCTGTTGTGGTTGACGGTTGACGGTCACTAATCTAACTTCCATCCTATCAATGCTGGTGTCCCCCAAGGTTCAGTCCTGGCACCAACCCTATTTCTTCTTCACATTAATGACCTACTCTCTTCAACTACCAATCCCATCCACAGTTATGCTGACGATAGTACTCTTCACTCCAATATTCATTTTTCCAGACAAGTTTCGAATCAGGAGTTGGATAATAGACGCAGATCTATGTACCTATCCCTTTCCCAAGATCTTCAATTAATCTTAGACTGGGGTGCCAAGAACCTTGTTCAGTTCAACCGTCTCCAAAACCCAGTCTTGCTCCCTGTCACGCAAAAAATCTGGCAACGCTTACCAGATCCACATGAATGGCCAAGCCCTACAAAACAACGAAACATTCGATCTCGTTGGCGTCGCTTTCGAACATGATCTCAGCTGGCACAAACACATTACTTCAGTAGCCACATCGGCAGCTAAAAAGCTTGGTTTTCTCTTTCGGGGCAGAAAATATTTCTCCCCTTCCAACTTATACACTCTCTATGTTTCCCAAATAAGACCTAACCTAGAGTACTGCTCCCACATCTGGGGAGCGGCATCACCTTCGACACTTAAGATCCTTGATTCTATCCAGGGAAGAGCTGTTCGACTTATCAATGACCCAGCCCTCACGAGAAAACTCCCTTCTCTAGCTCATCGCCGCGCTGTAGGGGATTTATCCCTTTTCTACCGCTACTTCCACGGATTTTGCTCTGAAGAACTAGCCGGTATTATTCCCCCCTTGACTGTTCCTAACAGAACAACAAGAGGCGCGTTACCTGCATCCCTTTACGGTCCAGCTACAAAAGCCTAGAACAGACCACTTCTCTCGCTCATTCATACGTATACCTAGGGTCTCCAGATTATGGAACAAATTGCCTGCAGATGTTTTCCCGTCCCAACCTCCAGTCCTTCAAATCCCGTGTCAATAGACTACATTTCCCTTCTCTTCAGACACCCACGGTACGTTAGTACTTATGCTTGAAGTCTACGTGGGATGTCATAGATAAAAAAAGCGGCCCTAAGATAACCAGTATGCTCTTAGTTAGGTTTGTCAGATAAGATTTTAAAAATTAAACCAAAAGTTTAATCAAACTTGGTTAGATTTTATATAGTTTTGTCGCAAAATTTTGAGTTTTGATTCTATTAATTTTAGTTAGTTTATTTGTGTGAAATAAAAACAAATTTAATAACAAACAAATATAGTGTGAATAATGTCACTCAGGGGAACCCTCAATTAATTTAGAATTTATCTAAAATAAACAATAACAAATTTTTTCGCACAAAATATTATTATTTAAATGGAGATTAATTATTGGTAATTAAATGATGAACACAAAACCAACCTTATTTGTTTTCTTAATAGTGTAATGTGAAATAATAAAGTACTTAATCAATATGAATATTAAGGTCACCAATAAAAATTATTTTCCTAATACGAGAAAAATTGTTTGTAATTTTGAAAAATACCTGAGTGGTAACTTTAAGAAATGTGTAAATTACGAGTATCAACCGTCTTTTATTCTAAATAATACGTCTCTGGTAGTGTATTAAAATTATTATAAGGTAAGATTTGGGATAACTTTATCAGTCCACGGCTAAGCTGTTCTTAGGTCTCCCTAGTCCAGCGGCGTCGTCCATTTACATCAGATATTGCCAATAATGGGTAAATAAGTATTTAAACGCATTTCGGCTTTACAAACATAAAGCCTTTTCAAGTATTTTTTTTAGTCAGAGGCGTACCTAGTATGAATGTTTCCAAAACAATTTTTGGGGCAGGTACCTATATCTAATAAGTGGCCAAATGGCTTTGAGAATTTAAAAATCCTGCTTTAACGACGCTTGTATCTGTAAAGAGTAAGTAAAGCTTAATAAACATTTGAGTGAAAACATATATTACGTGTACAAAATATTATGCTTACAGCTTAAACATCGCGTCGCACATATATTTTTTATTAATCTAACTGAACCTTGTAGTACCTATTTGGAAAGTTTCTACGTTTTGCTACTTCACTGAATTTCGTCGTGGCGAAGAGATGTTTTTATACAAAGAAAACGACCGTTCGAGATCAGCAAACAGGAAACTTTTCTGCCAAACGTTTAAGGCTTCATTTTTGTGATACTGTATGTGAATATCCTGTAATATCGCTAAATCGGTATTTTTTCGAAAATGTGTAAACCTTTTACAATTTTTATGCCAATGCTGTCTCTTAGCGCTTGTAGCCTAGAATGTATAATATTCACAATACTCAAAGATTCGGCTAAAGGCAAGTCCTTCTGTAATGTGTTGAGCGCTTCTACTATGACCGCGTAATTTGTATTAATAATAATTAAAGCTAACCACTTGGGTTCCAACCCAGAGACGTACCTGCCGAGAATAAATAAATGAGTATGTTATAACTGAAAAGCATTGATAATTCATATAATATTGTAAAATGCGTACCCGATAAATTTTAAAAATTTGGATGAGCGCGGCTAAACATCTGCAGCACTGAAAATGTCTCCACAGTAGCTTCCGAAAGCGATGTATGGCGGGGAGAAAAATATGTTTATATAACAAAAAAGACTGGTCCACATCTAATGGCATAATAGAGGCGTTGTTATAATTATCTCTGAAATTACGTAATGGATCTGTAGGAGCACGATGACTATAAATCTGTCGTAACCTGGCGAAATCTGGATTTTTCGTTAACACGCTGTTAAGCTTGTCTTTAACACGAATACTTTTCTCGTCGGCTAAAGGTGTAACGCTGTTTGCACGCCATCTATGATCTGAAATGAATCCTCTAACGATATTGCAGTCCTTTGTAAGTTTTGTAGTGCCCGAAAATTATTATTAAACCGTTTGTAAATCTGCTTAAACGTAAATGTCTTGAAATTTTATTTGACTCTTCCGAATAGCAGCGGATTCTGTAGCGTCGAAGTTAATTATGGGTTTGATTTTCTAAAAAGGTTTAAAATAATAAAAAGCTGCTCCTAACCATGTTCCCCAGCGTGTAATAATCGTCTGTGGGGGTTCGGGAATGCCAGGACCAGGGCCCCCGCAAGGGTTATCAACGCCCGCGTGCCAAAAATATTTTGGCGCCCCTTACTCGGCAAAAAAATTGGGGGTGCCCAAATTTGTCCAGTTTTTGTTGGAATTTAGTGTAGAGTAGTTAAAAAAACTATCAGAAACCTTTCTTAAATGCCTTAAGATCAGTATGCTGTTAGTTTTAGATAACATATGTATTTTTTTAATTTTTAATTTTTTTCCTTTAGGCAATCGATTAAAACCTCATTTTATAAGGAAACTACAGAGATTTCAAAACCAAAACTTTATTTTTCTCTAAATTATTTATAAAGGCATAAATCAAACAATAAACAAATCACAAATAAAAGATACCTTATTATTAGGATACAGAAATTAAATGGGCGTTTTTCTAGATTTGGCCGCTGCAAATTCTTTTATAATATTATCAAAATCTATTTTATCGAGTATCTCTTGCTCTATAGCTAAGATTGCCAAACCAGATAATCTTTCTTGTGACATGGTAGACCTCAAATAATTTTTAATTATTTTTAATTTTGAGAATGGTCTCTCACCAGAAGCAACAGACACAGGTAAAGTGAGGAGGATTCTTAACGCAATACTAATATTTGGTAGAGATGAAGTTAGATTGTTTTCAAATATATATTGAAGAATTTCAAGGGGATTTGATACTTCAGGCAATGAAAACAATCTTAGGGCTTTTATCTCGTTAAATAAACCATTTCCTTCCACGTCAGCCTCCTGCTTTTCCTGATCAGTTAGCTTCTGTTGAAGAACATGACAGCATTTTAAAAGATCTTCGTCATTTAATTTAGAAATATCACAAATAAAACCAAAAACGTTTTCGTAATCAGATATCATATCGAACCTACTATTTAAAGAACTTAGTGTTTGATCAATTATTTTTAAAAAGAAATTTATTTTAAAAGCAGTTTTTGGATCTTGAGGTGTCTCATCCGTGTGCTCATAATCGAACAATTTCGGTTTATACCTTCGTCTTACATTATTTAATGGGGGAAAACATTGCTCTATCTCAAGAGCAGCCGCTAGTTTTCCAGCTTCAACAAGATTTTCCTCGAAAACATTATCATTTCTATAATTTTTAAAATGATCGACTAAATTCTTTAAATAGTTTTGGCACACTTTAATGTCAATCGCTACACTTTGCATCATTTTGCTTACAATATTAATCTGGAATAAAACATCATACCAAATTATTATACTACAAATAAATTTAAAAGATTGAATATTTAATAAAAGAGAATTTGCTTTATGTCTAGTTTCTATGTTATAAGTATCATTTTCTGCTATTTCTAGAAGGCTATCACATATTTGAATTAAATGAAACTTTAGCGGTTTCATAGCATCAATCCTACTTGACCATCTAGTATCACTTAGGGGTTTTAGATTTAACTGAGGGACATGCTTTTTCATAACATCCCATCTTTTTGTGGATGAAGAGAAAAATACATAAAGTTCTTGTACAATATTAAAAAAATTCACTGTTTCATTTGAAACCTTAGCAGCATCATTTACTGTTAAATTTAAGCTGTGTGCAGCACATGGTACAAAAAATGCCCTAGGATTAGCATCGAGTATGCGTTTTTGTAAACCAATATGTTTTCCGCGCATATTGGCCCCATTATCATACCCTTGACCTCTCATATCTTTAATATCTAAATTTAAATTTTTCAAAAGTCCCATTACAAAATTACATAGCCCTTCCCCTGTAGAGTCGATTATTGAGTTGAATGCTATAAAACTCTCTTGTATTTGGACCTTTTTAGAACTGTCATTTAGAACGACATAACGCAAAACAAGGCTTATTTGCTCTGTATGGCTTGCATCCGGTGTACAATCTAAAATTATTGAATAATATTTGGAGCTTCGAACCATGTCCAAAATATTATTTTTTACTTTAGAAGCCATTAATTCAATAATTTCATTTTGTATCTGGTAGCCTAAGTAATGGGTCATTCTTAAAGGATTTGTTTGTGAGTTTTGCACTCGACTTATGTGCTCTCTCATCACAGGATCAAAAGATGAAATCATCTCGACAGTTTTGAGGAAGTTCCCATTATCATATTGGAAAAGTGTTTTAGATGAACCTTGGAAAGCTAGGCACTGTCTGGATAAAAATTTAACAACTGCAATAATTCTTTCTAGAACGTCATGCCAATACTTTTTTTCAGTTTCTAAAACCCGTAAGTGATGATCGTTTACAGTTGTAGATAATTTCAACATTTTTTTTAAATTCATCCATTTATTCATGTGAACGTTATGTGCAATTGATGTTTCATGTCTTATAATGGCTAAGGATAAATGTTGCCAATCAGAAAAACCACTAGTATCAGAAAAACTAGTAGAAGTCTTGCTGAAAAGTTTACAACAAAAACAAAATACCGAATTTTTCGAAACTGAGTAAATTAGCCAAATTCTTTCCACTTCTTCTCCATTTCCTAGTTTTCTAACAAAGTACTTACTTGAAAATTTTCTTTTGTCTTTATTAGCAGGAAATTGATAATTACGTCCTATCAAGGGAGGACCACGATCAACCAATATTCTGACTTCATCATTGGTGATGCTTCTGGGCCATAAACCGGGATCTTCTGATGGAAGAATACTAGGAATAGTAATCTCAGTCTCCCCTTGAGTAGAAGCTTCATCGCTAGAACTGCTAGAAGTGTCACTTGTAGTCGTAGTTGTTAGGATGGCTGACTCTACAGAAGCTATATTTTCAATACGTGTTGATGTTGATGTCGATGGTTCACATGTTGCAGAAGATGGCGATGGCGCCGCTTTAGAAACTGTATTTTCTTCTACCTCTATCGTTTCAGTCTTGTAAACTTGACTTTTTTGCAAAAAATGTTTCATACTCCCAGCCATCTTTTCCCTTTCTTGGACTCTAACTTTTTTTTGCTCTCGAAATTTTGCACCAGAAGGTCGTTTTCTCTTCTGTGGCTCCTAGAATTTAAGAAACACTAGATCAAAAATTGGTAAGGACATTTACCCTTGACTTCCCTTGCACAAGACCCATCTTTTTGAGAACGCCCCGTAATTTTTTATTTTTATGAATCTAAACTCTAAACGCGAGCCTTTAAACCTAAACGGCTAAACGAACTTAAGACCAATCTGAAGCATATACCCTATACACTTTTCCTGGTATAATAATTTGATAATTAATTTTTGGCAAAGATGAAATATAAATTTTTTCAGAAAGTCAAACGGTATGATGGTGGCTCCAAGGCGAAACGTCAGGTTTTAAATCTAAAATGTCTAAAGAAATATCAAAATCTATCCGATTTTTCCACGAATACAAAATACTTTCCTATTTGAGGGAAATAAAAATAATATTATCTATGGTATAAAGGTATGGGCTAATTAAGGATGTGCACTATTTTAAACAGAAAAAATTAAAAAAAAAACGAATTTTATAGACCTTAGAAAATGCTAATACTGCATGTGGGTAGGTACTTACCATTTCATAAAATTTTATTCAATCACAACAAAACACAATAACACAAAATACAAATCAATCTTTTTAATTTTTAAGTATCTAAATATTATAATTTTCTGCGTCTTCTTGACCCTTAAACGTTGCGAAATAAAATATCAATTATTTGGATTACGACGCCTTCCGCTGTTTTATACTCCTACAGAGTATTCGAGTCTGGACAGGAAAATCGGCAAGTAGGTAACAAGTTCTAACAACTTCTACGCAAACTTGTCGATTTATACCAGTATTGGATATTGGATCATGATATTGCATATTCAGATGTGAATAGTGATGATTGATTTTAAAAATATGTTTTCTGTTTTAATAGGGAATTAGATTAGATAGGTACCTAATTATATTTATGAACATAAACTTCGCTTAGATTATTGAAAAAAAAGATTTCTTTGGTGCCTTGCTCGTTGGAAATATTGTTAAAAAATTAACCAAAAACCTTTGGTTCTTGGCGCCCCTTACAGAGTGCGCCCGCGTGCAGTGCACGCGTTGCACACGCGGTTGCGGGGGCCCTGGCCAGGACACTGCTGATGAAGTTCTCTAATCCATTTCGCATGCAGTACGTCACATGTAGTAACATGGTGAGCAAAGAGCCACTTCCTTCCGACATCTGTCCGGCGCGACGAAAACTGTGGAATGCAAATTTCCCAAAATAGCAAAATTCCAGCGACACGAACTCGGGACTGGATTCTACCTATTTTAAGTATGTCGAAAACATGGAGCTATACAATATACCTAATACCGTAAACAAGTCTTATATACGTTGTTTGCACCGTACAACCTAATACGAACTAGTAGTAGGAAGTCCGAGATGGTATACAAATATATTTTGTAATCAACCCCTAGAGCTAAAAAACACCTCCTCAGCGGGGTAAAAATGACTTAACGCTCCACGAATAGTCCTAAATCTCAGTAAATCGAATTAAATATAAACACGCATAAATACAGAGTTAACACAACTTTCCATTGAAAATCACCCCCATGAATGGGTGAAAACTACCCCTCATAAAACAGGAAACCTAAAAAATGCAGTGATTGCAAAAAAAGCTTACGATGCCCAGTTTTTTTGCAAAGAGTGAGTAACTGCATTAGTTCCGATGCGATGCTCAAACTCTACCCCCATAGAGTGGCGGAAACCACCCCTAGAAAAATTGCAAGGAAAATCGGGGAAAAAATTTTGTCATCGTGCTATCGAGACAACTGTATCCCGATGTAATTTTCGACGCTGAATCCGAATCCGAGGTCAAGAAAAATCGTACACCCCCAAAATCAACCCCTATCGCGAAAAAACACTCCCTAAACAGGGTAAAAATGACTTAACGCCCCACAAATAGTCTTACATCTCAATAAATCGAATTAAATATAAACATTCAAGTATATAACGCATAAATACAGAGTTAGCACCACTTTCCATTGAAAATCACCCCCATATTGGGTGAAAACTACCCCTCGGACAACAGGAAATTTAAAAAAACTGCAGTGAAAAAGTTTACGATGCTCAGTTATTTTAGAAACCGTATGTAACTGCATTAGTCTCGATGCGATGCTCAAAAACTACCCCCATAAAGTGACGGAAACCACCCCTGAATTTAATTTAATTTTGTTATTCCTAAGTTTCAAGAATCTAGCACATGATTTTCTGGGAAATAAAAGAGATAAAAATTATAAAAAAGTTGTTGCAGAAATGATTAAAAATTTCAAATCTTTAGGGTGCAATATGAGTTTGAAACTTCATTTTCTCGATTCCCATCTTGATTGTTTCCCAGAAAATTTAGGCGACTACAGTGAAGAGCAGGGTGAACGCTTTCACCAAGATATATCAGAAATGGAAAAAAGGTACCAAGGAAGATGGGACGAACACATGATGGCAGATTACTGTTGATCCTTAAAAAGAGAGACGTCTGACAAGCATAAACAGCAGTCGGTCGCAAGATCATTCGAAAACAAATCCAAAAGATATTACAAAAAGAAAGAATAAAAAATTGAATTAAGACTACGGGTAAATTTTTGCTACTTCATAATATGGATACTTTTCAAATACGTTGTCGAAGATTCTTCTTAACTAAGAAAATGCAGATGTTTTGAGCTTTTCTAAAAGGTACTGCAACTATTTTTTGAATTTCTTGTTATGTGAGGGGTAATTTTCACCCTCTCATGGGGATGTGGACTTTGGTGCAATGCAAGTATTCACCTCCAAACTGCAGTGCTGCATATCTTTAGCCAATTTTAGCATCGATTAAAATATAAATCACGATGACAAAATCGTTTCCCCGATTTTCCTTGCAATTTTAATCTAGGGGTGGTTTCCGCCACTCTATGGGGTAGATTTTGAGCATCGCATCGGAACTAATGCAGTTACTCTCTCTTTGCAAAAAAAAACTGGGCATCGTAAGCTTTTTTTGCAATCACTGCATTTTTTTAAGTTTCCGGTTGTATGAGAGTAGGAGATGGGGCAGGTTGGCGTGGGAAAATTTTAAAGGACCCCCCACGATGCCGCCTTTGATAAATGCCGCCTTTGATAGATGCCGCCTTTGATTAAAATGCCCGCCTTTGATAGATGCCGCCTTTGATAAAAAAAAAGCCGCCTTTGATAGATGCCGCCTTTGATAAATGCCGCCTGGACCCCCCAAGATCCCGCCTTTGACAAATGCCGCCTGGACCCCCAGGTGTTTATTACCGACGCGTGCCTTCAGGTATGATTAATTGATTACTTCCGGGTAATTGTGATTAGTCGCGGGTGGTCCCTCCATGGGGACGAATATTTTTTATTAAGATGTTAATTGCTGTCTCCGACAAAAAAGGGCACGTGCTCGATAAACCATTTATAATGGGTAGGTTTGCGGTTTGGTATGACAAAAGGGATTGTGTAAAGATTTATGACCAGGCATACATAAACAGCCACCTGAACTATCGATGGTCGGGGGTAGTTAAACAGGTGTTAAAAAGGTCTTGAGTGGTTCAATTGTAAATTTATGAGTCGGTTGTTACTTTAGACATAAATAGTTTTTTGTTATATAGAACGGGCGTTTTTAATTAATTAAGAGAAAAACAGGTGCCTGTCCCCAAATAATCTTTAAAAATATTGATGTACCCATTAAGACCTTCTTTTAGTGTATAAAAGTAGATACGCTGAGCTAGAAAGATCTTCAGGTGAATTGATTTTACAACGTTGGGTTGCTCACGCGTAGCAGTTTCGTTCCCGTTGCGTTGCTCACGCGTTGTAGTTCCGTCCCGTTCAGATTGAATTACGTATCATTTTTCACCCTATCTTGATAAAAAAAAAAGTACGGGGCATTTTATAGTAATACAGTATGCATCAGTCTGACATAGAGCTGTGTATATATATTTTAATATTGTTTCTATATATATATATATATATATATATATATATATATATATATATATATATATATATATATATATATATATATATATATATATATATATATATATAGTGCCAGGCGTCTAATAAACTAATTTATCTACTTTTTCTTATTATTGCAGCAATATTGAACAAAAGATTGCAAACCTGCAGATTGGTCGAAACACAAAAAAAAATACAAATACTATGGTTATCTATTCAAATAATAGTACTTCTAGGTAGGTGTGAAAATTTCTTTAAATTTCTTCGGGAAATACCAAGTAGATGTTATTTGACCGAAATATTTTAAATTTTTAATACTTAGTACAGTACTATGGTAGGTATTTTAGTTGAATATTACCTATCAAACTATATTAGTATTTAAGATAAACTTAAGATAAATTTACGATTTTGATATTTTTGCTGATATTTATAAGATATTTTTGTTTTATGTGAAATTTTATATCAACTTACGTTTCTTATGCAGAATTTATGTAAACTTTATGAAGACTTAGGAAACCCTTAGGATGACTTTAGGTTAACTTTACGTAAAATCTTATGGACTTCAGATAATTTAGAACTTTTCTAGTCATTTTTATTTAAATGTCGCATACTTTAAACAAAATAAAAAATAGACGAAGTTTTAATATTATTTTATTAAAAAATATATATTTGAGTGT
Organism: Philopedon plagiatum; assembly: GCA_963971165.1. Lineage (NCBI taxonomy): Eukaryota > Metazoa > Arthropoda > Insecta > Coleoptera > Curculionidae > Philopedon > Philopedon plagiatum. The sequence continues at coordinate 38,279,601 of OZ020190.1, read as the reverse complement.
GCAATTTTAAATCTTAACTCATACATAAATTAATACTAAATTAAACTGAAAAACAGCGTGGGATTAAGGTAGAGCTTAATAGCAAAACATTTGAAGCCTATCACATTAGCAAAAAGGTAAGAAAAGAGAGCGTTACTTACATATTTGTTCTAAATCCACGTTTTAACCGGTTATTTATTACTACTAATAATAAAGGTAAAAATTAAGAGCTTCCGGTCGGTTATGTTTAATAAATGTTAAACACAAAAGAAGTTTTGCGTAAAACAATTAGTAGACATAATCTTAACGAGGCTGCCAGAATCGTGAACTGAGCTCTTAAGCGCACCCCATTTTCGGTTTTTTATGGGTAAAAACGAAATTTTAAAGCAAAAACCAGTAAAACAAAATATTCAGTAAATTCTTTTTTATTACACCAAATAAATATATATTTTTGTGACTGGAGAATACATATTTTATTCAATTCTTGTTGCTTTTTTGTATCCGTAAGGTACAGAGCTTCCATCTGGTAAAAATTTTCTTTTTGTAGAATTTGGTCTATACAGTTTAACCTCGGTTCGTGTGGTTACTTCATGTTCCTTTGTTCTTCGAATATTCTTCGATATAATTGGTATTGGCGGTGACTCTTTAAGAACCATATCTTTAATGGTGTTGAAATTAACAAGCTGCGATGCTGCATAGTTTAGGGAAATACCCTTAACTTTACAAATGACTTCCTCTTTTTGCTTTTTAGTGGAATATACACTAAAAGAGTAATTTTTTGGACCGCCAGAGACAAAGGATGTGATGTAGGAATTAGATCCGTAACATTCTAATTCATCAGTCATATCTCCAATAAACTTGCCTGTTGGTAAATCAAGTTCGTCGCCTCTTGAGAGATATATTACAGAGTCTGTATCGTAATACAAAACTCTATTACCAAGAAGTTCAAGATATGAATATAACTTAAGACGGGCCTGTGCTGTGACGTAAGCGGCAATCGCTACATTAACAGCAGGAAGAGGATCAAAAGTTTCTTCTGTGTATTCATAATTTACTACCAATGTCTTTTCGTTAATAGCAAGGACAGCGTTTAAATAAATAGCTGGATTACTAAACATAGCAAAGAATTCCGAAGGTTGGTTTACAATTTTAGTCTTTGGTTGATTTTCTCGTTGACCAAATTTTCCCCAGAAGCTGTTTAAAACTAATTTAGCCTGAGATCTTAAACCGGGATTTCCGACGATATTATTATATTCTAATTTAACATCCTCCCTTTCAAAAAATTCTTTAACATATTTTGCCTTTTGTTCTTCTGTTTGACATTCAGCAGGCCACCCACTTGCTTCTTGTTTAATTTTAATAAATTTATTCATCATGGCTGTGAATAAACCCTCCTGTCCAGAATGTTTGTTAAAACTTTGAACTTGATATTTCCAGACTTCATAAACTTCCAAAATTTTGTAACCCTTTTCTACCGACTTCACCACTTCATCAATAACCCATGTACCATTAAGAGCACGGTCTTCATCATCACTGTGGTTACATTCATTGTTATTATCCATACTTTCACCACACTTGCGACAAAGTACAAACATTAATTTGTTGTTCAGTTTTTGGGGAAGCACAGGATGAAAAAGATCCTTCGGCGGTAGTATTTTACACTTTATCAAACCATCGGTTTTTAATAAATCCAAAGCCTTACACTCTTCTCCAATAATTATTTCAGGATGACCAATAGGAAACTTTCCATATTTGCATACAAAAGGATAGAGGGAGCAAACGTCAGCGTACTTTATTTGTTCTCCGTCTTTAGCTTCATAATATTTCCAAGTGTTACCCGTTCTTCCACCGTAAAAACCATCTCGAGGATTTAGAGGAGTGGTAGTTAGCAAAGGATGACTGCTGGTGTAATATTGGATTTTGGGATTTTCTTGCATTTCAGTTTTAAAGTCGCATTCCCATTTCTCAATTACTTCATAATCGAAACTTCTAAGTTTTTCAATTTTTGCTTGAGTGGCTTCATAACGTAAATTTAAAGTACTTGAAGGATCATCATGAAGAGGGTCGTTTCTTCCAAACTTGTAACACCTAGGACACCCATGAAAATAACAACCATTGAATTCAAAAATTTCTTTTGTGGCTTCGCAAAATCCGTCAACTTTAATCCCATATAAAACCATTTCTGGCCCTTTACCAGCATGCAAAATATTTATTTGTTTTTGTTTTTCAGTCCAAAGTAGCCATTTAATACCAATCTTGCTTTGATTGTCCCTCCACCTGTAGCCATTTTTAGGTATGATCCCGATAGTGCTTGGTTTTAGGAAATTCCTTCTAAATACTTTATTACAGGCTGATGCGATAGTGGAGGCCTCCATGAATGGACAGACATTCGTAGTGGACATGAGCTGCTCCCTAAATTTTAAACAAGCCTGAGTAAGAATTTCAACATCTGAAACACAGTAGTCAACCAGATCCCTCTGCATTTCAAATTGGTCGTTTTTATGTTCTTGGTACCACTGAATAAACGTTTTTCGGTCATTCTCTTTCATTGTATCAGGGCTGTAATATCCTATTGGAGGTAAAGTTCCAACGTAATTTTCATGGGCCTTGATATTAAAGAGATGCGGGAAATAGCCTTTTTTAAATTTATCTCCTAAACCAAAAGCTTCAGGTAATTTGCTAAGTGCCATACGGAAGTAGTTTAGGCTGTCAATAAACCTGACATTTCCCACCTGCATCAGGATTATTTTTGATCCTCTCATTATTAGTTCAGGAGTTAAATCAGTTTCTGTCAATATATGATTCAATATAAATTGGTGATCAAAAGCTTGACCGTTATGGGCAATGACCACTAATTCTCTGAATTTCTTTCTGATTGTCAAAAGATGATTAACAAATGTCTTAATTACGTCTTCCTTTATTATTTTTGTTCGAAAACCACATTTTTGGCAAAAATATAAATTTATCTCGTTAATACACATATCACAACATTGTTTAAAAACACAAAGGTTAGGCTGGTGGAGAAGAGAACCATTTTCTAAAACTTCTTCTTGTCGGGTTTCCAAATCATAAATAACAAATAACATATCCTTTGTTTTAGTTTTTCCAGTATCTTTCTGTATGTAACACAAATGATTTTCAGGGACATGGGTATTGCAATTTTTACAAAAGATCTCCCCACACATATGTTTCCTCTTACCCTTTACTGTCTTGAAGCAGCTTGCACAAGTTTTAACTTCTTTACAAACCGTGCTTTTTTCCCATGATGCATCTTTCAAGTGATTCTCGTAGCATATTTGTCCTCGGAAATATCGAAGACAAGAATCACACTTTATCTTAATTTGACCATATGCACACTTTGGAGATTGTTGACATCCAGGACATGTTCTTCCACATCTATGATCGTTTTTGTTATTAAATGGAACATGACATTCCTGGCAATAATAACTACACGCAAAGGCAGCAGTCAACGAGGTAATTACATTAAAATGTCCTTCGTAAAGTAATAAATTAAGCCGTTTGTTGCTCTCGCTGGATCCTTCAAAAATTACATCTCTTCCTTTTGATCCATAACTATAGACTACAACTTTATATTCTTTTAAAAATCCCTGGAATTTTTGCAATTCAGGAATGCCTGCTCCCTCTTGACCTATATCAACGTTGGCATCACTCATCAGCTGAAGAGCCTGTGTTTTCTGTACCTTTCCAATATCTGCTCTTATTTTACTAAATTGCAGATCTTTGTTAATATTAGCCATGGCAATAACCAAGGCACGAGGCAAACATAAATTGTCTTTATTATTAACAGTTATAATTCCTTTTCTCATTCTACATTCCTCTTCAAAGGCGTTATATTTGCTTCCCCTCCCTTGGCCAGTTGGCAAACGAACACTTGTTACACTAAGACAGAATGATTCGGTGTTTAGACCAGTTGAGTTAGATTGATAAATGTTGCTGATGACATCCCACACATCTTCGTAATTTATTTCGTCTGCAGGTCTAAAGCGGATCCAGCCTTCACCACGAGCAAAGTCTTTACTACAGAAACTAAAACCCACATGATCTGATGGTTCCAGATTCTCTGTTGCTTTCGTAATGACTTGATTGATGGCTTCTTTTATCCATCCGACAGGTTCAGCTCCTTCAGGCACAGGCTTCAGCTTAAATTCAAGATTACGCCCCGTAATGCCGTATTTGCGTACCTTCTTAAGAGCTTCTTTAATAATGATAAACTTTTCCATTTTTTTTGCTTAGCACGTCTTAACTCTTTGACAAACCAGATAGAAATGATCGGGCGTGTGTTCTGTACTTCTATTAGTAACCGCGGTGAACAAAGCACAGCCGATTGAAATTAAGAATAGAAGTATGATCAGGAAATTATAATAAGTATTTTAATAAGAATTGGGCTTGTTCAACCAATCAGATTTGAGTTGTTACTTACCAACTTATTTCGACAAAATTCTGAAAATAAAAATGTTACATTTATGTCAATGTCTTAAATAGGCCTTAAAGATATTTTACTAATTTATATTAACTAGATGACAGCAAGAACAAAAATCAAAATTAAAATATTTTCGCTATTATTTTCATTATCTTTTTTAAATGTAATTTTTACTCATCACACGGCAGTAATAACAAATTCTGAAACCAAAAATCTTTATGTCAACACTTTAATAGTATTTTTTATTAATTTATGCTCATCGTATGATGGTAATAAAACGATATGAAAACTTTTAACACTAAAATCAGAGGGGTGCTCGCAAGCAGAATTTTAACCAAAAAGTAATCATATCTTAGTTAAAAATACATGCACTAATTTGTGGGTATTGTGTCTTATGATATGTGGTGTATCCCTTTTTTTTTTGTTTAATCTATCCTATTTTATTTGTGATATTCCATGTTCTAATTCATTATTAGAATTTGTGTACATTATAAAGATAGGGTTTTTTCATAAGTAGAACCGCATACATATGAAGACCACAGGGGAAAAAACAATCTAAGTCCAAAATTTTTTAAAAATTTCTATTTTTCACCATTTTGATACCTTTACCCTGGTACTTTAATATGCCATATAATCCTGATCGGAATACCATTCTTAATCCACTAAAATCAGCGATAAAAATTTGATATACTCTGGAATAACTATCTAAGTCCGCTCGCATTCAATAAAGAACTATCCACTTGCCAAACTAAAATGTTTGGAATTCGTTTAGCATTTTAGTGAGCAATTAGTCATCCTAAGGGAATCATTGTTCGGTGTTTGTTTTATTTTTATTTATTTTTAAAACCTATGTATAAAAAAAAACGTTTCCATTTCCAACAAGGCCAATAAAAGAGCTAATAATAAGTCATAAACCTCCACGAACTTTAAAAACGCGAGAGTTACAATGGAGCTTTGTCAACATTTGGTTTTCGAGCTAAAAAAAAAAGTCCTGTCATAGGAAAGCTGAACACCAGTCAAATAAACAAAGTTTGTGAATTTACTTATTTGCCTTGTGCTTCTAACAATGCCCATGTGGATAATATAGATATGATAAGCGATAGCCGTCAAACTAGATCCTTCTTAGTAACGATAAAGCGATTTCTTTTTTTTAGCACGAGTAAATACCGTTAACAATGTCCATAATGCCCATGTATTTAATGCAAATATGGTAAGCGATAACGATAAAAAATTCAAGCCTGTTAGTAATGTCGAATTTTTATTATAACCGCGTTAATAACCTACCTACTGCGGATTGGTCGTTTTTCGGTACATCGAAGCGAAGATTTTTTACATATGTTTTTTAACAGTGCTTATTTTTTAAATCTAATATTGGATAAATATTGCCTATGCTTATGACTTCCAATAAAAAATATCATATTTTTCTTGCCTCCTGTGTAAGTCTTGAAACTTTCAAATTCGTATAGTTTTCAAATTCGTATAGTATACGAAACGTGACTTAGATCACTCTTCCCCTGTAGTCTTCATATTATATTAGCTGTAAAGCAGTAAATAAAATAAACTTTTAAGATACTACATACAGTATGCCCATGGATGGAGTTGGAAAGAAAAAAAATGTATTAATGATTCACGAAAAAGTCGTTCTTTTGAGATTATCGACAAAAGAAGGATTACCCATTTAATGTGACCTTTATTTAGAAACTTCTTTACAGAAAGTCGGTGATAAAATATTTGTAGTGGTTTTTTCTATCTATTTAATTTAAGCTCAAATTGATATCACAAATACTGTGTCTACTAAATTTATGTGATATGTTTTTTCGTTGTAACACTAAAATAGTTGTAAAATTCTAAACAGAAGTTTTCACTCAAACTACGTCCTCAATACTTATTAATCCAAATAAAGCAACAATTAATAATTGGATACTTTCAACAGATTATCCCGGAAATTTGTATTTATGCATATCTGAGAGATAGGTATACCTGTACTAGAGGACACCTGAAAATATTACTTTCGCGCACAGTTTCCTTTTTATTAACAAATATCAAAGTCTGGATTTTTTTAATATTACGAGAAATGCAAAATAATGAAAATGTGTTTTATGACATGTAAAAGATATCAATATTTATAAAAATACCTGCTTTTACAACCCATAACCCTACGAATATGACAAAATTATTTTGGTGAACGTAACTGTCATTGTAAATTATTTAATAATGCATTTATGAAAATCGACATGCGTTAATTCGAGAAACATAAAAATTTAATATTTACTAGCAATACTTGATTCAACATTTTTACATATTGATTTATATAGAAGAAAAATATATATTTACAATGGGATTCACTAAGAAGTTTTAACGCAAAACTGGTATAATTTGTCAATTAGGGTTTTATATTGACGGGGTCAGACTAAGACAAGTGAGTTTTGTGCCATAAATAATTTTTTTGTCTTTTTTTTCTTAAATTTAAAAATAAACAAGAATTTACTACAAAAGTATATCTAACAAAGGAGCAAATGGCGAAAATATTAAAATAAAACATTCTTTTTACATGTCACGTTATAATAATGACATGACTTAAATTTGTCAAAATTTAACAGGGAAAAATTAAATACCGTACGAAATCTTAAACACCTTTAGTGAATTAGGCAGTTAAAGTCTACCTAGATCTGTAACGATACCAATTTCTCCTCTCCGAAACATCCAACGAATAAATTTTATTACGACATTTTGCGGCCGCGCGTAAGAAATTGCCATTACAAATAATTTAATACATTTAAGAAAATCTGTATATCTGTTAGTTTGAGAGATCTGAAATGACTAGAAAAAGAAAGTATAAGTAAGCATATACGTATAATGATTAGTAAAGTTAGAGTTTTTTATGCATTTAGGGTACGACAACAACTGTTTCAGTTAAAATGAAAATAATTTAAATAAAAATTGTTGCAATCACGAATTATATTGTAGGATAATTCAGGGATATGTGGTATAGATTTATGAAAAGCTCCAGAGAATACATGTGAGCTTTGCCCCAAATAAGTTATGGTGTACTGATCACCGGAGTTATTAATCATTTCAATAGTATCCTCTGTCAGAATTTCAGCTACGCGTGATGGTAAAAACATTTCAAATGTTGCTTTATGTGTTGGATCAAACAATGTGACGACAATAGCTTTTCCAAAACGTGCAGTCAAAGAATACATTTTTTATCATATAAATTTTGCCCACCGTTAATGTAGAGGATTTTCTACGTTCCAGAAATTGAATATCTTGGTTTATCATATTGTTAATTTCGGCTAACGTCTGCTTTGAAATGCTCATGATTTAAAATGCAATAAAAACAATTACTGTCAAGTACCTTGAATAAACACTTGTAGAACACACCACAAACACAATACTCTATATGTCAAAGCAACTGCTTTGAAATGCTCATGATTTAAAATGCAATAAAAACAATTACTGTCAAGTACCTTGAATATGTAGAACACACCACAAACACAATACTCTATATGTCAAAGCAACAGTTAACGCATACGATGTATGTGTGACTATGAAAGCTATTTTCGAAATAAGCCATATTTATTAGGAAGTATTCCAAGGTCAAATATTTATTTAGGGTGGGAGGAATACATCCGGCGACCTCGAAAATACACCACAAATGTAACCTTGAAATAAGCGTCGTCCACCTGGTCATCACCAAACAAAGAAACATCTGCTCGCGTTCAAGGCCAAATAACAATAGCACAGCTGGGCGTTCAAGGTCGACCTTACTGTGCAGGTGTTATTCCAAGGTCAACGCCCAGCTGTGCTATTGTTATTTGGCCTTGAACGCGAGCAGATGTTTCTTTGTTTGGTGATGACCAGGTGGACGACGCTTATTTCAAGGTTACATTTGTGGTGTATTTTCGAGGTCGCCGGATGTATTCCTCCCACCCTAAATAAATATTTGACCTTGGAATACTTCCTAATAAATATGGCTTATTTCGAAAATAGCTTTCATAGTCACACATACATCGTATGCGTTAACTGTTGCTTTGACATATAGAGTATTGTGTTTGTGGTGTGTTCTACATATTCAAGGTACTTGACAGTAATTGTTTTTATTGCATTTTAAATCATGAGCATTTCAAAGCAGTTGCTTTGACATATAGAGTATTGTGTTTGTGGTGTGTTCTACAAGTGTTTATTCAAGGTACTTGACAGTAATTGTTTTTATTGCATTTTAAATCATGAGCATTTCAAAGCAGACGTTAGCCGAAATTAACAATATGATAAACCAAGATATTCAATTTCTGGAACGTAGAAAATCCTCTACATTAACGGTGGGCAAAATTTATATGATAAAAAATGTATTCTTTGACTGCACGTTTTGGAAAAGCTATTGTCGTCACATTGTTTGATCCAACACATAAAGCAACATTTGAAATGTTTTTACCATCACGCGTAGCTGAAATTCTGACAGAGGATACTATTGAAATGATTAATAACTCCGGTGATCAGTACACCATAACTTATTTGGGGCAAAGCTCACATGTATTCTCTGGAGCTTTTCATAAATCTATACCACATATCCCTGAATTATCCTACAATATAATTCGTGATTGCAACAATTTTTATTTAAATTATTTTCATTTTAACTGAAACAGTTGTTGTCGTACCCTAAATGCATAAAAAACTCTAACTTTACTAATCATTATACGTATATGCTTACTTATACTTTCTTTTTCTAGTCATTTCAGATCTCTCAAACTAACAGATATACAGATTTTCTTAAATGTATTAAATTATTTGTAATGGCAATTTCTTACGCGCGGCCGCAAAATGTCGTAATAAAATTTATTCGTTGGATGTTTCGGAGAGGAGAAATTGGTATCGTTACAGATCTAGGTAGACTTTAACTGCCTAATTCACTAAAGGTGTTTAAGATTTCGTACGGTATTTAATTTTTCCCTGTTAAATTTTGACAAATTTAAGTCATGTCATTATTATAACGTGACATGTAAAAAGAATGTTTTATTTTAATATTTTCGCCATTTGCTCCTTTGTTAGATATACTTTTGTAGTAAATTCTTGTTTATTTTTAAATTTAAGAAAAAAAAGACAAAAAAATTATTTATGGCACAAAACTCACTTGTCTTAGTCTGACCCCGTCAATATAAAACCCTAATTGACAAATTATACCAGTTTTGCGTTAAAACTTCTTAGTGAATCCCATTGTAAATATATATTTTTCTTCTATATAAATCAATATGTAAAAATGTTGAATCAAGTATTGCTAGTAAATATTAAATTTTTATGTTTCTCGAATTAACGCATGTCGATTTTCATAAATGCATTATTAAATAATTTACAATGACAGTTACGTTCACCAAAATAATTTTGTCATATTCGTAGGGTTATGGGTTGTAAAAGCAGGTATTTTTATAAATATTGATATCTTTTACATGTCATAAAACACATTTTGATTATTTTGCATTTCTCGTAATATTAAAAAAATCCAGACTTTGATATTTGTTAATAAAAAGGAAAATGTGCGCGAAAGTAATATTTTCAGGTGTCCTCTAGTACAGGTATACCTATCTCTCAGATATGCATAAATACAAATTTCCGGGATAATCTGTTGAAAGTATCCAATTATTAATTGTTGCTTTATTTGGATTAATAAGTATTGAGGACGTAGTTTGAGTGAAAACTTCTGTTTAGAATTTTACAACTATTTTAGTGTTACAACGAAAAAACATATCACATAAATTTAGTAGACACAGTATTTGTGATATCAATTTGAGCTTAAATTAAATAGATAGAAAAAACCACTACAAATATTTTATCACCGACTTTCTGTAAAGAAGTTTCTAAATAAAGGTCACATTAAATGGGTAATCCTTCTTTTGTCGATAATCTCAAAAGAACGACTTTTTCGTGAATCATTAATACATTTTTTTTCTTTCCAACTCCATCCATGGGCATACTGTATGTAGTATCTTAAAAGTTTATTTTATTTACTGCTTTACAGCTAATATAATATGAAGACTACAGGGGAAGAGTGATCTAAGTCACGTTTCGTATACTATACGAATTTGAAAACTATACGAATTTGAAAGTTTCAAGACTTACACAGGAGGCAAGAAAAATATGATATTTTTTATTGGAAGTCATAAGCATAGGCAATATTTATCCAATATTAGATTTAAAAAATAAGCACTGTTAAAAAACATATGTAAAAAATCTTCGCTTCGATGTACCGAAAAACGACCAATCCGCAGTAGGTAGGTTATTAACGCGGTTATAATAAAAATTCGACATTACTAACAGGCTTGAATTTTTTATCGTTATCGCTTACCATATTTGCATTAAATACATGGGCATTATGGACATTGTTAACGGTATTTACTCGTGCTAAAAAAAAAAAGAAATCGCTTTATCGTTACTAAGAAGGATCTAGTTTGACGGCTATCGCTTATCATATCTATATTATCCACATGGGCATTGTTAGAAGCACAAGGCAAATAAGTAAATTCACAAACTTTGTTTATTTGACTGGTGTTCAGCTTTCCTATGACAGGACTTTTTTTTTTAGCTCGAAAACCAAATGTTGACAAAGCTCCATTGTAACTCTCGCGTTTTTAAAGTTCGTGGAGGTTTATGACTTATTATTAGCTCTTTTATTGGCCTTGTTGGAAATGGAAACGTTTTTTTTATACATAGGTTTTAAAAATAAATAAAAATAAAACAAACACCGAACAATGATTCCCTTAGGATGACTAATTGCTCACTAAAATGCTAAACGAATTCCAAACATTTTAGTTTGGCAAGTGGATAGTTCTTTATTGAATGCGAGCGGACTTAGATAGTTATTCCAGAGTATATCAAATTTTTATCGCTGATTTTAGTGGATTAAGAATGGTATTCCGATCAGGATTATATGGCATATTAAAGTACCAGGGTAAAGGTATCAAAATGGTGAAAAATAGAAATTTTTAAAAAATTTTGGACTTAGATTGTTTTTTCCCCTATGGTCTTCATATGTATGCGGTTCTACTTATGAAAAAACCCTATCTTTATAATGTACACAAATTCTAATAATGAATTAGAACATGGAATATCACAAATAAAATAGGATAGATTAAACAAAAAAAAAAGGGATACACCACATATCATAAGACACAATACCCACAAATTAGTGCATGTATTTTTAACTAAGATATGATTACTTTTTGGTTAAAATTCTGCTTGCGAGCACCCCTCTGATTTTAGTGTTAAAAGTTTTCATATCGTTTTATTACCATCATACGATGAGCATAAATTAATAAAAAATACTATTAAAGTGTTGACATAAAGATTTTTGGTTTCAGAATTTGTTATTACTGCCGTGTGATGAGTAAAAATTACATTTAAAAAAGATAATGAAAATAATAGCGAAAATATTTTAATTTTGATTTTTGTTCTTGCTGTCATCTAGTTAATATAAATTAGTAAAATATCTTTAAGGCCTATTTAAGACATTGACATAAATGTAACATTTTTATTTTCAGAATTTTGTCGAAATAAGTTGGTAAGTAACAACTCAAATCTGATTGGTTGAACAAGCCCAGTTCTTATTAAAATACTTATTATAATTTCCTGATCATACTTCTATTCTTAATTTCAATCGGCTGTGCTTTGTTCACCGCGGTTACTAATAGAAGTACAGAACACACGCCCGATCATTTCTATCTGGTTTGTCAAAGAGTTAAGACGTGCTAAGCAAAAAAAAATGGAAAAGTTTATCATTATTAAAGAAGCTCTTAAGAAGGTACGCAAATACGGCATTACGGGGCGTAATCTTGAATTTAAGCTGAAGCTTGTGCCTGAAGGAGCTGAACCTGTCGGATGGATAAAAGAAGCCATCAATCAAGTCATTACGAAAGCAACAGAGAATCTGGAACCATCAGATCATGTGGGTTTTAGTTTCTGTAGTAAAGACTTTGCTCGTGGTGAAGGCTGGATCCGCTTTAGACCTGCAGACGAAATAAATTACGAAGATGTGTGGGATGTCATCAGCAACATTTATCAATCTAACTCAACTGGTCTAAACACCGAATCATTCTGTCTTAGTGTAACAAGTGTTCGTTTGCCAACTGGCCAAGGGAGGGGAAGCAAATATAACGCCTTTGAAGAGGAATGTAGAATGAGAAAAGGAATTATAACTGTTAATAATAAAGACAATTTATGTTTGCCTCGTGCCTTGGTTATTGCCATGGCTAATATTAACAAAGATCTGCAATTTAGTAAAATAAGAGCAGATATTGGAAAGGTACAGAAAACACAGGCTCTTCAGCTGATGAGTGATGCCAACGTTGATATAGGTCAAGAGGGAGCAGGCATTCCTGAATTGCAAAAATTCCAGGGATTTTTAAAAGAATATAAAGTTGTAGTCTATAGTTATGGATCAAAAGGAAGAGATGTAATTTTTGAAGGATCCAGCGAGAGCAACAAACGGCTTAATTTATTACTTTACGAAGGACATTTTAATGTAATTACCTCGTTGACTGCTGCCTTTGCGTGTAGTTATTATTGCCAGGAATGTCATGTTCCATTTAATAACAAAAACGATCATAGATGTGGAAGAACATGTCCTGGATGTCAACAATCTCCAAAGTGTGCATATGGTCAAATTAAGATAAAGTGTGATTCTTGTCTTCGATATTTCCGAGGACAAATATGCTACGAGAATCACTTGAAAGATGCATCATGGGAAAAAAGCACGGTTTGTAAAGAAGTTAAAACTTGTGCAAGCTGCTTCAAGACAGTAAAGGGTAAGAGGAAACATATGTGTGGGGAGATCTTTTGTAAAAATTGCAATACCCATGTCCCTGAAAATCATTTGTGTTACATACAGAAAGATACTGGAAAACCTAAAACAAAGGATATGTTATTTGTTTTTTATGATTTGGAAACCCGACAAGAAGAAGTTTTAGAAAATGGTTCTCTTCTCCACCAGCCTAACCTTTGTGTTTTTAAACAATGTTGTGATATGTGTATTAACGAGATAAATTTATATTTTTGCCAAAAATGTGGTTTTCGAACAAAAATAATAAAGGAAGACGTAATTAAGACATTTGTTAATCATCTTTTGACAATCAGAAAGAAATTCAGAGAATTAGTGGTCATTGCCCATAACGGTCAAGCTTTTGATCACCAATTTATATTGAATCATATATTGACAGAAACTGATTTAACTCCTGAACTAATAATGAGAGGATCAAAAATAATCCTGATGCAGGTGGGAAATGTCAGGTTTATTGACAGCCTAAACTACTTCCCTATGGCACTTAGCAAATTACCTGAAGCTTTTGGTTTAGGAGATAAATTTAAAAAAGGCTATTTCCCGCATCTCTTTAATATCAAGGCCCATGAAAATTACGTTGGAACTTTACCTCCAATAGGATATTACAGCCCTGATACAATGAAAGAGAATGACCGAAAAACGTTTATTCAGTGGTACCAAGAACATAAAAACGACCAATTTGAAATGCAGAGGGATCTGGTTGACTACTGTGTTTCAGATGTTGAAATTCTTACTCAGGCTTGTTTAAAATTTAGGGAGCAGCTCATGTCCACTACGAATGTCTGTCCATTCATGGAGGCCTCCACTATCGCATCAGCCTGTAATAAAGTATTTAGAAGGAATTTCCTAAAACCAAGCACTATCGGGATCATACCTAAAAATGGCTACAGGTGGAGGGACAATCAAAGCAAGATTGGTATTAAATGGCTACTTTGGACTGAAAAACAAAAACAAATAAATATTTTGCATGCTGGTAAAGGGCCAGAAATGGTTTTATATGGGATTAAAGTTGACGGATTTTGCGAAGCCACAAAAGAAATTTTTGAATTCAATGGTTGTTATTTTCATGGGTGTCCTAGGTGTTACAAGTTTGGAAGAAACGACCCTCTTCATGATGATCCTTCAAGTACTTTAAATTTACGTTATGAAGCCACTCAAGCAAAAATTGAAAAACTTAGAAGTTTCGATTATGAAGTAATTGAGAAATGGGAATGCGACTTTAAAACTGAAATGCAAGAAAATCCCAAAATCCAATATTACACCAGCAGTCATCCTTTGCTAACTACCACTCCTCTAAATCCTCGAGATGGTTTTTACGGTGGAAGAACGGGTAACACTTGGAAATATTATGAAGCTAAAGACGGAGAACAAATAAAGTACGCTGACGTTTGCTCCCTCTATCCTTTTGTATGCAAATATGGAAAGTTTCCTATTGGTCATCCTGAAATAATTATTGGAGAAGAGTGTAAGGCTTTGGATTTATTAAAAACCGATGGTTTGATAAAGTGTAAAATACTACCGCCGAAGGATCTTTTTCATCCTGTGCTTCCCCAAAAACTGAACAACAAATTAATGTTTGTACTTTGTCGCAAGTGTGGTGAAAGTATGGATAATAACAATGAATGTAACCACAGTGATGATGAAGACCGTGCTCTTAATGGTACATGGGTTATTGATGAAGTGGTGAAGTCGGTAGAAAAGGGTTACAAAATTTTGGAAGTTTATGAAGTCTGGAAATATCAAGTTCAAAGTTTTAACAAACATTCTGGACAGGAGGGTTTATTCACAGCCATGATGAATAAATTTATTAAAATTAAACAAGAAGCAAGTGGGTGGCCTGCTGAATGTCAAACAGAAGAACAAAAGGCAAAATATGTTAAAGAATTTTTTGAAAGGGAGGATGTTAAATTAGAATATAATAATATCGTCGGAAATCCCGGTTTAAGATCTCAGGCTAAATTAGTTTTAAACAGCTTCTGGGGAAAATTTGGTCAACGAGAAAATCAACCAAAGACTAAAATTGTAAACCAACCTTCGGAATTCTTTGCTATGTTTAGTAATCCAGCTATTTATTTAAACGCTGTCCTTGCTATTAACGAAAAGACATTGGTAGTAAATTATGAATACACAGAAGAAACTTTTGATCCTCTTCCTGCTGTTAATGTAGCGATTGCCGCTTACGTCACAGCACAGGCCCGTCTTAAGTTATATTCATATCTTGAACTTCTTGGTAATAGAGTTTTGTATTACGATACAGACTCTGTAATATATCTCTCAAGAGGCGACGAACTTGATTTACCAACAGGCAAGTTTATTGGAGATATGACTGATGAATTAGAATGTTACGGATCTAATTCCTACATCACATCCTTTGTCTCTGGCGGTCCAAAAAATTACTCTTTTAGTGTATATTCCACTAAAAAGCAAAAAGAGGAAGTCATTTGTAAAGTTAAGGGTATTTCCCTAAACTATGCAGCATCGCAGCTTGTTAATTTCAACACCATTAAAGATATGGTTCTTAAAGAGTCAGCGCCAATACCAATTATATCGAAGAATATTCGAAGAACAAAGGAACATGAAGTAACCACACGAACCGAGGTTAAACTGTATAGACCAAATTCTACAAAAAGAAAATTTTTACCAGATGGAAGCTCTGTACCTTACGGATACAAAAAAGCAACAAGAATTGAATAAAATATGTATTCTCCAGTCACAAAAATATATATTTATTTGGTGTAATAAAAAAGAATTTACTGAATATTTTGTTTTACTGGTTTTTGCTTTAAAATTTCGTTTTTACCCATAAAAAACCGAAAATGGGGTGCGCTTAAGAGCTCAGTTCACGATTCTGGCAGCCTCGTTAAGATTATGTCTACTAATTGTTTTACGCAAAACTTCTTTTGTGTTTAACATTTATTAAACATAACCGACCGGAAGCTCTTAATTTTTACCTTTATTATTAGTAGTAATAAATAACCGGTTAAAACGTGGATTTAGAACAAATATGTAAGTAACGCTCTCTTTTCTTACCTTTTTGCTAATGTGATAGGCTTCAAATGTTTTGCTATTAAGCTCTACCTTAATCCCACGCTGTTTTTCAGTTTAATTTAGTATTAATTTATGTATGAGTTAAGATTTAAAATTGCACACTCAAATATATATTTTTTAATAAAATAATATTAAAACTTCGTCTATTTTTTATTTTGTTTAAAGTATGCGACATTTAAATAAAAATGACTAGAAAAGTTCTAAATTATCTGAAGTCCATAAGATTTTACGTAAAGTTAACCTAAAGTCATCCTAAGGGTTTCCTAAGTCTTCATAAAGTTTACATAAATTCTGCATAAGAAACGTAAGTTGATATAAAATTTCACATAAAACAAAAATATCTTATAAATATCAGCAAAAATATCAAAATCGTAAATTTATCTTAAGTTTATCTTAAATACTAATATAGTTTGATAGGTAATATTCAACTAAAATACCTACCATAGTACTGTACTAAGTATTAAAAATTTAAAATATTTCGGTCAAATAACATCTACTTGGTATTTCCCGAAGAAATTTAAAGAAATTTTCACACCTACCTAGAAGTACTATTATTTGAATAGATAACCATAGTATTTGTATTTTTTTTGTGTTTCGACCAATCTGCAGGTTTGCAATCTTTTGTTCAATATTGCTGCAATAATAAGAAAAAGTAGATAAATTAGTTTATTAGACGCCTGGCACTATATATATATATATATATATATATATATATATATATATATATATATATATATATATATATATATATATATATATATATATATATATATAGAAACAATATTAAAATATATATACACAGCTCTATGTCAGACTGATGCATACTGTATTACTATAAAATGCCCCGTACTTTTTTTTTATCAAGATAGGGTGAAAAATGATACGTAATTCAATCTGAACGGGACGGAACTACAACGCGTGAGCAACGCAACGGGAACGAAACTGCTACGCGTGAGCAACCCAACGTTGTAAAATCAATTCACCTGAAGATCTTTCTAGCTCAGCGTATCTACTTTTATACACTAAAAGAAGGTCTTAATGGGTACATCAATATTTTTAAAGATTATTTGGGGACAGGCACCTGTTTTTCTCTTAATTAATTAAAAACGCCCGTTCTATATAACAAAAAACTATTTATGTCTAAAGTAACAACCGACTCATAAATTTACAATTGAACCACTCAAGACCTTTTTAACACCTGTTTAACTACCCCCGACCATCGATAGTTCAGGTGGCTGTTTATGTATGCCTGGTCATAAATCTTTACACAATCCCTTTTGTCATACCAAACCGCAAACCTACCCATTATAAATGGTTTATCGAGCACGTGCCCTTTTTTGTCGGAGACAGCAATTAACATCTTAATAAAAAATATTCGTCCCCATGGAGGGACCACCCGCGACTAATCACAATTACCCGGAAGTAATCAATTAATCATACCTGAAGGCACGCGTCGGTAATAAACACCTGGGGGTCCAGGCGGCATTTGTCAAAGGCGGGATCTTGGGGGGTCCAGGCGGCATTTATCAAAGGCGGCATCTATCAAAGGCGGCTTTTTTTTTTATCAAAGGCGGCATCTATCAAAGGCGGGCATTTTAATCAAAGGCGGCATCTATCAAAGGCGGCATTTATCAAAGGCGGCATCGTGGGGGGTCCTTTAAAATTTTCCCACGCCAACCTGCCCCATCTCCTACTTATGAGGTGTAGTTTTCACCCACTCATGGGGGTGATTTTCAATGGAAAGTAGTGTTAACTCTGTATTTATGCGTCATATACTTGAATATATTTAATTCGATTTACTGAGATTTAGGACTATTCGTGGAGCGTTAAGTCATTTTTACCCCGCTGAGGAGGTGTTTTTTAGCGCTAGGGGTTGATTTTGGGGGTGTACGATTTTTTTTGACCTCGGATTCGGATTCAGCGTCGAAAATTACATAGGGACATAGTTGTCTCGATAGGAGTTCCAAAACTTTCTTTTTTTTTGTGGAGCTGTGTAACATGTACATTTATGGACTAGATAGCGTTGCGACGACGAAATTTCGACATACCGTGGATCGGTGTTTCGCTCGCCCACGTGCTGCGCATAGTGACAGGAGGAAATTTGGGGAGCTCTAGTTTTTTATGAATGATTGTAAGTAAAATTTGTGATAAAACGCTGTTAGCGGAACATTAATAAACTGAAGCTTAAACAACAATTCTAATATCTGAAATATTTTAAAATAGAATATCACAAATAGATATAAAAATTTATTATTAAATTATGCTAATTTGATTATCACTGACACCTAACAGCGGTTTTTAAGAGAAAGTTTAACATTCCTAACTAATAATAAAGTAACTGTCTGGCTAAATACAGAATTGATTATGCTTGATAACTAATTTTTGCATACCAAGCGTGTAAACAAATTCGTATTGTTTCTAGAGAAAAAGAATGCAAACAAATTTTTTGAGTTGATATTGTAACCATGCCATTTGAAAGTGTGTGTAAAGGTGAGATAAAAGATATTTCGACGAAGCCGTTATAATAAACTAGCTTCCGCCCGCGACTTCGTTCGCGTGGTATAGGTGGTTTACTTTCACGTAGTTTTAGGGTAGTATAACAATTTCAATTCATTACAAACTTTGAACGCTCATTTAACCCTCTTAGGTGTTGATGTATTTAAAAGTGTAAAACATGTAACATGTGTTAAAACATTTATTTTTTTAAGTACTTGTATGAAGTTTCAACTTAATAGGATCATCTAATATTTTTTTCCATACAAAGTTTGAACTCTTATTTCACCCCCTTAGGGGTTGAATTTTGAAAACCCCTTCCATAGTAGTTAGTTAGTTATATGAGAAACCTCTGTGCTAAATTTCAAGTTTCTTGACCCAGCGGTGTGGGCTGTGCGTTGATATGTCAGTCAATCGGTCAGTCGGTCAGTTTCTTCCTGTAAAGAGTGATAAAAAAAATTTAAATAACAATTGTCTCATACGCCACGCAGCAGTCGTTAACTTAATTAAGGGACTGGCTTTTAGAAGATCTTACTAAATTATTAGTACAAAATTGTCAAAATGGTTCGGATTTTAGTGGAGGGGTAAGCTTTTTCATTTTTCTTTTTGGCTTGGACAGGTCTGACATTTACAGAGCGGCCTAAAAATGGAAAAATTTAAAATTGCTGCAAAAGGGTAAAAGTACCATTAATTTTTATTTTAGACCAAAATGTAATGATTAAACGTTACTTTGAATTTAAAATTATGTCAAAGTTTAGATTCACGGCCTCCCAATAAAAAAATATTACAACAATTTCTTAACAACATTTTTAAATAAGTAAATTAAGTAATTTAATCATGCAACTTAAACTACTAAACCCTTATTACTTATCTTAATTTAAAAATTGATAGAATTTCTGTTTTTTAATCTTTATTTTAAAATAATTTTGTAAAACAACAATTACTTAGGTAGTTGTTTAACAAATACCTCAAAATTGTATTCAAAGGTAGTTCTATTGAAAAAATTCAGATTTCAGGGTATAAATTTGTTGTCGGTGTCTAGCAGCACATTTTTTAGCACTTTCACATTATTATATTGTTTGTGGTCTAAAATATATTATACTAAAGAATTAAAGAGCTAAAATGTGCTGGTAAAAACTGACAAAGATTTATACAAGGAAATTTTTCCTTTTTTTAAAATAAAACTACGGTTAGATGCCATTTTGACCTATTTCATTACATAACAAGTATTTGTTATCTATTTAAGTGCACGTTATATTTCTTATACTACATAAGTAATCATGTAGTTTATAAGGAATATTAAATTTATCACAATTTACAATGCCAGATAACTATGCTACATGGGGCTGTTTTTGATGGAAAATAGCAACCCCTCCTTTAGCCGAAAAAACTGAAATGTCAAATATACTATGCTGCAAATTTAAAACTAAGTGAATTTCGGGGTATATGCTGAATAAGTAACTAAAGTATTTTTATTCTTTCTGAATCACCTTTTTTATTACCCATTAAAGACAGAGTTCTTATACTAGTATAAGATATTTCCTTTTTACTGTGCATGAGTTTATATCTATAAATTATTATAAAAATGGACGCATCACTTTATAAACATAAAACCTATCAATTACCTTGTAAACTTTTTTAATGCTTCTCTACCTAATATCTCATACCATGTTTATAGAATCTTGTAAAATATATTTTTCATCATTCTCTTGAAAATTTCTAAAATTACATTTTTTAAAGTTAAAAATAAGCGAAAAACACACAAAATATACTTAAAATTTAAGTTTGTTTCATTAAACAGTCTGAAAATTAGGATGGATTCTAAGAAAAACCAGTAATTTGTTGATTTGCTCTAATTTAATATCTATTAAAACCCTATTAAAAATCTTTTTAACGTCAAATTTAAATAGTTAGTAACTTTTAATATGAACTTGAAATTTAATTAATGTAATAACAACTTTTTTAGTTTGAATTCGCTTTAACTATACAGGGTGTTCGAAAAATAAACGGAGATATTTTAGAGGGCGATTCTTTGATATAAAATATAACAAGAAGTTTCTATAAACATGGGTCCGGAAATGCAGAGTTTTCAAGATACAGGATGTTAAATAAAAAAAGGATAAAAAATGAAATTATTGATGTCTTAAAAAATATTTACTCGATTCTGTTGAAATTTGGCAATGTATAGTATGCACCCTGTATAGTGTGTCTAAGAAAATTCTCTGCAAATGGACACCTTTTTCCTTAAGAATTTTACGAAAAATAGTTACTTTGTATAAAAAGTTCTGCTTTTCAAGAAAATGATATAAACGTAATAAAATTTCAAATAGCATATACAGAGCGAGCGGCAAAAAATTGAAAATCCAAAATCGGTTCAAGACAGAACTTAATTTTTATACAATGGCCGGCAGAATTTCGATCCGAATGGTAAATTTTTTAGAAAATGTTATTCTTGATAAAAGTTGCTGAATGTCCTTAAACTAAAAGGCCACCTACCTACCGGGGTTGAAAAAAAATAGGATATACAAGGGAGATGCAAATTTTTGAAAATTAGCGCAAGAGTAAAGTACCTTAATTTTTCAATTGACTTAAATTATTTATTTACAAAACATGTTTAGAATTAAAAGTTACGTCCCAGTATGAAGTCATGGCCTTCTATTCAAAAAACGAAAATAAAACATATTTTTACCTTCTTACCCTGTACAGAGGCACAGTGCGTGCGGTCGAATTTTCGAGAACTTGGCATGGCGCACTCTGTGCGCTTTGATATATTAGCAGAAGAAATTTCTTAGGCTATTATCGAGAGTCTACTTCAAAAAAGGCCACCGATAAAATAATGTACTTGGTTCAAAAAGTACAAAATCACCTGAGAATGACAGAGCTTTCAAGTAATGTAAAGATCGCTTTAAATAAATGATTAACACTTACATAGACACTCCTACAGAAACTTTGAATGCTGTATAAACACGAACAAAGATTGGTTTGACGCCTATGTTTCATTTCCTGTCCAGAGCATTAAGAGGAATAGGCCAAACAACAGAGCAAAATATATTAGCAATTTTTTGACATTATTAGGAAACCGCCTGTGCCATCATCTGAAAGACGATCCGTAGATGATTCCTGCTATATTTCCAACTCTGAAATTTTTTCCATTAATTTGTTATAAACATTTTGAAGCAAAACAACGCGATTTTGTTAGTTTTTTGCTTATAAAATGGAAAGTAATGAAGCAATCTTAATAGTGTAACTGGACGATTTGTAGAGAATAGAAATACGAACAAAATAAGAGGTCGAACGTCCCGATCGGATAAGTAGCAACGGAGAAAATCCGGAAAAACCTTAAAATTAATAGTTTTTTTTAAATTCATAAATCGGCGATTTGTAAACTTAGGGGGCTCAAACTTTGGAAAAAGTAGTAATTTATAGCTACTTTGTGTGCAAAACCTCGACGCTGTCCGACGATTAGTTTTGCCACAATCGTCATTTTAATTTTTCAATACACTATTTTGCAACAGGTCTGGATGCTCTATGGATCCTCCGATTTTAATTATTGAAATGGATTTGAAAAGTACAAGTTTAATTGAACAAAAAAATGTATATTTTAATTTTTCCATAAAATGCTACGAAACCGGTTGAAAATGCACGTAAAGATGCGTGAAAATGACCGAGCGCGCGAAAGCGGGGAGTAGTGGGGAGAGCGGAGGAGCGAAGGAGAGCCAATATTCGCGCGAAAAATGAAAATATACATTTTGTTCAATTAAATTTGTACTTTTCAAATGCGTTTCAATAATTAAAATCGGACGATCCAAATAGTGTATTGAAAAATGACGATTGTGGCAAAATTAATCGTCGGACAGCATCGGGGTTTTGCACACATAAAGTAGCTATAAATTACTACTTTTTTCCAAATTTTGAGCCCTCTACGTTTAAAAATGGCCGATTTATGAATTTAAAGAATAACTCTTAATTTTCCGGTTTTCCCGGATTTTCTCCGTTGCTACGTATCCGATCGGGACGTTCGACCTCTCATTTTGTTCGTATTTCTATTCTCTACAAATCGTCCAGTTAGTCCATTAAGATTGCTTAATTACTTTCCATTTTATAAGCATAAAACTAAAAAAATCGCGTTTTTTTGCTTAAAAATGTTTATAACAAATTAATGGAAAAAATTTCAGAGTTGGAAACATAACAGAAATCATCTACGGATCGTCTTTTAGATGATGGCACAGACCGTTTCCTAATAGTATTAATGTCACGGCAAATCGCTCTATTGCTTGGCCTAAAAACGGAGCATTGGATCGAGTGGTCGTCCCACCAAGGACTTTGAAGATTGCGCCGAACGTACCAAACGAAAAAAAAAACCAAGAGGTGCGAACGCAATTGACATCTGCAGAATCGACTTTTGCTGCACAAATGAAATATTGTGCAATCTGCGTGTGGTAAAATACCAAATTTTCAAGGCAAATGGCCATAGAAGATACTTACCACTGACTGATAAAATCTCATCACATCCGTACATTTCTGGACTAAGAAAATTACTCCCCAAGAAACATAATATAGCATTATCTGCTGAAATTAGTTTATTAGAAGAAAATTTTCAATAAATATGGTTAAAACGTATGAAAATTTGTTTTACCATATTACATAATACATCTGGACGTAAATAAATAGTCAAATGTAGTGACGAAAATTATTTATTTAGTACCTAAATAATAAAGGATTCAATTTTTATTAATATCATTCAAATATATGCCAACAATATCGTTAATTAGGTTCATGCCAACTTTTACCGATTTTTGGCCTGTGTGCGTCGGCTGTTTATAAAATTTGATACAGGAAATTCTGCTAGTTATTTAGCTGCATTCGTGACAGTCCTTACTGGTAAATTCGTGCAAATTTTATATTTTTTATCTGACATCGGCCACCGGGTCTCCGGTTGCCGAGTTGGTACGGCGCCAGCTTTGCAACCAAGAGGCGCGGGTTCGAATCTCGCTTCGACCATGGATATTTTGTGATTGTTAATTGTTGGAAGGTGGTAGACGAATTATTCCTCAACCGAGGCGGTACCACCCCATCCCTAAAGATGTTTCCAGCTCTGGATGTGTGAGTCGGATTTCCCCAGTACACCCACGGTACATAGTCCTTAGATTTCGGTCTTCGTGGGCTGTCAGAAGGTAAAAAAAAAATCCCATGTAGACTTCAAGCCTAAGTACTAACGTACCGTGGACTTCTGAAGAGAAGGGAAATGTAGGCTTTTGTAGCTGGATAGTAAAGGAATGCATACGTAACATGCCTCTTGTTGTTCTGTTAGGAACAGTCAAGGGGGGAATAATACTGGCTAGTTCTAGCAAAATCCATGGAAGTACCGGCAGAAAAGGGATAAATCCAAAACAGCGCGGCGATGAGCGAGAGCAGGGAGTTTTCCTCTGAGGACTGGGTCACTGATGAGTCGAATGGCACTGTTTTGGACAGAATCAATAATGTTAAGTGTCGAAGGTGATGCCGCTCTCCATATGTGGGAGCAGTACTCTAGGTTAGGTCTTATTTGGGAAACATAGAGAGTGTATAAGTTGGAAGTTGGAAGGGGTATTTTGTTGATCGAAAGAGAAAGAAAATACCCCTTCCATTCGAAAGAAAAAACCAAGCTTTTTAGCTGCCTATGTGGCTACTGAAGTAATATGTTTGTGCCAGCTGAGATCATGTTCGAGAGTGACGCCAACCAGTTTGACCTTGTTTTGTAGGACTTGGCTATTCATGTGGATGGGGTAAGCGTTGCCAGATTTTTTGGGTGACAGGGCGCAAGACTGAGTTTTGAAGGCGTTGAACTGAACAAGGTTCTTGGCACCCCAGTCTAAGATTAATTGAAGATCTTGAGAAAGGGATAGGTGCTTAGATCTGCGTCTATTATCCAACTCTTGATTTGAGACTTGTCTGAAATGAATATTGGTGTGAAGAGTACTATCGTCAGCATAACTGTGGATGGGATTGGTAGTTGAAGAGAGCAGGTCATTAATGTGAAGAAGAAATAGGGTTGGTGCCGGGACTGAACCTTGGGGGACGCCAGCATTGATAGGATGGAGGTTAGATAAGTGACCGTCAACCACGACACCTATTACCAGGAAAGACAATTATTTGCACCTATCGTTGTTGTTAGCCGTCGCGTCGGTCGTTAGTTTTGTAGACTGAAGACTTTGAAATAATGGATGTTGTGTATAATTTAGTGAACGTTAAAAGATTTTTTAAATACACTTATGAGGAAAAACTTGAGCTAAAAATAGAGGTTGGCCATTACCTACTAGATATTAATATTGAGGCAGCCGGTGTTAGCAGAGGAAAACTTTAGA
The DNA here is from genome assembly GCA_963971165.1 of Philopedon plagiatum. NCBI lineage: Eukaryota > Metazoa > Arthropoda > Insecta > Coleoptera > Curculionidae > Philopedon > Philopedon plagiatum. The sequence continues at coordinate 38,254,469 of OZ020190.1, read as the reverse complement.
TGCGTCACTTTAAGAGATATTTTAATTGGCGAAATTAAGTAGGGTTTATTATTAATGAAATGCGACCCAAAAAATTAAACGCTATTTATTTCGGTAATTAATTGAATTTTATTGTAGAACAACTATAACATTTTCCCACGACCCGCCACTGAGACAAATGGTGTGAGAGTTAAATAATTAGATAAATCAATTAATGAAAGAGATGAAAGAAGCAATGTCAAAGAGTAACTCATTATCAAGAGGCGAAAGCTTTGTCGGTTTATTTTATGATTCATGTACCCAAATTCTGTGACCTTGAACAACGGTCTCAATACTACCTACTACACAGTAAAAAAGTGTAATTTTAATGACAAATTTATATCCAATTTCGCGGTAGGTACACTGGAAAACACCTTTATTTTATCAACGCCTTTTTTCGAGATACAGATTATTTAAATGCGTTAATATATTGACATGCATTTTGGTACATGCCAGAACATAATCAAAGGGTACATTTACGTGCAAAAATTTATTTTCTAATATATTTGCACCAGTGGCGTGCGTGCTGGTAAGTCCTTAGTTTTAGCTAGAAAGTGGCATGTCACTGATTTTTTACAAAATTGATCGTTTTCTTGAAACCCACTTAATTCTGCGTGAAAAGTATCTCTTGAACTTCTTCGCTCTGAAGTGCCGTTTTCGAGATAAAAATTAACTTATATCTTACAATAAAAACAAAAAATGAAAATGATTTTTTTTACATATTTTTTGATTAGGAAACAGTGCTTTTTGATTTAAGTTTATTAAATATTAAATGATGCTTCAATACATGCTCTAAATCTAAACAGAATCAAAAAAAAACATTTTAAAAAGAAAATATTAAACTGTATCTCGAAAAAGAAGCGTTTGAGGATACATGTTTATATAAACTTATTTTCATATTTTTAGATGTAGAATTTGCCCTTAAAATTTCTTAACATCTTTTTGTAACATCTTATATTATACAGGGTGGTCTATAATGAATGCGCCAAAAAGCAATCCTAGATTAATCTCGTGAAAATAATGATATTGAGCCAAATATGCCTTAATAAAATGTCGCTCATTAATGAGATACAGGGTGTTAAAGTTCAGTTCTCAGAATTGTTATTTCTTTATAGCTCAAGTCGTTTTTGAGATATCGACATGAAAAATGGGAATCGGGGGTTTTCAGGGATGGGGAATACGATGGTATTCCATTTATTGACATAATATGTAGAGGGCGCTATTTACACCTCATACACTCATTATTTCATGCCATAACTTTGTTATTAGTACCGTTCTTTTCTTTTTTATCGAAAATTTTGACAGAGTGACGTTTTTTAAGAAAAAAAGGTATACTACATTTATTTCGATTAAATAAGCCGTTTTCGAAATATTTGCATTTATTCGTTCTATTGCATAGTCAAAAAATATTAAACATTAAAACTGAGATAACAGACTTGACTAACGAATAATGAATTGATCATGCAGAAATAACACAAAATCACTTCAACAAATGCGAAAAATGTCCACCATTCACTTCTATGCATTTTCTTAATCCCTTCACCAAATAGCGTCGTACTTGGAATAAAGTTCCTGGCTTATTCCTGATAACATTAGTGGAACCATGAATTTTTTGCAAAAGTTGCTCACGGGTAAGGATTTCTTCTGTGTACACTAAAGATTTGATAAAACCCCAAAGGAAGAAATCCAAAGGATTAAGATCCGGGCTACGCGGCGGCCATGGAATTTCACTGCCACGACCAAACCATCTATGAGGCAGCCAGTCATTCATCTAGATAGTTGCGAACTGCAACTGGATAATGTGATGGAGCACCATCGTGCATAAACCACATGTTTTGTCGTAAATTTAAGGGTAGATCATCGAGTAGATCCCACAAAACATTTTGAAGAAACTGCAAGTACTGGTTACCATTAACCAGTTGCAGTTCGCAACTATCTAGATGAATGGCTGCCTCATAGATGGTTTGGTCGTGGCAGTGAAATTCCATGGCCGCCGCGTAGCCCGGATCTTAATCCTTTGGGGTTTTATCAAATCGTTAGTGTACACAGAAGAAATCCGTACCCGTGAGCAACTTTTGCAAAACATTCATGGTTCCACCAATGTTATCAGGAATAAGCAAGCAACTTTATCCCAACTACGACGCAATTTGGTGAAGGAATTAAGAATATGCATAGAAGTTAATGGTGGATATTTTTCGCATTTATTGAAGTGACTTTTTGTTATTTGTTCATGATCAATTCATTATTCGTTAGTCAAGTCTGTTATCTCAGTTTTGATGTTTAATATTTTTTGACTATGCAATAGAACGAATAAATGCAAATATTTCGAAAACGGCTTATTTAATCGAAATAAATGTAGTATACCTTTTTTTCTTAAAAAACGTCACTCTTTCAAAATTTTCAATAAAAAATAAAAGAACGGTACTAATAAGAAAGTTATGGCATGAAATAATGAGTGTATAAGATGTAAATAGCGCCCTCTACATATTATGTCAATAGATGGAATACCATCGTATTCCCCATCCCTGAAAACCCCCGATTCCCAGTTTTCATGTCGATATCTCAAAAACGACTTGAGCTATAAAGAAATAACAATTCTGAGAACTGAACTTTAACACCCTGTATCTCATTAATGAGCGACATTTTATTAAGGCATATTTGGCTCAATATCATTATTTTCACGAGATTAATCTAGGATTGCTTTTTGGCGCATTCATTACAGACCACCCTGTATAGGACCAATATGTATTTAAGATTTTTAGCGTTATACGGATTAACCCAGTTCTTTCATTTATTTTTCTTTTTTGATATTAATGGTGTTGTGATAACAGCAACCACAGCGTTCTCTAGACAATCGTCGGAATCCATTGTCAACTGAAACACATTTTAGTTTTATTTCTTCAGTGTGTGTATCGCACTAAAAAATGTTTCGTGTTTTATGTTTTCAGTTTCGTATTTCAAATTTCATGATTCGTGTTTCTCCGGTGTGTACTCTCCCTTAAAGGTAATATTTTGTAGTAGATAGACTTCAGTGTACTAGATGACTTAAAAGGGTACTAGATGTAGTACAATTGTACTAGACTGACAACCCTGGTCACGACACGAAATTCGATACGCCCGAGCTCTGACCCGAGCACCACCTCAAAGATGGCGATCTTGCACATGCGCACAAAAAATTAGTACAGGCGGGAACGCCAGCTTTCATCTCTTGTTAATGAGTTTCTTTTTGGCAATGTTGTCAGGCTATCGTGTTTTCGTAATTTTAATAATTATCGCAAAAATGATCATTTATTGCAAAAGTGGACAAGGAAGGATCTGGTAAACTGACAATTTGTTATCTTATCTTTTTCTAAGAAATAGATTCTTTTTTGTACTCGATGACATGTAAACGAACTTGTAGTCGCGGCTCGACTTCCAACTACCTATTTAATATTTAAAGAAAGAGGGATCCGAATCGATCGAGTTCAAAACTTCTTGTTATAAAAGTGCACAGGGCCGTATCCAGCCCTGCTTTTTAGGGGGGCTAAGCAAAATTTTGGGGGGCTTAATATTGTTTCTATATTATAGTGTAGAAACGTTAAAAATACATAGGGAGTTTTGCTTTTCGTTTTCAAGGAAATTATCGTTTAAAAAAACATTTCTGCAAAACGGATATATATATATATGTATATATATATATATATATATATATATATATATATATATATATATATATATATAGATATATATATATATACATATATATATATATATATATATATATATATATATATATATATATATATATATATATATATATATATATATATATATATATATATATATATATTTAAGAAAACATTTTAAGTGAACTCAAAATGTACTTTATCATAAAATAAAAAATCCCTACGCAGGAACCAGTATCTAGAAAGGGTAACGTGCCTTTTATTTTAAAAATAAGCGCTTCTGAAGAGCAAACGAAAAAGCTACAACAGAAAACGGTTATAATATAATATTTAAGAATGTAAGAAACATTTGGAACAAACTAAAATTTACTCTTTACTCTACCACCAAATAAATAAATAAGAAATAGTCAAGGTGTTTGCCGCGCGTGGCGGCCAGATTGTCGCTCTTTTATAGTACGACCATTTTCTCTATGAGTACGACACAAAGCCGTGTGCCGCGTTTATAACACCGCTCGATCGATGAGCTTTGCGGGTTAACCGGCAAAACAAATAATTTTAACTTAAATTTTAAAGCGGTGTTGCACGTTCCAACGTCGATATAAACATTTTCGTTTAGAAATATAGGTAACTTTGCTAGGGGGGCTCAGACCAGCTCTAGGGGGGCTCAGACCTCCCTGGCGCCCCCCTGGCTACGGGCCTGAAAGTGCATTATAAGTAAATGTAAAGTCAATGTACTGACTCTGAGCATTCCCGATAATTTATTAACAAGAATAATAAGTAAAAAGATCAATTTATTGATCATCAGCTTGCGAGAGGGAGTCTAGAACATAGTCGAGGATTGATACAGTTATTTACGGGATTTTGTTAGATATCTACCTACACTAAATTCATGATTAGAAAATAAAATATAAAATCTTATAAGTTATATTATATTCTTATTTTCAAACCTTTGAGAGATGTTTCGTATAATAACAATACAAAGTGTTTATTCTGACATTAATTTACTGAGAACTCACAGGTAGGTCTAAAAGGTAGATTGAGGGTAGGTTAGGGCATGTTCCGAAAGTTACCAAACAGTAACCAATACTTACCAGTATGGTTGACCGAAGAATCTTTTTTTCAGGAACCAATCTATCTCTGGTCACATATAGGTACGGGCGTACGGGATATAAAATCACCAAGATAGGATACTTTCAGAACGGGATATAAAATCACCAAGTAGGATACTTTCAGAACATACCCTTGCGTGATTGGTTACAGATATTATTGACAGTTAAGTAATGGATTAAACTTCAATTGTCACCAATTTGGTTGACCAGTGATATTTAATCCGTTGTTTAACTGTCAACCTTGGCCATTACCAAAAATCAAATAGTTACATAATTTCTTTACTATAAACTTTTAAATGTTTTGGTAGGTAGATATTATAGCTCTCTAAAAAGAAATAGATTACCTACTTCCCATAAGACCCATTGTTAAGAAAATGGCTACATATGCAAAGGGCGGCTCTCTGGGGGATTAAAGTTTAAATGCTGGCACGTTAGCAGCTTTGTTCCTTGAAATACGTTGACCGAGTTGATTATCTCGTGGGTGCGTTCGGATTTGTGCACTGCTTTTTACCCAACATTTTTTTCGGTTTATATTAAGTAGTTGTATTGCAAAATAGCTCCAAAATATTAAACTTAAATAGCCAAACATTTGGAGTTGTTTTGCAAGGTAAAATATTAACATTCATATATTATCCCTTTGTTTTTAAAATTACCGCCCATCACGGCTGCTGTCCACACAATTATTTAGTAACAAACATAATAAAACTAAATTTTCCATGTAGCCGTCCACGCATACGTCTGCTATTTTTAAAACCTTGTGGATATTTTATTTTTTGAAAAGGGCTGTGGTGTAGGTATACCTATAACTGAATGTTGTTGTTAATTAAATTTTCGTAGAAATTTTGGTTTATTTCTTCTCACTTCTCACACATTAAATTTTGGGTCTTAAAACCAATGGCACTTACCATGAACACAACTATTTTTTGATATCCGACAACAGCCTACCTAATCTAGTAATCACTATAGATCTCGTTTTTTGAAAGATGACGGAAAAACAAATGACATATTGAGCAGGTGATATGGTTCAATAACTCCATTTTTACAGTTCGTTTTATGGTAATCTTAATTTGATGCTTTTAACGTGTTTTGGAATTCGTTTTTGTGGTATAGTGTTTTATAAAATTATCTTTGAGTATTTTAATATTGGAGTCTGGTAGTGCCGTATTTACTTTGTTGGAACAAAATTTAGAAAATATTTTAATTCTTTTCTAACCTCCAGAAATTAAATAAACCAGAACTAGACAGGTTCAACAATGTTACGAGACCTTCCACAGATTTCACTAATACATACTTCGCTGTTCGTGTAAGTTTTGGACCTCCGGTTTTTGACATTAGGTTAATATACAGGCTGTCCGAAAAGTCTTATTATGGGCTATTATGCTATTAGTAAAGGTAGCCACCAAATTTTAGGTGTATCTTATTGGTTAATAAATCTACTTTTTATATAATTTAACTTTTTTAACCCTTTTAAGGGGTGACTAGGGAGCTGACGTCAAAAATTTTAAATGCAACCCTATGCCGTATAGTACCTCATTTTAAAGGAATTCAAGAAAGAAACATTTTACCGCAAACCCGAGGTCCGTATCTCAAGTCGTTTTTAAATGGCAAGCCTATAAAAATTAAAAGTCGTGAAAAAATGTAAAATTTAAGTACCTTTATTTCTCTTATTACTTTAAAAGTTTTAAAATGAACCATGAACTTCTGGGCAGTAATAACGTCGATTTTGAAAATCTTGCCAAGAAGTAGTACCTGCCATTCTCGAAAATGTGAAAAGTGAGCTCCAAAATCGACCTTACTAGTAGCCAAGAAGTTCATGGTGGTCATATTGAACAACTTTTAAAGTAATGAAAGAAATAAAGGTACTTAAATTTATAAGTTTTTTCACGATTTTTAATTTTTAAAGGCTTGCTATTTAAAATCAAATGAGGGAGCACACGGTATATGGTTGCATTTAAAATTTATGACCTCAACTTTCTAGCGTCACCCCTCAAGGGGCTTGAATTACTTTAAAAAGTAGATTTAAGGATTTTAAGATAAGATACTACACCTAAAGCAAGAGCGCCCATAGAGAATTTTCTAGGTTGCATAGCAAAAAATATGTAATAATACTTACCTTTGTATGCATAAATTGTCAATGCGCCGCATGTAGATATGTAGGTTAAGGAACCCAGGGGGGGCAGGTGCCCCCCTTGCCCCTTTATTGGCGCCCATAACCTAAAAATTTATTAACCAATAAGATACACATAAAATTGGGTGTCTCTATCTTTACTAATAGCAAAGATATTTGCCCATACTAAGACTTTTCGGACACCCTGTATGCAACCCTCAAAAACACAAGTATAAAAACAGGATATAGAAACAACTTAAAGTAGTTAAAATATAATAAGGAACATTTTAGAAAACATAAACTAGAAAACTAAAATAGTTTCCTCTGGTTACGATTGTGAATTTAAAAAAAATAGGTCTAGTTTAAGTGACTCTGTTCTTCGTCTTTCAAAAACGAAATAAATTAAATGGCCATTCGAAGTTGACTCATTGAGTATCTCTGTGGTCTATTAATTAATTGCTGTTAAAGCTGAAAACGAGGACTCCGCAGGCCCGTATTAAAAACTTTACGGAAAATGTAATGAGTTACCGGTTTTAACACAGTTATGTTATCACTCACATTTGCGAATATTTTGTTGAATTAAGGTTTATTTACTAATAATTTGTTTCTTTGGATCTCTGGTTGAACGAATCACCAGTACACGCGTTTTTTCATTAATATAATATAAAATTTCCAACAAACCTACAAAACACTTTCAAATACCTTTACATTTTTACCAGGGTGCAATTTTTTTCTTACCAGGGCTCAGCCCCCGCCTGGTTACGGCTCTGGCTTGACTGTTACAAAAAACCGAAAATTTACCTAATTTGTATATTGTAACTTTTCTGTATTTCTGTATTCCATTATAAGTATACAGTGGCGGTTTCTGGAATTTCAGATTGTCTTATCTCAGTTCCTACTCATGGGACCCACACCAAATTATAAAATGTTACCGTTGGGTACCCTACAATCATTTTCGTATTTTTTTTTATTAATTTTGAAATTTGCGAAAAAAGTTAATTTTTTGGACCGCTTCATCTGAGATCTGAGAAAGCTTTGAAGAAAATTTTACTCCCCATATTTTTTCATAAAGTATATCAAATTTTATCGACAAATTCCAAATTTTGTGAAAATGTTCTAATTTTTCTTAAAGAAATGACATTTTAAATTATTTCATAGACCAAATTTTTTTTTGGGGTAAAAATTTTCAAAACTAATTAACTTCAGGGTATTAGGTAGAAGTAATTCAATGAAATTGAATTCTATCGATAAAATCTGATAAAATTTGTGCAAAAAACTTGGGAGTAAAATTTTCTTCAGAACTTTCTCAGATCTCGGGTGAAGCGGCCCAAAAAATTAACTTTTTTTGCAAATTTTAAAATTAAATATTTTTTTACGAAAATGTTTTTAGAGTACACAACAGTAATATCCTATAATTTCGTATGGGTCCCATGCGTAGGAACTGAGATACGACATATCTAAAATTTCAGGAACCGCCACTGTGTATAATGGAATACCTATAATTGGACCGTGCCTAAAAAAATTAAGTTGATGATCTCTGCCCAAAGACGAAACGTCGAGTAAAAAAATTGATAACGTAATCATTAAGTTCATTAAAAGTTGCTGCAAAGAAGTTTTATTAGTTAGGTACCTTTCATATTAACGCCAGAAAAAAATTAAATTAAAATTTGAAAATTCAGTTTTTTTAAAATGACTCGAAAATGAAAAATTGTCTAAAAAATTTCGAAACTTCATTTTATTAGTTCTTTAATTACGCAACTTTCTTTCCATTTAACCAATTTTGTATTTTTAACCATAAACGAGATCCCCATACTGGCCCTTCTTATCTTGGACAATGCGTATATTACATTTAACGGTGCTCTAAAGGTATGTTGTCTGTTTTTGGAGAGATGTAAGATGTATTTGTGTATGTTTGTATCTGTGTTCGAAATTACACCGAGACCATTGAACAGACTCACGTGAATTTTGATACAACGGTTTATAGTTAACTTTTGCAACAATTTTACAGACGATTTAATTCCCCGTTCATGTGCCAAGTTTTGAGAAATTTGATTTATCTTACCTAAAATGGCGGACATTTAAAAAAATCGAATTAAAAGCAATATTTTCATTAATAACATACAAAACGCAATAACATTTAAAACGACAAATTCTGGGTGAATGCCACGCAGGGTATCAACTCATATAAGATATTCACAGGTCCCACTTTTATTGCTCATCGAAACAACCCATGAAATGTATTGAAAAAAACTGGACTTTTAAAGAAAATTTTCCTCATGTATTAATTTGTCAATTCAGAGGTGTTCAATTATCGCTAAATTACACTGAAAATTGCACAGTAGGTGAAAATAAAATTGCATAGTGAAAAGCCAATAGCGAAAATTAAATACTGAAAATTCAACTGCATGACGTATTTTTACTGCAATCGATTCTACAGTAACTGAAAAGAGAATCTGCATTATTTATTAAAATAAATCACGCCAATATGTTGTAAATTATAATAATTGTACTATAACCTACAATAACTAAAAAAATAAAATATAAAAGCAATGTGTTTATCTATTTTATTCTGGAAATTTGCTACCGAATACCATTCGTGTATAAAAATGATCCTGAAAATTCTGAAAAAAGTACATTGCCTAAAGAAAACCGCATTCGTTTATTTTTCATTGTTTCAAAAAATAGCCCTTCTCTTTCAGAGTCGGGCTATTTATACTTTGAAAAAACGAAAAATAAACTCATTCAGTTTTCATGAAACACTTTTTTTTTTGAATTTTCGATAATTTTTATGCACACTTTTAAAACTGTTGCCTAGCAACAGTTGTTTTACGCTTCACTGATATTTTTATAGAATATTTCTGAAAGACTGGTGCTTTAAGGCGATGGCAAAAACAGCGCAGTTTATGCCTCAGTAGAGGGATATGATGCTCCCCGAGTCTCCGCATGCGCAGTAGGGTCGACCTTGAACGCCCAGGTGTGCTATTGTTATTTGGCCTTGATATGCGCAGGTGTTATTCCAAGGTCAAGGTCAAGAACTTGGCCTTGAACGCGAGCAGATGTTTCTTTGTTTGGTGATGACCAGGTGTACGATGCTTATTTCAAGGTTACATTTGCGGTGCATATTTTCAATGAATGCGAGCAGCTGTTTCTTTGTTTGGTGATGACCAGGTGTACGACGCTTATTTCAAGGTTACATTTGCTTGGCCTTGAACGCGAGCAGATGTTTCTTTGTTTGGTGATGACCAGGTGGACGACGCTTATTTCAAGGTTACATTTGTTTTGTATTTTTCGAGGTCGTCGGATGTATTCCTCCCACCATAAATAAATACTTGACCTTGGATTACTTCCTAATAAATATGGCTCATTTCGAAAATAGCTTTCATTGTCACTCATACATCGTATGCGTTAACTGTTGCTTTGGCATATAAAGTATTGTGTTTGTGGTGTGTTCTACAAGTGTTTATTCAAGGTACTTGACAGTAATTGTTTTTATTGTATTTTAAATCATGAGCATTTCAAAGCAGACCATAGCCGAAATTAATAATATGATAAACCAAGATATTCAATTTCTGGAATGTAGAAAATTCTCTACATTAACGGTGGGCAAAATTTATATGATAAAAAAAATTAATTCTTTGACTTCACGTTTTGGAAAAGCCATTATCGTCACATTGTTTGATCCAACACATCAAGCAACATTTGAAACATTTTTACCATCACGCGTAGCTGAAATTCTGACAGAGGATACTATTGAAATGATGAATAACTCCGGTGATCAGTACACCTTAACTTATTTGGGGCAAAGCTCACATGTATTCTCTGGAGGTAATACTAGAGCGTTGTTAAATTTTGGTTGTTTGTAATATATTGTTGATTAGGCTATTTTAATGTTGATTTAAAATGTAATAAAATAGTTCTTGTTAAGTATATATCGAAAAACACACAGTCACACACAATCACATATCCATTATTTTCTATTTAAGATGTGTGACTGCCCTACTGTCATTGAAAATCGAGATATGTACATTAATTGGTTATCATGTAAATTAAGAGAGCTGGCTGAAGAAATAGTACACTTTGCAAATTATGGTAAATCCGATGTGGGTTTTAGTGAAAGTCAGTATAGGAAGTATATGAAAGACGCCGTAAATTTCACGGCTGGAGCACATACTTGCGAGAAATACCTATATGGAACCATTGATCTGGACGAATTTTGCGCTGGAATGATAAATGAAGAATTGGGAAGCTACCTATTCGAAGTGCCCCATTTACCCGATGAATTAGCTACAAAATATGGTTTGGCTCCCGCAGATGATACCACTATTCTTGATGACCTTGGAAATAAAGCAGTCACCAATGAAGTTGATAGTAAAGCATTGGCTACTGTTAGCGATGACGAAATGGAGTGTGTTCAAGAAGATGAAGAAAATCTTTAATTCATTGTATAATATAATAACATGAGATGTTAAATAAATGATTATGTACCTAAATTATTGTTTAATTTTTTATAAATAGGCAACCTTCACAAAAATCACATCAGTTTAAGCTAAAAATGGGTCGTGTTAACAACACAATTGATAAATTTGGGCGCCAAAAATTTAATGACCAAAATCACATTGTTCTTGTTGGACAACCAGGAGTTGGATTTAGATTGACCGATGATGGTCAATATGATATACAAGGGAAATCTTTAACTAATGTAGCACCACCAAAGAATCCTGGGGATGCCGCTAATCAGGAATATGTTCTTGAACAAAGGCGTGAAATTATTAAAAAACTTAGTGAATTAGTGAATAATGATGTTTTGGAATATGTTAGAAAAGAACTTAATGAAATGAATAAAAAGCTTGCTGAAGAGGCGAATGAAGATTTTTTGCAATCTGTTACAAAAAGACTTAAGGAAATCGATTCAAAATTGTTGAATCAAGAAAAAGCTATTCAGCGTATACGTATTACGCGCATGTAGATAAAGAAACAAGTCTATTCTGTGTATGGTGACCTCGATTTTACATGGGATATGAGAGTGGAGGGGTTTGAAGGTCACCTAACAGATACAAATAGAGGCACAAAACTTTCTTGTTTCAGTCTGCATTTCAGTACTTCCAGAATACTACATAGTAATTTATTTTCTCAAAATGCAGTCACCAAAAAGTGAACGTCAAATTGCAGTTGTTCGCCCATTCTCTGTAAACGGTCGTCAGATGTGTGCCAATTGCGAAAATTGGGAATTTATTAGTGGAATAATGGGTTTCTGTGAATGGTGTCAAAATGAGTACCATAAGAAACATGGGATGAAATCACCGCAACAAATATCTCGTGAAAATTCTAGTGAATCTCTGCAAAGTCTCGCTGTCTCAGTGGGAGGTTCATCAGAACATAATAATCACGATACGCCGGAATTCAGTCAAGAAGGGCAGCGCTGGACTTCTTCAAGCAATTTTGAAGATCTCGAAATAATTAACGAATCACCGCAAAGTCCTGTTTTCTTAGAAGGAGGAGGAGGAGGAGTAGGGGGAGGAGGTTCATCAGAACGTAATAATAGTGAGACCATGGAATTCGACCAAGAAGGGCAGCGCTGGTAATTCCGAAAAATAGAGACAATTTAGATATAGTGTAAAAGTTTCTTATGATAGTCATGTAATTTTAAATTTATGTGAAAAAGTGCGTTTTTCTAATGATAGTGTGTATGTATTATTTAAATCTTAATAAAAATCTTTTTGTACTAAATATGTTTATTATTCACCATACATTTGAATTAACAAATCGCTCTTGATATATATTATTTCTGTGGTTCCGTTCTAAAATCCTCGCTAGCATTACATCCATTTTTCCAATTCTCCTTTGAAAACGATATCTATCAAGTATTAGTTGCTGAAAATTACTTTGTCTGGCTTGTCTATATGCAAAACACCAAACAGACATACGGTGGATAATATTTCTTTCTTCGTCAAATCTTACTTGCTTCATGGTGTATTGTAAAATGAATTTTTATTAGTTATGTCATTTATATATAGGCTGAACATAAAGAGAGTGAATTAGTTTTACTTTAAAATGGGTCGTGTTAACAACACAATTGATAAATTTGGTCGACAGAAAACTCCTGTTTGTAACAACTTATCGCGAGGGTTGCCCGGAATCGGATTTAAACTTACTTCAGATGGACATTTTGATATAGAGGGAAAATTATTAAGGAATGTTGCCCAACCGATAAATGATAATGATGCTGCTACCAAAGAATATGTCCTTACGGAAGTTCATCAACTTGGTTCGCAGATAAATACCATACTTAGTAATGTGCTAGTACCGGTTTTTCAAAAAATGTTTGAAGATGATGAGACCAAAATTACGTACCTTAAGGAAAAAATGTATCAAATTCACTCACATGCTGCACGGTATACTACAACGAAGATAAAGGATCCAAAAAAACCAAAATGGAAACCAACCTAGATAAAGTTCTATTTAAAAACATAATTATACTGTTAAATTGAAAATAAAACGAATAATTATGAAAAGCAATATTTATTTTTATTATTTATAATGCATACATACGTAACGTAAAACCTATTTGATAATATTTATACAATATCTGATTTGTCTATCCAAGAATTAAATTGATTTGGAAAACCTAACCATTTTACAAACAATTGATCGTTTTGATTGTTCTTGCGTTTTCTAAGAATTTTCTCAACTAAATAAACACCAGGGCTAGCTGTCTTTTGCAGTTCTGCTTCGTAAAAACATCCTTTAATAGGTTGACCTTCCAATGATTGCAGCAAGTAGGTGGGTGGATTTGTAATATTAACTTTTGCTATTTCAAACAGTTCCGTGGACCAGGAAGGCGTATATCCTTTGTCAAATACACCTTTGTACTTGCTAATGCGAACAACGTCACCCAAATGAAATTTTTTTTTCTTCGGAGCAATTTTCAAATAGTCATATGCTTTAATAGGGGTATCCTCTTTTACACTGTTAGGCTTCATTCCAATGGTGCGGTGTTTAGTGTTATTATAGGTCTTCGTTATAGCTGGTAATATTTGTAACCATCTGTAAGAACCTCTAGCCGAGAATTGTTTATATAACTTATTTTTCAAAGTTCTTATAACACGCTCAACAATTGCCGCTTTTTTCGTGCTATATGTGGAATAATGGTTTATATTATATTTTTTCATGAGGGCTTGAAAGGTGCTATTATAAAATTCCTTTCCTTGATCACTCTGTAAATTGTTTGGTGCATATGATGCTTCTTCAATGATGCTTTTCATGGCATTCGTAACTTCAACACCGGTCTTATTCTTAACTGCTTTGGTGTACACGAATTTGGAGTAACAGTTTATACATACAACAATGTAACGGTAACCATCATTGTCAGTAGCATATTGCTGCATTTCCGCCAAATCAATTTGCCACAAATCTCGATATCCTTTTATGACTGTACGTCTTCTAACAAAATTTTTCCTTGCTGTCCTATGTAATTCATTTACGACTTTAATTTTTTCTCGGCTAGGATCCATATTATAAGGTTCCACGTCTTATCAGACACTGAGGATGGCAACTACGTGCAAAACTTAATATATTATTCCTTCTTCTCGAAGCTCTTCCATAATTGACATAATCTCATTATCATGTCCGGTATGTCCAGCTACTTTTGACCCCCACAATAATCGTAATCTATCCACTAACTCCTTAGGTTTATTCCAATAAACATATTCAGATGATTTCGACGATAGGCGCTTTTTTGCTGGTAGTTGGATTTTGTTGTCGCCTTTTTTTCTTCCTACACCACCACCACCCAGTTTGGTTCCCATAATTAGCGGTTTTATGATTCGTAAATATTTTCTCCATCGGGTTTCCCTTAAACCACGTTTCTTGTCATAACCGTCGTAGGCCGCATCCGTCAATTTCAAAATGGTTTGGTATTTTCGAAGTACATCTAGACTAATTTCGTCTTCATTATCTAAGCATGCTGGATTTTTTAGAAAAATCAAATCGTAAAGCTCAGCCGTTCCATCGAATTCAGCAATGTTTGTTTTGTTCTTGTATAACACCATCTTTCCGTTTGTTAGAAAACGAACCACCAAGTTGCCAATATATTTTGTTGATTTATTGTCTTTTTTACCAAAGCGTACACCATACACGGTATCATAACGGGACGGTTCGAATTTTAATCCATTTAAATAATCTTGAATAGTTTTTGCGGCTGAACTGCTACCACTTGATGTGTGTGGTGATGTGTAAGATGATGTTATCGTTGATGGGGAAGGGGTTTCGAACAGTGACTCACGATTTCCACGTTTTGGTGTAGGAATTTGTGTTTTTTGCGAAATCGGTGTAGATGTTTCAAAATCCGCTTCTGTTGGATGTTCTTCAAACATTTTCGCCATTCCCACCGAGCTGCTGCTGCTACTCCGACTTTGTGGTTTAGTCGTAGTACTTGATTTTTTAGTTGCGTACTGTTGCTGCTGCTGCTTTACGGCTTTAGATATAGATTCTAGTGGTTTAGAAACTGGTTCATAAAACTTTTCCAAATCATGTTCATTCTGCACTTTAGCTGCTTTAATTTGTTTAAATTTTTTTCTAACCGCATTTGTAGTTTCCAGTAGCTTTCGTTTTAATTCGATTTCTTCATTCATGATGCTTTCAAAGCACCGTTCAACGATGAAATGATTATCCAAGTTATTATTATAGGAATATATAACTATCGAATCCCTTGCGGTATCTGCCCGAATTTACATCACTGTCCTTGTCAATAACTAAAAAACCATATTTATTATCCCAACATTTAGCACACATCTCTTGAAATTGTGTAAACGTCAGGTCGGGTGAAACGTGATCGGAAAATATATGTTTCATATTCATCTCATCTTGTTTAAACATAATAATGAAGTTGGCATTATCCCGGACGAGCTGCTTAGGAACACGAGAATACGTTTGCGCCAAGTAAAAGGCATCCACATTTTTGTGACGTCCCATGCTAAAATACGATCTTATAACGTCCTGTTTCTCACACATAACGTCATCAAAAATAAATATTGAATTAGGTTTAGCATCTGACGGTTCCACAATGTTATTTGCGTCGCTAAAAGCGTAGTAGCCAAGACCTTTGATTGGTGATAAAATTTTCTTTAAATATTCATATTTCGGTTGATAGAGCGACTTTGAGTAGATATAAACATTTTCGAAACGCAGTCCCGAGGGGTGAGTAAGCAGCGAAATCATAACATTTGTTTTTCCACAGTTTGAAGGTCCTATTAATAATCCACGAATAGATGACGGTAGCAAAGGACCATGTCTTTTAAATAATTTTTGTTCTAGTCCAGATCCGACCTTTACATCGAGATTATCGACGGGAAGTTTTTGTTTAAGATTGACGATACGCATCTTAACAAAATCTATATTTTATACTGAACTTGCACGTAAACTATCATTCAGATGTCGCTCGTCAGACGAAGTAGACGGTCTCGTTTATCAAGTAAGACTGGAAGCGGTATTGTTAATTCAGTAATTAATAGGCTACCGTTTGAGTTACACATTCCCGGCTATCAGTATTGCGGGCCCGGGACGAAAGTAGTAAAACGTGTGGCAAGAGGAGATCAAGGAATTAATTCTTTGGATGTCGCATGCAAAAAACACGATTTAGCCTATTTGCGTAATAGTGAAAATTTAAGTGCTCGCCACCAAGCAGATCAGGAACTCGAGCAAAGCGCGTGGAAAAGAGTAAAATCTAAAGACTCTAGCGCTGGTGAAAAAGCTGCAGCTTGGTTGGTAACCAACATTATGAAAGCGAAACAACGTTTTGGTATGGGTGTATCATCATCATCAAAATCGAGAAAAGCATCCACTAGAGGTAAACGTCGCTTCCAGCGCCGCCGCCGCCACACTAAAGGTAAAGGCGTTGGTAAACATAAGCGACTACACAAAGTAGCTTTTGGATCATCTATTAGACGACCCGTTCGATCAGAATTGTTAAAAGCTGGTGGGAAAAAACTTGTCGAGAAAAATATCATGAAAGCATCGAAAATAGCTGCAGTAGCTGCACGTAAATCCCTAAGAATAGCCGGTGGCAAACGAAAAATTCGCATGCCTAGAATCATTCCAATTCCGAAGACTGGGGGGATATTACCGTTAATACCAATATTTGCAGGACTATCGGCCTTAGGTTCATTAGCAGGTGGTGCAGCAGGCATCGTGCGTGCCGTAAAAGCAGTAAAAAAGTCGACTGCAGAAAAAATAGGTACCGGCTTACATCTAAGTTCAAGAGGAAATGGATTATACTTGAAACCATATCGCACAGGTTTGGGATTATATATAAACAACGGCAAAAATAAGAAATCAAAAAACTAATAGAATCCCTACCTCAAAGACCACTATCCAATATTGATATAGAAAAGTACGCCTTAAAAATGAAAATACCACACTTTCGAGGCGTATATATGAGAGATTCATTACCTGTACGCGGTCCCAAACGTTATGAGGCCGCCATTATAAATTTGGATAGTATGTCGGGTGTAGGGACTCATTGGGTAGCATATAGAAAAAGCAATTCTGATGTAACATACTACGATAGTTTCGGTGATTTACCCCCACCTATGGAATTGGTACGATATCTGCAGATGGGTTCCGAAGCGACGAAGAAAATTTACTATACATACGACCGTCAACAAGAATTCGGAACAGTCTGGTGTGGACATTTGTGTTTGAAGTTTCTTTTACAATCGTAAAAAGTATGTCTTTGACACCCCAAATGGAACGTGACAACTACACCAAAATGTTGCTATCACTTAAAGCATATCGTGAAGTCGGAGGATTACAAAAAATGACTGCCGAACAGTTAGAAAATACGCCCAAAGAAGTGTTGATCGCATTAGCTCCAAATGAAATAGCACTAGTTTGGGATAGGTTACCTAATCACCTAAAAAGTGACGTCGATATATTGAAATATCAATACTGTTTCGAACATTATAATAGCAATAATTCAGATTCGGACGAGGGCGATGGACCGATACCAAAAAAAATATTTTGTTGTTATTGCAAAATTAACGATGTGAATATAAAGGCAGAAAACAGTTTAAAAACGTCCAAAGGAATAAAGCAACGCTTCAGCTTAAATCCATTTAACTGTTGCAAACAGCAATAAAATAGCTACACAAATAGTTTCGTGGTCAGTCATGTCTTACACATTCACTCTAACAGGACATACAAGTGTCTTAAGTGCGGATTTTTACCCACCCATCGAGTTAAATACAACAGACAAATATGGAGTTGCACTGCTGGGATTTTACACATATAATTCGATTTTTAATATCGACGAAAGCAATAATTCATTCAGCCATTTGAAAACAGCGATACCAAAGTATGTAAGGATTCCACCAGGAGCTTACGAAATTAATGAAATAGCAAAAGCCATGTACACCGCTTTAAAAGAGTCATGCAATGAAGTTGGTACCGATTTATTTTCATTAACAGCCAATAATAATACGTTAAAATGTGAGCTAAAGTCAAAATATAGCATCGATTTTCGAGGTAGCAATAGTATCGGCAAAGTGCTCGGATTTGGCTCTGTGCTGCTGCAAGGTGGACAACGACACGAATCAAGTACCATCGTGGACATAATGAAAGTGCGCATCGTACGTGTGGATTGTAATATAATTTCCGGAGCATACCTGAATTCTCTGGAAAGTCATACGTTATTTGAATTTGATATTGACGTCGAACCCGGTTACAAAATCTCTAAAGAACCGCAAAATAATATTTATATGCCGATAATGCCGGATGGTCGTCAGTTTATCGACAACATTACTCTACGCATCTTGGACGATAGCGGTGATTTGATCGATTTTCGAGGTGAGAAAATAATAGTTAAACTAGAGTTGAAAAAAATCGTATAATGGGTTTTTGCTTTAACCGTCAACTGCATAAGCTGTCAACAATTCAAGATTCAGTTAAACGACATAAAAGTAAGCAGACAACACAGTCAAGGTTCATTCGCAAGTCAGACGGACGATCGAAAACACATCCGCACAGCAATCGCCAGCTCTCCGCGAAAGATTGCAAATTTCTACAATCGATCGGTTTGAAAGTGAGAAAAATTAGAAAATGATGGCCGCTAGCAGTGACAAAATCGAAGTTTTTACCGAACCCATTTTTGATAACTCCATTATTAGTTTTCAAGAACACACATATAAACCTTACGGTTCTCCAACATTCCGCAATTCCGATGAAATTCGTATACCTGTACACTTTCAAGATATCATTTTGGATATATCGGATAGTTACATTTACATCGAAGGAACATTTAAACCCAAAGATGTTAGTAAAAAATGTTATCTATCAAATAATGCCATCGCCTTTCTATTCGACGAATGTCGTTATGAAATGGGAGGGGAGCAAGTTGCCGTCGTTCGGAAACCCGGAATTACCACAACGATGAAAACTATGGTGTCATTGGGTGCCGCACAAAATAGAGCTCTCATGGCATGCGGATGGGGTCTAGACGAAGCAAATCAAGGGATACTAGATTCCACAAGTAACATGTTCTCCGGCAAGCTTCCTCTAAAATATCTCATGGGTTTCGCAGAGGATTATTCAAAGGGTATTTTTAACGTCAAGCAAGAGTTGATTTTAATTATCGCCCGCACTTTCAACAATTGCTATATCGGCGAAGTAGATGCAGACATTTCAATTGAAAAAATTGAATGGAAAATTCGTCACATTATTCCAGACGATCGACAGAAGTTAAAGATATTATCACGCATGAATAAAGGTGGCAGTAACGCAAACGTTCCAATGGCTTACCGTAAATGGGATCTTTACGAGCTACCTTCTTTGAGAGAAACATCGTCAGACGTTTGGGCCTTAAGAACTAGCACGAGTCTCGAAAAACCGAGATATTTGATTATCGGTTTTCAACCAACTAGCTCGTCCGACAACAGAGCAAAAGATAGCACACAATTTACAACGGCCGATATAAGTGATATTAGGCTCTATCTGAACTCTGCCGTATTTCCGTACGAAAGATGGAATTTAGATTTTTCAAAGAAACTGTATGCCGCAGCCTATTATAATTATGAGAATTTTCAAGCTAGCTACTACCAGCGAGAACTGAGCGATCCTATGATGAGTTTTGCCGACTATCTGAAAAATCCGTTATTCGTAATCGATTGCAGTCACCAACCAGAAGCCGTGAGGACGTCCACAGTGGACGTGAAATTGGAGTTTGAAACACGCAAAAGTAAATTTCCTAAAGACATTAAAGTGTACGCGTTAGTTATTCACGATGCATTTTTTAGCTACAATATACTTAATGGTTCTGTTACTAACAAATCAATACATTAGTTTGAAGTTATGTAATTCTCCAAATTATATATTTTTACATATTTAAAATAAACTTATAAAGGACATATTTGCGTTTTATTTTTACTATTGCCTTATTTTAATAGTTCAAATGTGGGGCTTTGGTAAATAAGGTTATGAGGCGAAAAGTAGAGAGAAATTTAGGAGAGGGGTGGGGAAAAGAAAGTATATAAGACGGGATTTAGAAAATTAAATTCACTCGAAGCCACAATGTCGTCAAGCTCGGATAATGGTTATTCTAGTGACGACGAGCAGGCAGTCGCACCAAATGTGCAACATAGGCTCGTACGCAGACCGCGTAGGCTTAGACCTAGGTATTGCATCATGCAATCCTACGTCTCATGGGGGTCTAGAGATTTGTGTATGAACTGCTACACGAGAGGATTTGGAGCTGCGATTATGGATGTTCATTTCGTCACAACCCATTTTACAGTGGGTTCGCGAGGTGATCAAAGGCGGAACCACTCGAGGTGTGCTTTGTGTAGGGAGAGACTGTTTACCGTCGTTCATCAGCAGTCTTGCCTTATTTGCAATAGAATGTAAATTCTATTACAAATAAAGCTCCTCATACGACAACCCTGCCTGTCCCCTGACAAAATCAGTCCTTTTCAGGACTACAGAATATTTGATCGTAGTTTGTAGTTAAACACTATGTTTCCTAAGGAAGATATTTCTCGAAGGAAAAATTGTGTTAGTTTGGGTGAGAGATGCATTATGTGTTTAAATCATACATAGATGGCGAGAGAAAGAGCATTTGCAAGATTTAGCTTGTAGTTTTTATGTATTATAAGAACGCATATGCCTCTAGTTATTCAAAGTGACATAACTTTCTATCAAGAAACATATTTTAAACAATAAATTCACTCTGGGTTGATACGCTCAAAAAGATACATCTGAATTTGTGTCGTTTCACATAGAACGTTGGCAAACCTGCTCTTAAGTATGACAAAAACAGACGTATCCTTTCAGTGTAACAAAATATTTCTAACAAGAAATCTATTCTATAGGAAATATTTTGTTACTCTGAAAGGATATGTTACAACTGTTTAGCCCCACTCTCACCCCCACTCTCACCCCCCACCATCCTAAATGCTTTTAAAAGCGGGAGCAGCCATCACAATTTTCATTTCTCAACCAGCCATGAAGTGGGACAGGCTGATGTTAAGGACGACAAGGGAGTCCAAAATAAGCGAGTTTTGGGAGGCTTGGCGTTTAAAAAACGCGAATAAGCCAACGGCTATCGTACAGCCGATCCCAAGACCGCAACCACCACCGGAGCCGGCTCCAACAGAGCCCGTGGAAGTGGTGGAAGGACCACAGATGCTGCTGGGTCCTGAAGAAAGGGCGGCTCTGTTAGAAGAGCTCACGGAGCGTCGCCGGAGCCGTCGCAGCACTCGGCTGGAGGTGCGAAGACGGCGAGCTGCACCGCGATCGGTGCAGATCGCGAGAGGGGAACAACCACTCTAGGTTTCCCTCTCCAACCCACCGTGAAAACGGCCCTTTTCAGGGCCACAAAAGATTTGATCGTAGTTTAGATATTCTTAGTCACTTTGTGTTTGACACTGAATCGGTGAAAAATGCAAAGATGACCAAGGATGACATTTTCAGGACGTTTAAAAATAGACGTTGGCATTTTTGCATAACTCTTTTCGATAATTTACCTAGAAGTGTCTAAAACTTATTTTAAGTTAAAGGTCCAAGATCCGTTAAAATTGTTATTTTTCTAACTTAAAAATTGTATCCATTTAGTTATTTCCGAGACGTATATTTTTGGAACTAAAAATCGATATTTGTCGACCCACTAAGATTTTTATTTTTGTATATTTTTAACAAAAAAAGCAACCACATTAACCCTTATATAACAAAAATATTTTTATTTCGGATCAAAGCAATGACAACAAGCACATAACTTGTGGGTTTGCTCAGGTTTGCTTGGGTTTGTTTAGCCAATACAAATAATAAGAATTTTGTTATTAATATTATTATTATTTGATAGTTCAAGGACATTTCAGAACATTTGACATAAAACTTTTTATGATCAAAATGATCAGACTAATCAAAATTTCAAGAATTATGGGGTTTGATTGGGTTTGCTCATGAATAACGGGAGAAGTGTAGCTCAGATCGAAAAAAGTTATAGGAAAATATTTTAGAGTAAACTTTTTGTGATTGGAAATGACTTTTCAATATTTAATTTGGAAAAATTGAAAAAGACATTTTTCAGATTTCTAATTAATTCAAAGGGGTAGTATAGGGAAGCTGTGGGGAATAGGGCGAAGGCATGAGGGATGGGTGGCATAATCGTTTTTAAATAAGACCCGAGTGATTTGAGTCATTAAAAGTAATAAGAGGTCGGTCAAAAAAAGACCTAGGGAGTAGGTATGTATTTTAGGGAAAACAGGGAACTATGAAAAGATAGTCAGGTCCAAACTAATGTGAATTGTACAACTTGACTGTTATTCCGGGGTTCGGGGGCGAGGCCCCCAAACCCCCGCCAGGGGCTACCGCCCCTGGACCCCGTTTGGTTTTTGCGCAACGGAGGCGGGCCAGCGGGTGGGCGGTGGGGGCGGCCGGGGGGGCGGGGGCGGCGCTAGCTGCGTAGCAGCGTCGTTAGGTCGCGAAGCGACCTAACCTCCGCGGAGGTTAGGTCGCTTCGCGACCTAACGACGCTGCTACGCAGCTAGCGCCGCCCCCGCCCCCCCGGCCGCCCCCACCGCCCACCCGCTGGCCCGCCTCCGTTGCGCAAAAACCAAACGGGGTCCAGGGGCGGTAGCCCCTGGCGGGGGTTTGGGGGCGGAGCCCCCGATCTGGGGGGGGCCCGGGGGGGCACGAAGTGGCCACCCCGGGATTTTTCGAGGTTTTTGGGGGTCTTTGGGGGTCTTTGGTGCAATTTTAGACCTTCCAAAACTGAATTTTATATATTTCTTTTTCTTATATCTTTGCACGTAAAACACCCTTCAGCGTTTAAGTTTGTCATCTCCTAAGGGTTCTATCATATCTTGGTAGTCGTCATAGAATCGCACCATCATCCCCTCCTGTATTTTTAGCAAGGGTGGGGGAAGCTGAGGTCTTTAAAAGCAGCTCGAGTCGACTGCTTACTTCATTACATTCGCTCATCTCAACATGGCATCATCAGATGATGATGGATACTTAAGCGATGATACTCCTAGGAATTTGGATAATTGGGCACTTAGACAGAGGAAAGTTTTCCCCGTCCGATCCCGCCGGGTGTGCAAGATCTTAAACCTGGTGAAGGTGGGTGATGACGGCTGGTGTATTGGCTGCTATGCCGACTTGGAAAACAAGTCGGCTGGTGACCAATTCTTCAGTGGTCATGTAACCCAAGATTTCGGTAGTCGCGCGCACATACCGAACTGTAAAGGTTGTGGAGTAGCTCTTGGTACTCTACAACATAAGAGTGCGTGCCTTATTTGTAATCGAGCCTGATTACAAATAAGATTTTATCCCTTGAAAAACGGTCCTTTTCAGGGCCACAGAATGTTTCATCGTAGTTTTAGTTACCTAATGCCATAGTACATGTGGTGTTAGGTAGAAAATTATATAAGTCCAGTCGGATCGACTATAATTTTCCTTGCAAAATCCGTCCTTTTCAGGATGACAGGATATTTTGATCTTACTTGTATTTATCTAATGCCACGGCATCTGTACAGGATATTTTGATCTTACTTGTATTTATCTAATGCCACGGCATCTGTGACATTAGATAGAAATTATGTAAGTCCAGACGGATCGAGCATAAGTTTCTTTGTCGGTCACATTTCCACAACACAATTACACCATTTTTGAGAACTAAAAGCAGTTTTCGACAGTGAAGTCCGCCAGTATCATTTTTGGATGGAGGGCATTTGTATAATAAACTCTAGTTTGTTGGCGGTGGAAAGGTGGGGATGGAGTGGTGGAGGGGGTAGATTATCTCTATTTAAACGGTTACGAGCGGGTCACAGAATCACTTCATTTTTAAATCTTAAAGTACGAAGATATAACTATGGATTTCGAAAGACCATTGAGTCGCGGTTCATCGGTTTTTAGCGATGATACCGTTGACATGAATGATGTCGATATGGATGACCTACTCTTGGACATCGAACGACTTCTAGACATCGAGGCAGAAGATATGTTTAATGCCTGGGAAGATGAGCGGGCGGTCGAAGAAGCAGATGTGGGTCTGGAATTGCCAAACATGGATTGGCAAAATGGGGAGTTGTCGGCTGAAGACATGGAGCCAGACTCCAGCACTGATTGGGTGCCACCACCGCCGCCGGAAGGTCATGACGGTCCGGCCGATTCATCCACTTGGTGGATCACGGACCATCAGGATGATGATGGTCCAGCTGATTCCACCAACTGATCCCGGAACCATGCCCTCCCCGACCTACCCCGACAAAATCAGCCCTTTTCAGGGCTACAAAATATTTGATCGTAGTTTGTAGTTGATTCATGTCACATCCCAAGTAACATGATATTTCTCAAGAATTAATTTCTTTTGGAAAATATTGTGTTACTCTATAAAGACATGTACGTTCTTACCATACGTTAGAACTAGCTAAATTTCTAGTAAGTTCTCGTGAAAATGCCGAGAGTTTGGTCTATTATCTTACTTGCAGTAAAATTCACATTTTATTACAAATAAGATGCATGTTCTCAGGCATTGTAACGGGTAGCCTCTCTTCACAGACATAACACTTTATCGCATACTTAAGTTGTGTGCATCTAATGATTACACACCTAAAGTTACGGCCCTACATTTTTTCGTCTATTCTTTTTTCTATTTTGCATTTTTATTTTATTTTGTGTAACTTTCGCATACTTATTTTAGAAATAAAAAATATTGTTTCATTTAACTTTTTATTATCATATATACAAAAACATTTTATTTTACTTATATATACAACACTATTACAAAAATAACTTAACTCTATATTTACAATAAAATTCTAAAATTAATTATATGGAAAATTGTCCAATAACTTAAGTCTTTTTCTACACACTTCCCCTTCACTTTTACACTGTTCAATTTTCGCCTGCAGTTCCTTAATCTGTCTCTCGTATTGCGCCACATCACTATCGTTCTTTTTTAGTTCATCAACTAGTTTTTGCCTCGCACTAAAAGCCACGGAGAAGGCACACTTCTGGCTTGGAGAAAACTCTTCCATCCAGTCCGGTATCGGCACTTCTGCAGAAGAAGCAGCAGCAGGTTGACGGGGTTGACTAACCGCCTCGAATAGCCGCTTGCACCGCTTCTTTAATGGTTTGCGGCACATTCCACGCCCAACTATTGGCGATATCGGCGCACTCGCGATCGGCGATTTTTCGTCAGCGTCGGCCACCAACACAATCGGAGGCATGGACTTCGGCGGCTCGGGCGTTGTCGAGTTTGGGCCTTCATTAATGACGACGACCGGTGACAGAGGCTTCGGTGGTTGTGACGTCTCCAAAAAATCGGGGTATTGAACTGGCACTGTTGGTCGCTTGAACACGAATTTCTTCTTCTTCTTCTGTTCACCCTCCATAGCTGCATAAAATTGACTTTTATTGTTGCCGGCTGTCTTTGGCAATTTCAGCAGCTTTTCCAACTTCGTAGTGGGTTGCCGCCTCGCCTTCTTTACCACCACATCACTTATGATATTGATGCGCCCGCCGTCCTTCTCCGTCCAGTTGTTGACGTAATCAACCGCCGAAGATACTTTTTTTTCACCCACATTCTCTTCTTCCACAAACGCAGTGTTTAGCACGTCGTCATTGTGCCACTCGTCAAACACACCCGGGGTCAGCAGGTCAATAACGTCCTGCCCCATCAACTCTGCTTGGATACTTCCATCCAAGTTAAACGCATTTAACAACGACTCACTACCGGAATTCATTTTTCTGACTAACTCACTGCACTTAACTGACGAATGTATTTACTTGGCGAACTGTTCTAGCGAACTATGAAATGCTCTGCCTAGCAAACCAAATTTATACTTATCACCCCACCATAAACTCCCCCACCCTATCTGACGGTTGATGCTTTAGAGGCCAAACAAGTTAATTCAACTTACAAGGTTGCGTTCTACGGCTAAACAGCGATTCAAGGACATATTTTCAAGGTAATCGTGTGTCCTTACTTCTGTTATTGTTTGTGCTCTCAAGGTTATATGACCCAGACAACCCATATTTATAGACACTCTCTTTCCTTCGATGCCTATTATCAGAAACTATAATGTTGCCCGCAGATCAAGATAACAGTCGTCCAGCTGAGACTTTTTCGGGAGCACAAATAATAATTTCTGCTGTTTGCTATAATTGTAAAAGAGAAGTATATATTTGGACTGACCACATGCAATCTTACAGTTATATTGAATTGTTGAGAGTAAGGATTGTTAAGTGTCATTACTGTGGAACGCTGATGTGTCGACGAGGGCCGATTAGCAGATCTGATATGTTGAGAAGACAATGGATGCTTCGAGAAGTTTACAAGCCAGACATTAATTAATTTTTATTTTTGTAACTTTATTACTATATTGTAAAATAAAACAACATATTATTGAAACAATTATCTATGTATTTTCCTATCCTGCGTTATAAAATTTCAACTATTGCTATTACTATAGTGGTTAATAAAACTACGTGACATTGGAGTTAATATTTTTTTATTTTTCTAAAACATAGACTTTCCAACATTTTTCTAATTATAACTAATATTTTCGGGTAAAAAACTTTGCATAGCTTGTATTAACATATTTAGGTTATCTTCAGGGTTTGTTTCGTAAAACTTTATGTCTGGGTGTCCCCAAGGTAGAGTTTTTGTTGTTGATGGTATAATATAACGTTTATCGTCGTGGTGACATAAAGCAACTTTATTAATTATTTCGGTATAAACGTCGTGTTTATAACTTCGAAAGGTTTTCATTTTTCGAAATATCTGACCACCACGTTCTACGATATTCCGATAATCTTCCAGGTGAAGCTGTTTTTCAATTACACGTTTTTTTATACCTTTCGCTTTTTTAATTTCGCTACTGATTGAGTTTATGTAATAAGCTTTGGCTCCGGTACCATAAAAACTTATTATTGGATCACCTGGAAATTCATCCTTCATTCTACCTACTACTGACTGGCTTTTTTTTATGTTAAAAATATTTCCTTCGGTATAATTGGATGTATCGAATTTATCCGGATTTTCTGCAATTATACGATAAAAATTTTCGGTGTAAACTTTTAATATTAACGAATCTGTGTCTGTATACAGTAAAGAAGCATTTTTGCCAAATTTTGCTTTAATGAATGAGTAGAAAAAATCATAAATTACTGTTTTCGACATGTCCAGTATGGAAAATCCGATATAAATTGGTTTATTATAAGTTACCTTTAATCGATCCATATGAATGGCAACGAATTCTTTATTAAAAACCGTTGAACTTTTAAAATAAGGACGAGAAATTAATGCTCGTGCCCCAATTTTATTCCTGTCATTTTCCCATCGGGTGACTAGTTTTATATCATTACGATTCTCCACATTTTCCATGGTCTTGCCGAAAACAGCATTAATGATTAATTTAAAAGTGTCTTTACCAAACTTTGTTGTTGCCCTATTGCGCAAATCTGTATTTAAGTCGATATATGTCTTTAACCAGGGGGATTGATTAAATTTTAAAATTCTGTGTGTTTGCATTACCATTAGGCCGTTATTGATTGCTTGTTTTAATGTTCGGTAATGAATGATGTATTTCTTTTTATCGTTTAAATTCGGAATTAACTTTGAAAATTTTGCCGATTCCGTGGGTGGTACAATATTTTCAACTAAAAAGGGTAAGTCGGAATGATCATCATATAGCGTATCCGGATAATGAACGTCAACTTCCAAAACGTATCCTTCTGGACCATTATCGTCCACATCCATAATATTTAAATTTAAAATTTCATGCTCTGATAACCATCTAAAGCCGCCAAATGGTAATGCTTGCGACATACTATGACCGTACAGATTTGTTGCATCAAGATAAACAATGAAAGATGATGGCTCGTTAGGATCGTAGTTTGGTACATATATGTTGTTGGCAGCGTGCATCCTTTCTGAACACTGACTTATACCGCCTCGAATACCTTTTTTGAAAAAATGAACCGTGTCGATATCGGTCAATAGCTCTAACTCTACCTTAGAAATACGCAACATACAATCAAACGAATAACTTGGAAGGGTATGGTACTGTGCTGGATCCAGTTTATACGTTTGTAAACAAGTATCGCGAAACTGTTCAAAAACATCGGTTAATAATAAAACATCAGATTTCAAATATAAATCCGAATAGTCCCCCAAATTCTTACAATTAAATGTGTCCCACACCTTTTTAGCTCTATCATAATCTTCATCGCTAATGTGCTCCTCTGACAAACTATCATAAAACTGATTTTTTGTGGGTAAAGTTGGATGGTTCATTTTGTCTATTGAATCGACAAAACTATAGGGAAAAACACCTTTTTTACGCATTAAATTAAACTGCTCATTATCAGAAAAATATTTTCCTGTTTCCCTGAAACTACCCACAGCTAATCCATTACCCAAATTTTCCAGTGATGTTGATAGAAATTTAAAACTATCGATGAACCGCAATTTCAAATATTTTTTCTTTATTGTCCCACTTTTATTATCGACATAATCGTGAACGTAAATACTTTTCGTAAACGAAATATACTTTTCCTTGCTTTGAGCTAAAACATCGATCTTGTCTCCGTGACGACACAACTCTTTAATAAACATGTGGCAATCGTACCCGCTCAAGTTATGAAATATAATTGGAATAAAATTGGGTAACTTATAATTTAAATTGCAAATCGAATGAGCAGCACCAGGTCTTTTTTTCCCAGTTATGTGACAGTGGTCCTTTACTTTACAATTATTATTTTCAAAAGGTCGTTCACATATACCACATTTTGTGGCATTATTGAACTCCGCTATTTGGTCAGCCGTTAAAGTTTCCATTGCTTTTATATCTCTTAAGTATGTATTGTAAAGAGATCTTAAATCACTTTCAAGTCGAGAAACGAAAACCTGGGCTGCGTCGTTTCCCCGGTAGAGCTCAAATTTTGAAATCGAATCGTCAAAGGAGCACTTAATTAAATACGCAAAAGAATACGGTTCATGTTTGATGCTTTTGACTAAGTAAGAATTTGTGGGATTCGGTTCCACTGTATCCAGTGGTTTAAGCACCGATTCAAAATCCGCGTAAACGACAAACGGTACACGCATTTGCTTTTCTATGTTGTCAAATTTTAATATATTTTCACTTACACTCCTTCCAAATTTATCTATTTTTAAATTTAGTGATGGTGTTAATGAATATTTGTGGTTACAGTCATTTTTTTGGTGTGATATCAAAGATGATGGTGAACTAAAATATATCAAACAACCATCACAAAAATACATTTTATCTCTACGTGATGTAATTTGACTGGAACATAATTTCGATAAGTCTTTTATCCAACAATAATGACTTTTAGAACAACGCGTATCACAAATATGTTCATCATCATCTTTAATACTACAATCCTTTGTTATTAACAACAAGTTGACATGTCTGTTAAGTTTTCTACCCGAATACCTTAATGGACCGACAACTTCGTACTTTAACATATTATTTTCGAAATTTTTTTGCAAACCATAAACGTTAACTGAAATATTATTCATTTCTTCAAATTTTGATATATCACGCAACTTTACTGGAAAGTCTATACCTGTAAAATTCAGCACTCTTGAATAGTGTGGATAAGATTGAATCTGTGATGCCATTCTAGTGGTGGGGCACAAAGCAGACACGATTGACCACGCAAAACAACACTCATCTTGATTAAACACATTGATGATGGCTTTTTTCAATTCGATGAATCGGGGTAACTTTATATATGAAGATCCACCAAAAGGTTTATACTCGTTGACATTTACTTCCAGGTATAGAATTTTTTCCAGAGCCCAACCTACGAAAACAAAAAAGAATGACATAAGTATTTATTTTATTTTTAGTCGTTAATTTATAACATACCTGAATCTTTTTCCTGAAACTCAGTCGATTGAGTCTTCATGGCTTCCACTAATGATTGATATATTTCTTCCAAATCGCTTCCTGAAGTGACAATTTCATTGCGTGTATTAAATGACTTGTCACTGTACATATTATCTTGTGTTGGTAAAAGATACCGACCAACAACCACCATATTAACTTTCAAAGCACAACGCACTCTTACTAGGTCACTTACTACCTCTAACACTCTTGCTTTAATTTCATCAAAAAATAATGAATAGTCAGTATGTTCATTATCACTTGATATACGGTATGTGGCAATCCTATTTCTAAAAGCACTGGACACTAGCTCAACACCAGCTGATATTGGTGAACATGCATTACTTTTATGGTGTATTGTTCTTTGATGACCTGCCATTCGATTTGCTGGTATGGTTATATTGCAGCAAGTGCAAGTACGCACCTCGGATGTTGATGCCCCATCGTCAACTTTTCGCTGTTTTCCACCATGCATATTTTCAAATCGTGCTACGCACGATTCTCGTTTATGTCGTAACATATTATAACTCCGAGTAAATGATTTACCACAATTTTCACACACGTACGCCATGACTTTCAAATTAACTTGCTTGAACCGTTTTACTCAACACAATGTTCTATACTAAAATTTAACCCCCCCTACCCTCATATATACCGATCCACATTTAGACCCAACCCACTCGACCGTCATACCAAAACATGTTACACCCCAGTAATAACTCAAGGTAAACTAACATCATAAATGTAACCTTGAAATAAGCGTCGTACACCTGGTCATCACCAAACAAAGAAACATCTGCTCGCGTTCAAGGCCAAGCAAATGTAACCTTGAAATAAGCGTCGTACACCTGGTCATCACCAAACAAAGAAACAGCTGCTCGCATTCATTGAAAATATGCACCGCAAATGTAACCTTGAAATAAGCATCGTACACCTGGTCATCACCAAACAAAGAAACATCTGCTCGCGTTCAAGGCCAAGTTCTTGACCTTGACCTTGGAATAACACCTGCGCATATCAAGGCCAAATAACAATAGCACACCTGGGCGTTCAAGGTCGACCCTACTGCGCATGCGGAGACTCGGGGAGCATCATATCCCTCTACTTGCCTCCACTGACTCATTTATCTGATATATTTAGCCGAGCCATTAAATTGGCTCGATACCGTTACTTTTTAAATATTTTGTTTTTTTCCATACAACTTCATAATTTTAAAAATTCTGACTTCATTCCTGTCGTAGTTGACCTATGTCTTCCCTGTACCCAGTATAAAAATCTGCAATTTGTGGATATTTGGTTTCTAATTAAATAAACTTAATTATTTTGTGTATAAAGAAATACAGATAAAGAACACAGAACTCATAAAATTCATAAATCAGCATTAAACGTTTCAGCTTAACTGTAGCAAACATGTGATTTTAGAATAAATATTTGACGTACGTTCAGTAAGAAAATAGTAGATTATTATATTAATTTTCATCCTGTTTTTTTTTCAGTGAGACGAATAACGTTATGGGGGAGCGTGTGGAACCTACGGTTCCAGGGCCGGACTTGGTGGGCGTGAACGTGGAGAGGCCGCCGATAATAGCACGACAGTCATCGGTATGGAACAAGAGACAGCAAGCCGTTTGTGTACGGCATGCATATAAACATTATGGATCAAAGAAGAATCCAAACCATGTACTTAGTGATCTTAACATGACTGTAGCCAAAGGTACAATGTAAGTATTTATTTATTTAACTTTGATTTTTGTATACCGAGTTGACTGCAAGTAGATTTTTTTACTTTTCGGCAGCCTACGAAGGCCGAAGCCTAAATACTATTTATATGCCGTGAGAGTCCGACTCACACATCCAGAGCTGGAAACATCCATAGGGATTTGACTAGCCCTTTAAGTGTATGTGTGGGGTACCACGCATCCGAAGATAGTCCTATAAATAAGGCATTTTTTTGTTAGTATAAAAATCTTAGATAACTATAATGTGCTGCATCGGCAGTGAAAGTTGTCTTTGTTATTATTAATATTGCATTGTTTTACATTTTAACCAGCTGTTTTTACAGAGAGCGTGAGAAAACATATAAGCGCATTAGTAATCTAATAATAAAAAAATTAAAATTAGATATTAAAACTATAATAAACCATCTCATTACTTTATAGACCGTGTCTGAAAATAGAAAGTGAAATAAATGGAATGTATTGAATCGATATAACTGTATTACATAAATTTAATGCACTTGTTACCCATACAGGATGTGCGTGAAAATTGCGCAATCTTTAATGCGAACTCTTGCATTATGGAAATATTTGGTTGTTGTCTACATATAGACAGATACTTTACAGATGCGCATAATTAGTTTATTGATAAGAAAAATTGCTGTGATATCATAAATTCATGAATATAATATACTGACCAGCAATAACGCACCACCATACATTTGACACAAATTTGTATTTTTTATTTTCTGAACCTTTAGGCTTAGGTTTGGCCGGTCCGGTTTCAAACCTGAAGAGAACCGGATAAGTAATGGAGATGTGATTAACAGACAAAAAAGCTTCCTACATATACCATTAAATTTGGATATAATAATACCAATCAATAATCTCTTTTTCTCGGATATATTGATTTGGTTTAAGTAGGTATCTTCTCACTTCGTGTAAGTAAAAATATTTCTTTTCAACACGCTACTAACTTTGAGCCGAATCTTCTTTTTTTCTTAAAAATTATCGATTTGGATCAAGAATATAATCTTGAATAAAGATATTTCTTCTTAAAACACGATGTTTTACAAAGCTTATTACAATGATTTTTATTTTTTATCCAACTAAGCTATTAAAATGTACCGAAAAAATTAAATTTCTTGAACGAGCAAATTTTTAAATTATCTTAATTAAAAATAGTACTTACTAACACTACATAATATTAATATACTACTTGCTAACCATAAATAATAATAATTTTTTAATTACACCAATTAAACTCATCCCTACTCCTCGAAGCTAAGATAATTTTGGACAGTGGGTACTTGTGATAATTTTAAAATAGTTACATTTCCAAAATAACTGAAAAACGTTTGCTGTTGTTCCGCACGTTCAGAATTTTAAGTAAACTGTAAATGATCGTCTCCAGCAGAAAAGGCCAGAAGTTCACGAACACGGAAAATCCTTTGAAGTTACCTACTTCTTACAGAACATCGCCAATGTTTGTAAACATTCATAAGCGCTCATCTATTGCTCGTGTTTTACATCTCCACATTCTCCACCACATACGCATCGTGTTCGTGAACATTTACGGACGTTCGTAGGCATTTTGCGTGGCCGGTGACTAGCCGTCTTAACACTTAAACTGAGGATTGGAGTTTAACTACAGTTTTGTAAAATCCAGCTTTAGTCAACAATTTTCAGTTTTTAAGATAAGTAGTTTAAATTTTGTTAGTTGCTACTTACTTCCCTCGCTGGAGGAAGTATTGTATTCGTGAAAAAATCCCCCTTTTTGAGATCTATATATTTATGGGCCTCTAGATTACGAAAAACATGGTTTCCCATTTCCATCGGTCAATCTGTCTGTCGCGAATCAATCTGTTGGCGCGAAAACTTAAAAATTACTTGACGAAAAGAGTTAAATTTTACACATACACTAGGCTTCACTGTGACTGGAAACCAGCAGCACTTCCGGTAAAATAAAGCCAGGCTCAAAAAAGTCCCACCTTACAAAAGGTTTCTTCAAAATCCTACAATCGTCAAATTTTCACCGAGTCGAGAAATCAATACGATCAAACTATCTTAGAGTCCAAAAATGCTTTTAACAACCGCATAAAAGATAAAGTGCTTTCCTGTTGAAACGGCAGCAAATCTTTCTGGTCACTTGCCAAAAACCTTAGCCAAAACTTCTGTAGAAGCACTTTTCCTCCCCTGACCTCTGACAACGAAATTATCTTCAGCTCTAAAGGGAAAGCTGAACTATTTGCCAAAAAATTCGCTGCCAATTCCACCCTACTTCCTCCTGCCAATTTCGCTCTT
Organism: Philopedon plagiatum; assembly: GCA_963971165.1. Classification (NCBI taxonomy): domain Eukaryota; kingdom Metazoa; phylum Arthropoda; class Insecta; order Coleoptera; family Curculionidae; genus Philopedon; species Philopedon plagiatum. The sequence continues at coordinate 38,220,146 of OZ020190.1, read as the reverse complement.
CCAATAGCAACGTCGACCTGTACCCCACAAAATGTCCGACATAATACTTAAGCGACATTTACATTGATACAGATCAGGTAACTTACCTGTCATCAGAACTGACTAGATAATATGCGTTGTTAGAACTACTTAATGTAACCTACGTATTACTGTTAACGATAGAAGATTGTGTGCATTTTTTTCAACTTTATTTTGCGAAGGATGTTCGGATGTTCCGTTCAAAGAAATTTGCAATTTGTCTTAATTTGTTTCCAAAGATAAATAATTCATATATTGTATACCTAAGCATTTTTTATTGACTATAAAATAAAGATGATTACAATTACAATCTGAAATAATTTACAGGGTAACATTGTTTGACTGCCTCGAAATATTTATATAGATTCAAAAACAAAAATTGACAGATTCTTTTAAGCTTACTTGTGATGAGAGAAGTGACCGTAAGTTATAACCCGAACCCTGATCGACCACGTGCGAAGCATAGGCCTGCTGAGCTACGACACTAGTTACAAAACCCAGTATATCACTTACAGGGCAAACTTTCAGATCGATTATCTCCAAAACTAAAGCCTCCGCATAAAATCCTTTGACCCTACTGAGGGGGAACTCCTTTACAACACATACAAGAAGTATTTAAATCGGTTATTAAGATGTTTGACAGTCCCCTTGTACCTCCTCGTACAGGCGCGGATTAAGGGTTGCGCAGCCCCCCCCCCCTCCCCCACCGCCTAGAGCCTTATACAAAAGGATTTCAATAGCGGATCTTATAAAAATAATCATTGTAACATAAATATTAAACATTCGTACATGTTCTACAAAATCTTATAAACAAAAACAAACATTTGCCGTCTATGTATAGTGTATAGGTCTATAATATAATAATAATTAAACTGCAAAAACATGAGTAACAGATCTATAATACGAATATGTTGTATAAAAAATGCAAGTCTTTTATGGCATTATTGATCGACATGCTTTTCGAAAATGAATTTTTCTCTGAAGTTTCTCGACAATATTTTCTGGATAACCTAGGTATGTCGGAAGTACGAAAGCAATACCTTAACAGCTTTTTCAAAAGATGCTCTTTTGAAAACGAATTTATGAAACTCTGTAAAACACATATTTCATACATTTTTTCAAAAATGTCTTAAAAAATATTTTTTCAAAAATAGGTATACAATTTTTTTTCGAAAACAGTATTAGGCTATGAACTCTACTAGCTTGGAAAATTTTAAATACAAACGAATCCTGAACGACCCTAAACGTACATTTTTTGAGTTTGATCAAGTTTCTTTAGGTTCGGTACGTTACTTTCTCGTAAGTTACTTTTTCCAAAGCCGTTGCTTGAAAAAAATAATGTGTTTTGCGAAAAAAATTAATTTCGAAAAAGATGTTCCTTGAAAAATGTATTTTTGAAAGTGCAGAAAAAAATTCCAAAAATTGTTCTTTCGTAAGTATTCGTATATTCCTCTAAATGAGCAGAAACCATAAATAAAAAAATGCTACAATATCTACACTTTCATATTAATCAAACAATTGGTTGGTCCTGTCGCGTGTACTGTTTTTTTTTCAAAAAACATTTTTTTGATGTTAAATTACGTAAATTTTGTCGAAAAACAGTTTTATAGAAAAGTGCTTATTCGGAATCGGATCTACAATTCTTTTTCGATTTCTTTTTTTCAAAAAGAGAATCTTTCAAAATTACATTCTCTGAAAACACAGTTTTTCAAAAATTAAATGATACACTCTACTAGCGATAAAAATGTCAATAAAAAAGACAAAAAAAATCCTTAACGAACCCCTTTTTATGTTCGGTCAGGTTTGTTTCCTTGTGTCTGTGTGTTACGTTACTCTGTAGTAAACTACTTCTTCACTGGTTCTGTTAACACTGGCTGGAGAGTTCGAGTCCACCCTTAAATTCTGTCTAACATCAAGGTGAATTGAATCATTAATAGTCAAACGTAAAAAAAATTATCTTTTCCTATAAATAATTAAATAGTGCCCATTTGGGTATGATAGTAATAATAATTAATTCTTTAATTTCGTAATATGTGACATCACTCCTTTAACACTGACAGGAGTGTCCCTAACGCCTCCACAACCTCCAAAGTGCGGGGATCCCAGGACAATTAGGAGACCCGCAGTTTTAATTCAGATTTTCTCTACTCGACACATTCACTCATGTCCCATTGAAAACTTCCAGGGCAGGGGAACACCACCGTTCCTTGGGACGTTTCTGAACGATGAATGGACATTTTTTTCTGAACAGCAGATTTTGTGTCATTCTCTTGGGGTGCGTTGTATATGCCATTAATTATGATCCCTAGAGATCAAAATTACACCATTTACATTTTGCAATGTTAAATTAGGAAATATATCAAATTACAAGTTGCGATATATAAACTGATTGATTTGATCTGGGACAAAACTGCAACATTTACATGTGCCTACTCTCATTTCCGTCTCACATACAACAGGTTTGTCCTAAGTAATGGAAAATTGCTGGGTGTCAATGTTTGAAATGCTTGTTTCTACCTAATTCGTTAGTTTGAACCGACTTTCTAATAAACTTAATCGTTAAGCATTTTTATAAAATATTTATTTTTTATTTTCAGATATGGTCTATTAGGTGCCTCAGGTTGTGGTAAAACAACCCTTCTATCCTGCATAGTGGGTCGACGGAGACTTAATTCTGGTGAAATATGGGTCCTGGGTGGAAAACCTGGAACAAAAGGTTCTGGAGTACCTGGGAAAAGAGTAGGCTACATGCCACAAGAAATTGCTTTGTACGGCGAGTTTACCATAAAGGAAACAATGCTGTACTTTGGCTGGATATTTGGAATGGACACATCGGAGATTATCGAGCGATTGCAGTTTTTGTTAAATTTTTTAGATCTGCCCAGTCAGAATAGATTAGTTAAAAATCTTAGGTAAGCAAGAACAGTTTTTAATACCGCATTCACTCATTCGTGTTTTGACTGATAATCATGGGGCTCAGGGGGGCTCCAGCTCCAGGGAGCTTATAAAATAAGGGCACAATATGTTGGTACGGACACAAAATAAAAATGTGTTTTAGATAAACCCATAAATTGACAAAAAAAAGTCGACAGTTTTTCAGAGAGATTTACAATAAACGTCGATAACTTAATAGGGAATATGCATATAACCCAAATAAATCTGAAATATATTTTTTTTATATTCTCTACATAGACTAAATGTTCATGGCGGTTGCTGTTATCCATTTATTTTGGTCTTTATTAACAAAAAGAAGGATTAACTGCACGCGCGAATTTCGAAACTTGTAAAACGTGATCCCATTGGCTGTGTCGAATTCGAATGGCTAATTCCAGTGTTGTAGAGTCATCGAAAACTCAATAAAAATGGCATTTAATGCTTAACTCATCCAATGAAATATCCCTGCACTTAAAGTAGAACGTTCCTAAAATCTTATTTATGTATACTTTAAGCCGAAATCGGTCCAGGAACCTTTCAATTTTGCAACAAACATTGGCATTTTTGACATATCATCTTAATAATTTCAAGTAAATAAACTGCAATTCTTTATTTTCATGGCAATCTTGGAAAATTCAAAAATTTTCAAATTTTAGATGTCCCCGATGCAAATAAACCTTTTTATTTATAACTTTACCGAAAAAATTAGCGATTTAAATTAGTGGGAGGTATTCTTAGATATAATTAATGGATAAAATAAACCCAAAAAGAATCACTAAATAGGGTAAATAGTGTGGAATAATGTCGGTTAAAAATAGGATTTGTCGGAAAAAATCAAAAAATCCGCTTTTTACCCCCTAAATACGCTCCTGGATGACCCATTCGGTATTCATTTTATAGTGTGATTATCCCTTTATAAGATAGTGTTGAAAACTTGGGGAAAAAATAGATTGGAAAAAATATAGAGTGATTCAAATGTACCGATGTCTCGGGCACAAAAAGTAAAAAAATCGAAATTTAATCGGCGATTGCTCCCTTCCTATAGAGGATGAAGAATTTAAAAAATATGGATAACACATACTTTGACGAGCTCTTTCCGATGACTAGATGGGATTTTAATTTGAACCATTTTGACCCCACAAAAAATTAAAAACCGCGAAATATTTGGGTCAAAAATCTAAATTTACAGTTTTTCCAAATATTTCCATTTTCCAGTGATTTCAGGTTTAGGTAAATGTATTGCAAAAAAGTATTTGAGATTTTAAAGTTTCCCTTGTAAATCCGTTTTTCGATCTGCCGTTTTTCGATCTGCCGTTTTGTTTTCGAGTCATTAGGTACCAAAGAGGGGTCTGGAAATGGCATTTTTCGACCTAAAAAAATTCAAAAGAATTACTTGCCATTTTCTGTTCCTCGCCAGTTTCAGTGGAGTTCTGAAGCTCCGGGTCCCCTATAGCCTCCGAAAATTTACATCGATTTAATTCACATTTGCGACCTGTACCCGATTTCAACGGAAATCGCGGAAATTTCGACTTTGACATTTAATAGCTCCGAAACGAAACATCCTGAATTTTTTACCGAAGCTAGTTGAACTATTCCTCTATCAACACAAAAAATTCGATTTCTCTCCCTCTGACTGTTTTCGAGAAAATCAAACCTGTTCGACTTTAGGTTAAGCTTTACGTTAACATGTAGATTTTTGCTGATCTCCTGACGTCACTTTTCAAGGACAAATGTGGCTGCTTTTTAAATTGTAATACATTACACCGAAAAGTAAACATTTTTTGAAGCTAAATTATCCTAGTAATTTTCTTCAAAATATTTTTTTTGGGTTTGTAATGACTTCCTTAAACGATTTATGCAATAAAAAAAATATGTGCATATTCCTTATTTCGGGAAGCGCGTTCTAAAAAAAATCACCATTTTTCCTTAAAGTCTTAATTTACATATCTTGGCATATATCTTATATTTGCATAACTGGGTTGGAGGCGCTTTACACTTTTGGGCCCCAGGCGCTGGGAAACATAAAACTTTGCCACACGTATGAAAGTTTACTTGCTGATTTTAATAAAAATATTGGTGCAACATTATAGGTAACTGAAATTTGCTCAGTGGAGGACAAAAAATTGTTTATTAGGCAATATTTGAACACAAAATGTATACATATAAATGTTAAATTTAATTTATACCTAACTTGATTATGGTAATATGCACGGGTTAACAAAAGCTGATAAAATCCACACACCTCCACGCTGATGTGAAAATTATCTCGGCTAATTTTTCTTTAACAAAATTGAGGCGATTTTTTTAAATTTATGAGTAGCGCTCAAAAACACGCTGCCCGACCATAGGCGTCGGAAATCTATATACGCAACTGCATGTAAGTAAGTGATAATAACATGCATTATACTAAGAAACATACTTACCCAGTAACTAGGATTACATCTGAATTCTGAATGCGCTCTGCCAAAGAAAATAATATCTAGTGTGTAGCTATTATTTTCTTTGGCACTGCTAAACACTTTCAGTATAGCGCATGTTTCCATAGCCGTTTCTTTGAAGCATGTTCGCCGCGGTGAAAAAATGTGTTTATATACGGAACACGACCGTTCGACATCTAATAAATAAATTACTTCTATTTCGTCAGTACAATGGATAATAAAATTTAGATAGATAATCAGCTAATATATAACAAAATCATATCTACCTATACACGGTGTCCCATATAAGAATGCACACTACAGGGATCTCGTAAACCAGAAGAGATACGAAGATGATTAAATTAGAGAAAAGTTGCGCTTGCTGAACCCTTCAAAGTCACGATTCGAAATCTAACAAAATCCGATTACTTCCGAAGATATTTGGGAAAAACCGAATTTTCCCGATTTCGTTTTTATTTTTTTCTGACTCTATTTAAAAAGATATTACAAAATAAATTTCACATTCTCATTGCCACTTTTTCTGCTTTACAAGCCGGCGTTCTTAGATTTTCAATGCGACGTTTCGTTTCTTGGCAACCATCATCAACTTAATTTTTTTAAATAGTCGAAAAATTTTGTTTTATTCCTAAAAAATTCTAATTTTAATTCTAAATCCCACGACATACCGCTTCTTACATTTATCCGACGTTTCGGACGAAAAAATCATCATCAATATTATTTGATGATTATTACGAAGGAACGAAACGTCGGATCAAAAATCGAATTGCGTTATCATGTAGAGGAGAAAAAATTACATGGGAATGTGGATTTTATTTTGACCTGTCTTCTTTTGTGAAATCAGAAAAAAATTAATTGCCAAAATTTATGTTTAAAATTTCAAGAATTCGTAGATTTTTTCTGATTCTACTGTAAGAGATAGATTAAAATAAATTTTACATTTTTATTGTCGTTTTTCTCGTCTACAACATGACGTCATTCAATTTTTGATTCTACGTTTTGGCTTTTCTCGACCATTATCAACTTTTTTTTAAATAATTGGAAAATTTTATTTTAAAACAGTTAAAAGTTGATAATGGTCGAGAAAAGCCAAAACGTAGAATCAAAAATTGAATGACGTCATGTTGTAGAGGAGAAAAACGAAAATACAAATGTAAAATTTATTTTAATCTATCTCTTACAGTAGAATAAAAAAAAATCTACAAATTGTTGAAATTTTAAACATAAATTTTGGCAATTAATTTTTTTCTGATTTCACAAAAGAAGACATGTCAAAATAAAATCCACATTCCCATGTAGTTTTTTCTCCTCTACTTGACAACGTAATTAGATTTTTGATCCGACGTTCCGTTCCTTCGTAATAATCATCAAATAATATTGATGATGATTTTTTCGTCCGAAACGTCGGATAAATGTAAGAAGCGATATCTCGTGGGATTTATAATTAAAATTAGAATTTTTTAGGAATAACACAAAATTTTTCGACTATTTAAAAAAATGAAGTTGACGATGGTTGCGAAGAAACGAAACGTCGTATTGAAAATCTAAGAACGCCGGCTTGTAGAGCAGAAAAAGTGGCAATGAGAATGTGAAATTTATTTTGTAATATCTTTTTAAATAGAGTCAGAAAAAAATAAAAACCAAATCGGGAAAATTCGGTTTTTCCCAAATATTTTCGGAAGTAATCGGATTTTTTTAGATTTCGAATCGCGACTTTGAAGGGTTCAGCAAAGCGCAACTTTTCTCTAATTTAATCGTCTTTGTATCTCTTCTGCTTTACGAGATCCCTGTAGTGTGCATTCTTATATGGGACACCGTGTATAGCTAAAGTAAATCATCTCTAGCTTAAAAACTAGAATTTTATGTAATGTATCTTTATGGGTTTAAAAACACTAAATACCCACCTCTTAACGTGGAAATTGATTTAACGTAACGCGGAAACTGGTCAAATCACACTTTCTCACAAAAGACGCTAAGAATGACGTCACCCGTACGAAGCAGACCAAGAATGAACTTGGAGTTGGAGGGGGGAGGGAGGTTAATAGGTGAAATTCGAAATTTAATCAAGAAAAGAGAGGTAGAGCACATTCTAGAAGCGGGACATTTTGGTGTCCTGCATACTAAAAAAAGGTAATGTTCGATGAGTGTGTGTGTGGGGGGGGGGGGGGGGGGGGAGCTAAAATACACCACTGCTGAGAAGGTCTGTTAAAACTAAACCGAGTATTTCATATTATACATTCATGCTTCTCGCAATTTTTTCGTAAGTATTCGTATTAGTGTTGTTTTATTTAGTTTAAAAAAACTGGGAACTTGTCGAAGTATAAAGCTTGAGAAGTTGGACATCGTGTTTTCACAAATTTATTTTATTTTTCATGTGGCCTGGCTGGCGCAGTTCGTGTTTAACTACAGTTCTTTTGGTGGCTAAATAAACCTTGGCTTGTTCTGTAAATTCCTGTTTTAGGTCGAATTATTATGTACATAACGTAGGCAAAAAAGTATTTAAATGCAGCTTGCTGGAAAGCAGAAACTTAGTCCCTCCCTGCTCCTCGTAGGGGAGCTTGATTGACATTGCATATAATAATTATGCCACCTTATAATTACTAAGTACCTATTTAACCAATAAAGTAAACTGATAGTCTATTGTAGTTAAAATAAAGATGCGCGGTATTATTTTCACACATTACCTTGGATTAACTAACTAGACAATAATTAAAATTAATTAATTTCATAATATATTCTTGGTACGATTTATAGACATGCCTTGTATACAAATTGACAAATGTAGGTTACCAAGTCAAGTTTAAAAAAATCTTTTTTGCGATGTTACTAATTTTTTGTGTGTGATTTTTTATGTAATTGACAGTAATGTGCGGTATTTATATGGTGCACGTCAGAAAGAAGCTTTTGTCAGTGGATGCTTTCCCCATTTTATTTTAAGTTTCCGAAATTGTATGCAGTTTATTAATATTTAAAGTCTAGGAAATAAATTTTCATTCGTTATCTGACTCAAAAATGGCACGGCTTTGGACTCCACATTTGAATTTTTGTGTCTATATACTCGTAAATTAAAATAAGAAGCAAAATGTACACTACTTGAGCAAGTGTGGGACTGTGTAGAGAGGAGTTTAAAAGCCATTTCATTTCTCCTATCTCAAAAGGTGATTATTAGAGAAAGCTAAAAAATGTGCTAATTGTTTTCAATGATGTTATTTAGCAAAAGTAAAAGATTTTTTTCTAAACAAATGTTTGAAGGATAAGCCATTGAGGCAATTTTTATTGGAGTAACGCAACCGCGATATCAAACTAAGTCGAATGATATGTGTCACCATTTTTACTTATCTCGACTTCCAAAATGGATAGGGGACTTGAAAATGAAATCATTTTTAATTCTCTATTTTATCGTATTTACTAAAATGTTTATTCATTGGAATTTACCGATCTTTGTTTGTTTATTAGTTATTAGTAACAACAATAATTTTAGTCCTGTGGACAAAAAAGTTCCATTGTTTATGTTTTTGGGGTTGGTAAAAATGAATTCAAGGTCGAAAATTGCAAATTTAAAAAGGAAGAAACCAAAATAGTGGACAAGAACTTTGAAATCAGGTATAATTCATACAAAAAAATGTTAGATTGTTTATACAAATTTAATATATTTATTGCTAAATAACATAATTAGTAATCACCGAAATGAAAAATATACTAATTATCCGATATCTCCGTCTTCAACTTCGTCGATTTGTAAAATGGGAGAAGCGTTCAAACAACTATCACCTCTGCACTCCGAACAAGGTGCACTATAATGTAATTCATGCTGCATCCACAAGCAGCTCCGGATCCTGTATGTACATGTATAAAAAATAGTTTTCAGTAGGGTCTGGCGGTTGATTTATTGATATTGGTCTCAACGTCCCTCGGTCGTGTTTCCAACCCCATTCTATGGGCGGAATATCGCTCCCCAACCATAATTGTACCTGTAAGCATGGGCGTCCATAGAATAAATTTTAGGGGGGGTGGGCAACCAGCCAAAAAACAGTATGTTACAAAATCACTAAATTGCGCAGTTGTTAAAAAGCACCCGTGGAACCCGATCCCAGGGGGGCAACTGCCCCCTTGCCCCTCCTATGGGCGCCCATGCCTGTCACTCTGTTCAAATGCTCGGAGACTGCATCAGGTGTACACAGCTATTTTTTCTTATCTAAGACATCCCACGTACACTTCAAGCCTAAGTACTAACGTATCGTGGGCGTCTGAAGAGAAGGGAAATGTAGTCTATTGACATGGGATTAAAAGGATTGGAGGTTAGGACGGGAGGGGAAAACATCTGCAGGCAAGTTGTTCCATAATCTGGAGACCCTAGGTATGAATGAATGAGAGAAGTGGCCTGTCTTAGCCTTTTGCAGCTGGACAGTAAAGTGATGCATACGTAACGCGCCCCTTGTTCTGTTACGAACAGTCAAGGGGGGAATAATACCGTCTAGTTTTCGGAGCGAAATCCGCGGAAGTATCGGTAGAAACGGGATAAATCCTCAACACGCGCCGATGAGCGAGAGAAGGGAGTTTTCTTGTGAGGACTGGGTCATTGATGAGTCGAATGGCTCTCTTTTCGATAGAATCAAGGATATTAAGTGTCGAAGGTGATGCCGCTCCCCAGATGTGGGAGCAGTGCTCTAGGCTATGTCTTATTTAGGAAATATCGAAAGTGTATAAGTTGGAAGGTGGCTCGAAAGTGAGAACTAAGCTTTTTAGCTTCCGATGTGGCTACTGAAGTAATGTGTTTGTGCCAGCTGAGATCATGTTCGAAAACAATACCAACAAGATTGAACGTTTTAGTGTTCTGTAGGGCTTGGCCATTCATGTGGATGGGGTGAGCATTGCCAGGTATTTTGCGTGACAGGGAGCAAGACTGGGTTTTGGAGACGTTAAACTGAACAAGGTTCTCGGCACCCCAGTCTAAGATTAATTAAAGATCTTGGGAAAGGGATAGGTTCATAGAGCTGCGTCTATTAACCAGCTCTTGATTCGAGACTTGTCTGGAAAATGAATATTGGAGTGAAGAGTACTATCGTCAGCATAACTGTGAATGGGATTGGTAGTTGAAGAGAGCAGGTCATTAGTGTGGAGAAGAAATAGGGTTGGTGCCAGGACTGAACTTTGGGAGACGCCAATGAAAAAGAAGAGAGAGAAATGAAGAAAAGGACCTAGCGATTTTATTATATTTTCAAGAGAATCAAAAAATCAATTCCTAATTGTATGCGGTATCTCAGATATGGAAGAAGAGATAAAATGTTGACTTATGGAACGGTTCGAAGAACGTTAAAATATTTAAGTATAGATCATGTAAAAGTATGCCAGTTCAAAAGCTTAGTGCCTATCAAAAAGAAAGGAGATATACTTTTGTCACAAATATTAACGAAAGAATGCGGCAAGATCCTAATTTATTTCATACTATCGTTTGGACAGACGAAGCAACTTTCTCAACTGCGGGAATGTTTAATGGACGAAATGTTCATGTTTGGTCGGATGAAAATCCCTTTACCGTCGAAGAAATTGCTTTTCAGGGGCGTAATTCAATCAACGTTTGGTGTGGGATATTACAAAATAAAATTCTAGGACCATTGTTAGCATTAACTGGCCAGCGCTATGTTTATTTTTTAGAAAATAAAATCGAAGATATTCTCGACGAATTGCCACTTGAAGAACGTCGACGTATTATATGGCAACAGGACGGATCCCAATAATATAATTCAGGTTTGCAATTTTTTAAACCATCAGTATAACGAATGGATCGGTAGATATGGAACGTTACATTGGCCTGCAAATAGCCCACACCCTTAGATGCATTTCTTTGGGGTCATTTGAAAAATGTCGAATACAGCAATCATAATGCAAATATTGAAGAAATTCAAAGGAAGGTGAGAAATGAAGTAAGAAATCTGAACGAAAATGATGCTGAAAGTATTATAAACACACTTCAGAGGCAGAGAAGGATGTATGAAAAGTGCGAAGAATTAAAGGGCATATTGAAAATTTCTTTTGATATTTATTCTCCAATGTTAACATTTATCTGTTTATATTATAATTAATTTGTTGTTGTCTATAATCACTGATTATTGCTTTCAAATATTAATAACTACTAAAAATCAACATTTATTGTTTAATAGAATAGCCCATTTTGAATAAAATAAAATTATAAATTCACTTTTATTTGGATATCCCTGTACATAGTTTGGTAGGAAGACCGTAAGAAGGTAGTTTGTTGAGGAGTGCGGCATGCCATACTTGGTCAAAGGCCTTCAAGAGCAACAATCTGAGATTCACCATGAAATTCGAGAGACTTGTTCCAGTTACTTGTGACAAAGCTAAGGAGATCAGCTGTGGATCTTTGGTGACGAAATCCGTACTGTCTGTCATGGATGATTTTGTGTTTTTCTAGATATTTTAGAATTTGTAAGTTGATCGCCTTCTCTATAACTTTGCTGACAACAGAGAGAAGAGAGATAGGTCTATAATTATTGGATGGAAGGGACTTGGACAGTGGACACCTTTCTTCGGGGCAGGCTGCACACGAGCAGTATTAAGATGGGTGCAAGTTCTGGAGCGCATTTTTTTTAGAACAATTGCTGGTATGCCATCCAGACCGGAGAACTTTTTGGTGTCAAGGCATAACAGAATTTTTTGAACTTGTTTGACCTTAAGTATTATGTCGGGCATTTTGTGGCGTACAATTCTGCGGTTGGAAGAGCGAAATTGGCGGGAGGGATTAGGGTGGAATTGGTAGCGAATTGTTTGGCAAATAGTTCAGCTTTCCCTTTAGAGGTAGAGATAATTTCAGGGGGGGGGGCGTAAAAGTGGTTCTACAGAAGCTTTGACTAATGTTTTTGGCAAGTGACTAGAAAGACTTGCTGCCGTTGGGGCAGGAAAGCACTTTATCTTTTATGCGGTTGTTAAAAGCATTTTTGGACTCTAAGATAGTTTGGTTGTGTTAATTTCTTGCCTCGGTAAAAATTTGACGATTTTTGGCTGTAGGATTTCGAAGATACCTTTTGTGAGCTTAGACTTTTTTGAGTCTGGCTTTATCACAGGCCTTGGAGAACCATGGTTTTTGATGGTGGAGTTTGGCTTTCTTGTGGGTATGTGGAATGAAACTTTCAATACCTCTTTGAATCATATCTGTGATATGAGAGCAAATTCGAAGGGATCGGAAGTGAAAAACAGACAGATTTCCAAGGGAAAGCAGAGAAGAAGTTTTGAAGAATTGTAATGCCAGATCTTGCGTTCTAGCATGTTTTCAACGAACTCGGAATGTATGGGACAAGAGACGGTAATGAGGCCATGATCTGAACGACCAAGGGAGCGCATACAGATATTAAGTATGGCTCAGGATGGGTGGTTTTGGATTATGGGTAGAAACGCGGGGAAAGTATGTTGGCTGTTTGATTAAATTGGTGAACAAGTTGCTGATTGCGAAGTTTTCTGCCGCTCTGCCTTCTGGGTCGGTTTTTGTGGGTCCTATCCTTGCTATGTACGTTCAAGTCTCCTAGGACGATAACTTCAGCGGAGGGAAATTCAGAGATAAGATTTTGATAATTTTTGCCAAGAGAAAGTCAAAGAAGTCATTGTAAGGGTTGTCTGATGGGGAGCGGTGGATGCAACAGATAAATTTAATAGAAGATTTAATAGTAAGTTTTTGCCAGAGAATATCGGGCTTGCCTGATTCCCGGTTCGGGAGACTGGTGCAAACATAGGCGCATACCCCACCATGAAGACGAGAAGATGACAGAAGTTCATAGCCTGGAAACAGGAGATGATTGGTTGAGGATTTGGAAATGTGAGAAAAGAGAAAGATTGTGGTGCTATTTTATGTGGTCAATTTTTGCCGAGAGAAAGTCAAAGAACGCATAGTATGAGTGGTCTGATGGGGAGCGGTAGATGCAACAGATAAATTTAGTAAAATATTTAAGGGTAAGTTTTAGCCAGAGGATATCGGGCTTGCTTCATTCCAGGTTCGGGAGTCTGGTGCAAGAAAATCTGCTGCGAACGTAGCCGCATACCCCACCATGAAGACGAAAAGATGACGGAAGTTCATAGCCTGGAAACAGAAGAGGTTGAGGATTTGGGACTGATTTGGGTTTCGGTTAGAAAAAGAATGTGGGGTTTGCACGACTGGAGGTAGTGGTGGACAGAGTCTAAATTGGAATTACGCCCGCAGATGGTGACAAAGGATATTATACTTTTGGAATTATTCGATGGTGGGCCCCCTGAACACCCTCGCCCGGAGATCCGAATGGAGGGGTAGTTGACCTCCGGAAATTTTTACCCCTGGAAGCGCCATCATAATTTTCAAATTTGTTTTTATTTTTTGGTTAGAGGAGAGTAGGATTAGAAGTGACAGAGAAATAAGAGAGAAGAGAAATAAGAGAGAAGAGAAAGAATGAGTCTGAAGAGGAAAGAATAAGACTGAACCGACTCACGCACCCAGGGCTGGAAACAGGGTGGTACCTCCTCGGTCGAGGAAAAGCTTCTCTACCACCTACCTATTTTTAGTTGAAGCTTTAATAATCTGAATGTATTTATCTTTCGTCTTCTTGGGTGCATTGTATAATGCGAGAACGCCTACTATTCCAGCTGTACGAACATTATCAAAAACTTCATTTTAATGGAAAAAAATTTAGCGGCTTCTTTTCTTTGCTCAACAATTAGTGCAAAATTATTTTTACCCCTATTATAAAAAGCTGAGGTAGTGTCACACCCGGTGAAAGCATGGAAAAAAAGAACATGCTCTTTACACATAGGCAGTGTTGTTTTTAAACTTCCAGAAGAATAAACTTTTTGCAAAACTTTTCCCTTTGCTGTTTTTTAAATAAATTCATATGTATATATAAATAAAATGATAATTATTTATTTAAAAAAATTAAAAAGCAAATAAATCAACAAATAAACATTTCAGTATGTAGCGTCAAAAACACATTTCAAAAGCTATAATAACAATTTGATCACTGCCGAATTCGTTAGGGGCCTAAATCTAACGACCCTCCACTATGTCTAACAAAGATAAATAAAATATATTAGAAGAAAATCAAATCATTTTAGGGGGTTGAATTTCCCTAATGCAAAATAATACAACTATTAGGATTAACAGATGTTCAAATAGTGGATGATAACATTTTATTCTTAATTTAATTTTAACTGTTTTAATTATTTTAATTTGAATCGGCCAAAAGTTTGTTAACAATACTAATAATTTTATAAAATAAAAGTAACAATTAATTAAATTATTTTAAATTTTAGTGGTGGTCAACAACGAAGAGTATCTTTTGCCGTAGCGTTGATGCACGATCCTGAACTGCTCATCCTTGACGAACCCACTGTGGGTGTGGATCCTTTGCTTAGACAAAGTATATGGAATCACCTAGTGCAAATCACCAAGGATGGCAATAAAACTGTGATTATTACCACACATTACATCGAAGAAGCCCGACAGGCTCATACGGTAAGTTGTGCATATTTACTTATTGCAAATCGTATTACGTCAAAAGATAACAAATAATAAAAACTGATTAAACAAGAAAAAAATCGTTACACGGTCGTTACTAGAATATTCTCCGGCCGGGGACGCAGGCTTAAATGACGTCTCTGGTATCAGGGTCTAACAAAGAGAAAAACAATAGTTAAGTGTTCGTAACGATTTATATGCTTTGGAATAGGACCAAAAGAAGTCTCCAACTGTCCTTTTTTAATATTGTTTAGATACATTTTTAATTTTTGTAATGTGCTTCTGTGACGCCTCTGAACTGAATAAAACTTTAAGCAAACCTAAACAAACAGGGTTGTTTCTAATTAAATCTGTTACCTACGTAAAAAACAGTCAATATTATGACTAAAAAAATATATTCTAAATACATCCAACTTGACCAGTAGACAATAATTATATCTTATACTTTATAATACATTTTCTAAAAGAATTCTTTTTTCGAAAAAGCTTCTTTCGAAAAAATGGATATTCAAAAAGTGTTTTTTGAAAAAATGTTTTTCGAAAAAATATATTTCAAAATAAGTGTCATTCGAAATAAAAAGGGGATTTTACAAATTTCCGGGGGTCGTATACTGGAATTTCGTCACACATTCTAGATTTTTTTTTAATTTGCCTGTAAATTATAAGGTTTAAAAAAAATTAATAAAATTCGCTATTCCAGTTTCTCTAATTTGAGATTGTAGGTATTATAAAATATTTTGGGTTTCAAAATTCACCTATATAGGCCCGCGTTTGTCGTAGTAAATGCAGTATTTAATTATCTAGTGAGGCAATAAGAACCAACCAAATTACACTTGAATAACTTTGGCTAGTAGAGTAAACATTTTCTTAGATCTCGCAATATGGTGGACAAGTCTCTTGTCATTTATGGCACCCTGTTGAAGTCTGTTCAATTTTACGATTAGAGGTTGGCTGAAAAGACAGGGCCCGACTTCTCCCATCGTTCAACTTACATAATAAACACCGAAAATATAGTCTCTAAAATCCATAAAGTTTAAAATTAAAATGCTTAAAACACACATTATACAAAAAACACCTACAGAAACAGCAACATCACAAACACAAAACATCAAAATCAAACGAAAATAAAACGACGCGACCTGTCGTGTCAGCTTGATACGGCCCATTACTGATCTAAGGACTGTTCGAAGGAACCAATATCAGCTGTTGATGTTGTCCGTGATTGTCAAATGTCAAAACGTTATGTTTGATCATAAATTGAACTCTATAAAGGTACAGGGATATCCAAATAAAAGTGAACAGGCCTTATAACTTTTTTATTTTTAAATATAGGAGAAAATGTTAAATATGAAAGTTTTGGGGATTTTTATGGATCATTCATATATCTACCCAAGCAATCAATTAAGCATTGAATAAAAAAAAATAGTTTAAAACATCGATTTTCACGCTTATTTTAAATTAGATGATATGATTTTTATCATATTTTTGGATTCTAGAAGTTCTAGACATGTTTTGTATAACATACCCTATGCGATTTTTCAATCGTTTTTGAAATATTTCAAATTAAAAATTATTTCGCATAAATATACTTTAAATGTAACTGTCCAGGTTGCTAACGAAATACCTGCTACCTTTTTAAATTTTCTTCGTAGGTAAGTCAAAGTTAATGTCGTCAAGGTTGACAATAATACTTTAGTCACCGTGCATTTATAATTTTATTTTTATGCAAAATGAGTTATTCTATTAAACAATAGATGATGAGATTTTTATTAGTTATTAATATTTGAAAGCAATAACCAGTGTTTGTAAACAATAACAAATAACATAACATAATCAGATAAATGTTAACATTGGCGAATAAGTATCAAAAGAAATTTTCAACATGTCCGCCATTTAATTCTTCGCACATTCCATACATTCTTCTCACCCTCTGAAGTGTGTTATAATACTTTTAGCATCATTTTCGTTCAGATTTCTTACTTCATTTCTCGCCTTCTTTTTAATTTCTTTTATATTTTCATTATGATTGTTGTATACGACATTTTTCAAATGACTCCAAAGAAAGGTATCTAAAGGTGTGAGGTCTGGGTTATTTGCAGGCCAATGTAACGTTCCATATGTCCCAATCCATTCGTTATACTGATGGTTTAAAAAATTGCGAACCTGAATTAATTATCGGGAGGCGCTCCGTCCTGTTGCCATATAATACGTCGACCTTCTTCAAGTGGCAATTCTTCGAGAATATCTTTGATTTCATGTTCAAAAAAATTAAGATAGCGCTGGTCGGTTAATGACCGAGAAGAGCAAACCAGAGAGAAGCGACATAATCGAGTCCGGAAAACATTTAAGTGGGGATATACCGGTCAACTGTCATAAACATGTGCTCGCGCTCGCCGGCATTTTTAGTCCGATAGTCGATGAATTTGTTTTGTGTTTGGAAAACCATTTTTGATTCTAAGTTTTAAGTGTTTAATTTGTTGCTGTGATTTATAAAAATTCTTAGATTATGCTTGGTATACCTGCACGTTTCGTGGGTGCCATTCAAAAGAGGGACAAGGATTTAGAATGTTTACGTTTCCAAGGGATCCTGAACGGTAAGTACATATACACCTTTATTACACCAAATTATACCGGCCAACTGTCTATTATTTAGATTCGAGGTCACAAAATTTTATACCCCCAACATCAAAGGTGCCGACGTATTTTGTCGCTTCTCTCTGGTTTGCTCTTCTCGGATTAATGATCCCCGAAAAAACAATGGTCCTAGAATTTTATTAAACAGGATTTTCATCCGACTAAACATGAACATTTTGTCTATTAAACATTCCCGCAGTTACGAAAGTTGCTTCGTCTGTCCAAACGATAGTATGAATTAAATTAGGATCTTTCCGGATGCTTTCGTTAATGTTTTTGACAAAAACATATCTCCTTTCATTTTGATCGGCACTAAGCTTTTGAACTGGCATAATTTTATATGGCCAATACTTAAAATACTTTAACGTTCTTTAAACTGTTCCATAAGTCAACATTTTATCTCTTCTTCTATAGCTGAGATACCGCACACAATCGGGAATTGATTTTTTTTTGGATTCTCTTGATAATATAATAATAAAATCGCTAGGTCCATTTCTTCATTTCTTTCTCTTCTTCTTTTTCCATTGCCCAGAATTCATTTTTCTTCTAGTTTTCTATTTGTTTTTATTATGGTGCTTAATGATGGAGTTCTTTGCCTCTCTTCAATACTTTCTTCATATTGTCTTTGAGCCGCTCTAACATTATTGTTATTTTTTAAATATAATTTTAACATTTTGTATCTCTCATTAACAGAATAACTCATTTTGCATAAAAATAAAATTATAAACTCACGGTGACTAAAGTATTTCTGTCAACCTTGGCAGTAACTTCGACTTACCTACGAAGAAAATTAAAAAAGGTAGCAGGTATTTCGTTCGCAACCTGGATAGCTACGTTTAAAGTATGTTTACATTTTTTCCCATCTTTAAAAATAAAAAAGTTATAAGGCCTTTTCACTTTTATTTGGATATCCCTGTACATATCCATGATGATATATTTTTACCAGATTTTTGTCTGATGATTTGTTTGTCATACATGGTACTTATGACAAAAATGTACCGATTAATACAAAAAAATACCTATCGATAAATCACTTGTTCTGTGTTAATTATTTTTTGGCTGAACTGAGCTCTGGAGAATATTTTATTTGCTATTTTTACATAATATAGCCTTCAATATGAAATAAAATTAAAAACCCACTGATTATTTCCGTAATTCCTGTTTATATCAAATTTGCTGATAATTCTCCATTATTCCGGTTTGTGACCACCGCGTTTTTACTTCTCTCGATAGAGGAAACTTGTATTCGCGAAAAAATCACCTCTCGAGATTTTTCAGATTCTCACGTTTTGGGTCTCTAGATAACGGAAAACACGATTTCTCATTGCGTTGGTCTCTCTGTTGGTGCGAAGTTTGATAATGATGATGGTGATAACTACTTGACAAAAAAACTTTTACTAAAGAATAACCACTCTTTGCTTTTACATATAGATTAGACCTCACCCCAGCTCAGAACACTTCCGGTGAAATATATACAGGGTGAGCAATTTAACATAATTAATTTCTACTTTTTGCTGCTCTAGCTCAAAACCCCGGAATTAAAAAAAAAACATTTGTATATAGGTTTTTACCGCTGAGGGGTACAGGGTGAACAACTGAAAAAATAAGGTTTTGTCTATTTTTGCTTTAATTAAAGCACTATTTATCTGAGACAAATATTACATAATATTCTCTGGTTGTATTTAACGTCAGTAGGTTGTTATTTTTTTCTTATGGAATTAGATGTGCCGTCATACAGAGTGTGCAATTTGAAATAGGCCGTATTTTTTTATTGTTATTAATTCGAAAATGTAATAGTAGTTGTAGTAAGTAGGTTGTTATTATTTATAAAATTAGGCGTTCTTTAACAGTTTTAATTTTTTTAGTTTTTTTCCAAATCGGGAACGTAAGTTTGAAAAAAGTATTTGAATGTATTACCTAAAGCTACAATTTATACAATACATGGTGAGAGCATAAAAAATCTGTTTAATAGTGGTAGATTTCTAAAGTATTATTTCAAAAGCAATAATATTTTATACTGAGCCAAAGATTTTACGGGATTATGGAAATTTTTATACAGGGTAGGAAATTAAATAAAAATTTCTCTATTTCTTATATTAATTTATTTGATTATCGTAATAGTACCTCACTATAGTTTGAGTTATTAGAACTGACTAGTTAATGTACCTTTTATGATACTGTCTACGAAATAGTGCGGTCGGGAAATTTTATAATTCTTAACTTCATTTAGTGAGGGAGGTTCCATGCACATTTACGTTAATGGGTCCATGATCTAAAGTTAACCACACACTGTTAAACCAGTCCTCAACCTCAACTAGGTTTCTTACATAAATATCAGAAAATCAGCAAATATTCTGTCCGTTCGAAGAATTTTCATACCTATGTATTTGCAATTAAACAGAGTTATTTACCTAAATAATAATGAGTATTTGTTTATGACTAAAATGAACTTTGTCACTGGCATTTCAAGTGTATTTATTGAATACTTAAACGATTCTATGCGTAACACGTATTTTCTTACATTAGAAGAAACCATTAAAATGTTAACCTGAGCAATTTAACTTAACCTTCAAATTTTAAATACCTACGTTGGACAATACCGGTTTTCTGCAAAGAAAAACAGACAAAATTATTTATAGACAAAAATATAAAAATTCCCGATAAACTTAATTGCTATATGTATAGTCTTAATTTAAATAACTAAAAACCAAATTAAACTTAAAAATGCAAGGCCGATATGTACATAATATATAAAATGTATATATTTAAATTTATGAGGTACGATGTTAAAAATTATGATTTTTAAATGTCATTTAAAAAAAAACTTGTTATGGGTTAAAAAAGCAAAACATTAGAGAGCTTTACTGGTGATTACCGGAATCTTTAAAACGCAAAAGATCGTGACACCTGTATACTATACACAATCCTTACCTATATTATTAATGCGAAAATCTGTTTGTTTCTTACTTAATCACGTCTCAACGGAGCAACAAATCGTGATGAAACTTGGCATAGAAGAAGTTTATGTCACAGAAAAGCATATGGGCTATTTTTATCCCGATTGAATAAGTTGACTAGATAAGTTGTTCCCCTAGGACAGAGGTTCCCAACGTTTTCTGGGCCACTACCCCCTTTACAAGAAAAAAAATTCCAACGCCCCCTCTCCCATAAGAGTTACACCAAATATTAAAATATTGTTACACTTTATCCATATTTTATCATCTATTAAGAATCACAAAGTACAATGGTATATATGTATATTAACAAAGATTTTTTGGCCAAAATTAAAAACACCATTTTATTTAAGCCAAATGTCAAAAATAGAAATTAAATGACAAAATAAGAATAAGTTGTAACCAAACAACAATTTTTACAGTTTTGATTGGGTTTGATTGGGTTGGGAGTTAGGATAAATCGCTGAAATAAAATAGCTAACTCTGTAATGTAATAAAATATAAAAAAATTATTCCGATTCTAACTGTAAGTCGTCCAGTCGACCTAAATTACAATAAAAACGTGTCTTAAATTTAGATATTGTTTTTTGCTAAAATTATTATCTAATAAAAGTGCCAATGCTTCTTGGGGTTTGTAAGCTAAATGTTTTTTTTTTAATAGCACTTTTCTCATTTTTGATGGACGCGAAGGACTTCTAGTAGTTTCTTTTAACACTGTAGCAAGATCATATTCCTGGTTTTGCCGAGCAGCTATACTTGCTGCCTCAACCAATAACATTGTTTCATGCTGCGTCTCGGAAGACAACGTCGAAGCCGCTCTTCTTTTTGATCGCTGCGACATACTTGTATAATCCAAACTGAGCCTCCATGGTTGTTTTGGGGGGTCATCTTGGGATTCTGCTGGTGTTATGAACACAGTTATTGAGTTTAACCATGCCTGATGCCTTTGTTTAAACCTATCTAGTTCTGTTGCTATCCCTCCATCTTTGCAAGAGATTAGAACAAAACTTCCGCACTTTTTCTTCCAATTGTCTTATAACATTCTCGGGGAGGTCATCCTGACTAAAGCCGCTAGGAATATACCTCAAAACTGCCGACATCTTTTCATTTTAAGTTTTTTCGGTATGCCATACACTGAAAAGGACTTCGTTTTAAAATGTGCATCGTTCTGAAAAAAATATTTATCTAGTCACGTGGCGGCTAGGGGCAAGTTATTTATACAGATCCTTATTTAGTAGGTTTTATGCAACCGATATACATATAAACAAATGCTAGCAAGTGCTAGCGATTTTTTAAATGTTTACTTAAATTTTGTGTTCATAATATCTATAGACACATTTTACAGTAGTTTTATTTTTTCCGAAAAAATAAATAAAGGAAAGAGATTTTTACCCCCTTTGTGTTATAGTTAGAAGCGCATACCTTTACTATAATCGTCCATCCTAAAGGTCATAATATTTTACTCACACAGTTAATGAATTCACCTTTTAACTTTAATATTTGCTGCAAAATGATAAATATCAAAATCCGTCGACGAGTAACAACACCCTCTTTGAGATAACAAAATCTGAAACGACTTTGCTAAATTTCGAAACTATTCCTGTTTTATGTTTACTTGGTATGTTTTCAGTACATTGGATATACAATTTATTAAAAACTGAAAGTTGTTGGAAATGGTTTTTGGCCAAAATTTAGGCGTTGATATACCATAGTGAAAGTAGAAATTAAAAAAAACCATCAGAAGTAGAAAATTGTTTATTAAAAATTTAAAAATTAACACAAAACTAGTAATAAAAAATTAATGAGATGGTTGAGGCTGGTGGAGTTTTATCAATTTGTTAATGTCGGGGTTCAAATTTTGTCAACATCAGTCGCAAATTGCCAGGCGTAGTGATCTGCATTCTGTTCCTTTTCTTAGAAAGTAAATTTGCTACTGCACTGAACCCACGCTTAGCCAAATACGACGAAGGAAAAGCAATTAAAAATTTCTGTACTATTTCCCACAATCCAGGGTAGAGTGCAGGTATTCATGTTTGAAGCCAGAACTCTTAGTATCCATTTCTGATTTGTACTTGTAGTTCTTCGTTAGTTGTGAGTTCTACAAGTTCCTCTTCTAAATCTGATGATCTGCAGCATCTGCATTTGCGAAAGGATCTTAAACCCAACTCGGTATATGCACAATCAGCATGAAGAACGTTGGCAGAAAGTACCTAAGTGAGTAAATCTTCCTCTTTTGCAGATACTACTGATAACGTGGGAAAGTGACTGTATTCACATCTAAAACCCAACTCGGTATATTCATGTCTAAAATATCCTGGAATCGCTCCTTAAAATCAGCATGAAAAACGTCCAAGTGTTGGCAGTAAGTAAATCTTTCTGTTTCGCAGAGACTCCTGATAACGTGGGAAAGTGGCTGTATTTATCTCTACCTAAATTTCGTTTGAACAGAAGAAGTTTCCCCATAAAAGCAGCTGTGACGTTTTTTGTTTTAATTTAATTCAACTCATCACCTTGCATTTGTAAATTTACTTCGTTAAATATTTTAAACAGGTCTGTAGAATAAGATATGTCATTTTTGGATGTAATCTAGTTTGCGCTCAGATTTGTGTCTCTGTTTTCAAGGAAATCTAGTACTGAGTCAAATACATTGTAAAAACGATTCAGACAAGTACCTTTTGAGAGCCAACGAACTTGTGTGTACAGCAGCAAGCGATAATAATCTTCATCATTTTCACTACAAAGTTGGCCAAATAGTCTGCCACTTAATAACTGCTTCGGATCTTATTGTCTGCTCTAATAACATAAACAAGCGACCATGAGCGCCCGCAGACTTTTTTCTCAGGGGGGGGCAAAATAAACTAATAATTAAAAAGTATGACAATCTCACAATCTCAGGGGGGGGGGGGGTCACGGCGGTATCAAATGTGGTATCAATAGAAAGGATATGAAAAGAGCTTCCTACAAATCAAAGAATACTCAGGGTTTTCCATTTAAAAATAAACAGATTGTTTTGATTTTGCATAATGTGATCACCCTGTATAATAAAGGCCCTTGTCACTAATATTTTTTATTGAAAAGATAAGTAACTTACTCGAAATTTGTTTTTTGATATCTGATTCAATTGTTTTTAGTAATTTCGACATGTTTACTAAACTTAGCCTATTTTTATGATAAAATCGTTATTATTTCTAAAACTCTAATAATCCCACGTAACCATGTATTAAAATGATCAGAATCTTTACGTTCGTCTTTACGACCAATAATATATAGGGTGTTCCCTTTCAAAAAATAAAAGTTTGGTTTGCCACACTTTTTTGAGCTTGATTCCAGACCTTGTGCCGTTTTAACATTTTTGAAAATTCTTTGGATAAATACGTAATCTTCCGTCTCTGCATCGATGGCGGACCCTGTATTTAGTTGTCATTTTTACTACCTCAGCAATTTCAATAAAATTGCAAATTTAATCATTTTTGCTAAATCATCTAAATACAAAAATAATGTGAGTTGCAAAAATCTACTGACCAAAATTTATGTGATTCTGTGGCCAAAAACAAGAAAAAGAGTTTTCATTAAATGTAGATCCGGAAACGCTACATTTTCGAGATACAGAGTGGTAAAATTTAAATTCTTTTTTGGCTTTGCCTATTATTTATTTTATACGTTTTTAAAGAAAATTCATTGAATTTGAATTTGGAGGGCATATTAAATCACCTGATAACCAATTGAAATAATCTACAGAGTAATATTTTTGGGGATCACGATCCAATGGATCAAACTTGATTTCGTAAGAACGAAAATGCAATAGGCAATAGTAATGCATATTATAATAATATATTATTAAATATATGTAGATAAATACATTTATCATCTTCAGGAACATATGCTTTTCTTTCCAACGAATTAAAAAAATCTATTAAGGACCCGCTAATTAATAGCGAAAACTTACTATTACTCTGTTTCAAAATAAAATTAATGGTATAGAATCCGAACCTAAAGTTATATTCAAATTAAATAATTTCAAAATTTCCAATGCGTTGTAAGGTTTTTGAAATATGTAAGTTTAAATTTAGGGTTAGTACCTGATTTTTGTAATTACCCCTTAAGTTTTTGATATAAAATTTTACTATGTAAGGAATACAATACAGTCAATTCTTTGCTTTTTAAATATGTACAAACGTCAAGAATGTTTTGTATTCTGTGACAAAGCGCTAAAACTGAAATTATGTTTCTTAATTATTTAACTTTATCAATATTTTTAATTTATACTTAGAATATTTTATGTATATGCCTAAAGAATTGTTTAATATTAACCCGAATCTTAATAGTAGGTATGCCTAATATTTAAAGAGCATGTAATGTGGGCAATTAATCAATCATCATAAGGATTAAGTTTGTTTGAGTTGACACGCTAGTTCAATACTATGCTTTACAATCTTTATATACAACACTACTATTTTCAATTTTTTGACTCAGTATTCACGCAACAATTAAATGTAAACAGAAGTTAAAGTGAGTTCTGTCGTGATAAGAATATTACAAAAATTAACAAATATCTAGATGTTTATAGAAATAATTCTTAAAAAATATATTTTTATTATAACTACACACTATAGAGCCCAAAATTTAAGCAATAAGACAATATTAATATGTAGAAGCCGAAGAACCATATCATAGCGACTTCTGATTTAGGAACTTACGTGTGTACGTAGTGTAGTGGTTATCACATCGGCCTAACACGCAAGTCAAGGTTTCCGGTTCGATCCCAGGCGGAAACATAACTTTTTTTTTAAATTTCTGATTTACTTTCAAATACCTCTATTTTATGGTAATCGCAACAAACAGAAGTATGTACCAGGAATGTATGCAACCTTATCGACAAAAAGCCATTATTAAAAATTTTTGCTTGGAAAAAATACCGTTCATGTGTATGCACATATAATAATAAATAAATATCATTTGGTATCTAAACAAAAGTTTGATTGGGTCCAAAATTCCACCAAAAACATACATGTAAAAAAAGTTTTCGTCAGGACTGTGTTTTGTTATCTGAAAAAAAAAAAAGTGAAATTTAAAAATTATGCCAAGTTCCTTGCCTACACGTTATTAGCAGTGTTTTGATAAGCACAGGAAAATATTGTGTGAATTAATAAATTTACAAACCAAACTTGCAGATTTCATTAAAGAACTGAGCAATATTGGGACCCTTGAAAACTAACTTGTAGGCAAGGAACATAGCATAATTTTTACATTTCAGTTATTTTTTTCAGATAACAAAACCCACAGTCCTGACGAGAACTTGGTCTGTTTTTTTACATGTACATATGTTTTCTGTGGAATATTTATTTACTGGTATGTATAGATATATTTTGCTAGATTTTTTAAAGAGATCCATCTGATGCAAGAAAAATATGGGGTAGATTCTTTTGTTAGTGACAGTTTTTACTCCAGGGCATAGTGCAGATTGTTGTTCCTTTATCACCGCGCACCGCGTTTTTACGTTATTTCAGATGCACTGTTATAGCTTCTTTCCCTAGATGAACGGCCCTCGACGAATTTTACTTTCAACGATAGAATGCGTATGATCCACAGTAATATCATATATTAACAGAAATACATTGAAGGAAAGAAAGGATCAAATTTTTGAAAACATTTAAATGCTTTTAACAAAAATAAACCCTATCTCATTTTAAAGAAATATAATTTTGTTCACTTAGTGATGGTTAGAAAATCCTTCATTTATTGTTATAGAAGTTTTTTTTTTACTTCATAAATAAAAAGCTTTTTCTATCACTAAAACGGATCCAAAATATGCGGACAAACCATATATGGAATAGGATAAAAATATGTGTGAGGATAGTTCTCTAAAACCACTAAAGATTAATAAGGACTAAACAAAAAATGCTAAAACGCTCTTCCAAGCGCTGGACTACATTGCAGAATTTGCCGTACTTTATTCTAATACAGTTAAAAATAACAAAATAGGTACTTTCTCAGACTGCAAGAATTTACCAGGAGAATGGAAGCAGCTTCTTTTGGGGTGGGATGTGGTTACCTGCAAACGGGTTTCGAATTTTTCAGTTCTCGTCAGTACAGGATCAAGCGAGCATACCTAACCTACCTTCCAAGAAACTAAATCATTAAAGCTATGATATTGAAGTGCATAGGCAGCGCCATCCCTTAGAAGGTTCAAGGAAGTCTTAATATTTTATGATAAGGTTTTTATGTTCGGTTTCTCGAAGCAATTTAATTAATACTTAGGCAACTAGGCACTTGTAATCCAACGGCACACATGCAGGGACGGATCCAGGATTTAGGAAAGGCGGGCTAGACTTAAAGCGTTGCTAAAACTTAAACATTTACCACCAAATTCACAAAGAAGTTTTAAGACTTTTAAGGTTTAAAAAAGGTCTTAGTAATTAATTATGGCACGAAATATCTATTTATTGACAGAGCATTCTTAGCAAACACTAACAGATTATAATGTTATGTTGTTGTTGGCTGGTCAATCGGGGGCTTGAGCCCCCGAAGCCCCCCTCCCCCCCCCCCCCCCCCGTAGATCAGTTACTGTAACGTCACGCTAAACGTCAATTAAAATGACTTGTTTAAATGCTCTGGGAAACCGAGTGTTAATAATGTTTTAGTTTTTGCAATTAAATAATAATTTATATTTTTTCAGATTGGTTTAATGAGAAGTGGAAAATTTTTAGCAGAAGAAGCACCACATGTGTTACTTTCCATGTATGGTTGCACGTCTTTAGAAGACGTGTTTCTGAAACTCTCAAGGCAGCAAGGACAAATTGGTGTTGGTGCTCAAACGGAAAACAACATTAGCAACAATATTAGCTTAGCAACATTAAATTGGGGAAAAAAGGACAACGTATCAGTTACTGAAGAAAGTGGCGTGGTAGGACTTAATTTTCATCAAAGTAAAGAAGTATTAGTGCAAGACTCAAATGGACATCTTGATGTAAGTTTAATTCAATTTATTATTAAAATCCATAATATAGGTTATTAACAACAAATAAGTGTACAATTTCAAAAATCATCATAATAATTAAAATTATTATAAGCTACGATCAGTGGCGGTAGGTGAAATTTCAAAGTTGTGTGTCTCTGTTCGCACTTACGGGACCCGTGCCAAATTTAGGGGTTTTATTAATGAGCCCACTGGGAATGTTTTGGTAAAGAAAAAAACATGTAGGTTGCTAAAAAAAGTTGAATTTTTTTTAAAACTAGTCAGAGCCAATCATCTTCAAGGAAAACAGTTGGCCGTTCGAAATCGAATAATTTCATTGGCTCTGATTGATTTGAAACTGCTGCAGAAAAAAAAACATTATGACCGAGTTGATTATCTCGTGGGTGCGTTCGGATTTGTGCACTGCTTTTTACCCAACATTTTTTTCGGTTTATATTAAGTAACTGAATTGCAAAATAGCTCTAAAACAATAACCTTAAGTAGCCAAACATTTGGAGTTATTTTACAAGGTAAAATATTAGCATTCATATATTATCCCTTTGTTTTTAAAATTACTTCCCATCAACTTCCACGAAGTTAGCAGCTGCTGCCAACACAATTTCCTAGTAACAAACCTAACAAAATGAATTCTTCATGTAGCCGTCCACGCATACATGCGTCCTTTTTGAAATCTAGTGAGTTTTCTACTTTTTTTTAAGAGGGCTGTGATTTTCCCTTTCTCCAACGGAATTTATCAGCCCAGGAGCTGCGTCGGCTCGAAAAAATTAGTATAAGTCTGTATTACACGCCTCTGAAAAGAAGTAGAATACCGACTGGGTTTCAAAAATGGCCCACGCATGCATGGACGGCCATATAGAGTATTTAATTTTTATTGGTTTGGGTTCTAGAATTATTTCTGTTGGCAGCAGCCGCTAAATTCGTGGAAGTTGATGGGCGGTAATTTTAAAACCAACAGGATAAAATATGAATGCTAATATTTTGTTATGTTGTTCTAGAGCTATTTTGCAATCCAATAACGTAATATAAGGAAAAAAAATGTTGAGTAAAAAGCAGTGCACAAATTTGAACGCGCCCACGAGATAATCAGCTCATCATATTGTTTGTTGTTGACATATTTCAAGTAACAAAGTCAACGTGCCAACATCTAAACTTCAATCCCCCAGATAGTCATCCTTTGCGTATGTGTGCCATTTTATTTAAAAATGGGTCTTATTGGAAGTGGGTAATCTATTTCTTTTTAGAGAGCTGTGGTTTGTATTTATATACCGTCCCTGTCCAGGTAAAGTATTCGTATGCGCCATTTATGCAATTTTAGATGAAATGCGAAAAATTGGTTTTTTTGCGAATCACTAGAAGTTTAATTCATGCTATGTTACGTAAAGCACTATTACCTGATTCCACCTTCAATTATGTAATATTTTTCGATATTAGCTGAAAAAACGGCGTTAGCGATATTCTAAAATTATCTTTTAAGGTTCTTTTGCAGGTTACGAAATCTTTGCTGTGGCTTAAGATATCTAAAATTGTAAGATCTGCAATGAATTCTACATAATCCAAATACACACGCCTCTAAAAAGAAGTAGAATAACGACTGGGTTTCAAAAATGATCCACGCATGCATGGACAGCCATATGGAGTATTTAATTTTTATTGGGTTGGGTACTAGAATTTGTATTGGCAGCAGCTGCCAACTTCGTGGAAGTTAATGGGCGGTAATTTTGAAAATAAAAGGATAACAAATAAATGTTAATATTTTATAATGTAAAATAATACCAAATTTTTGGCGACTTGAGGTTATTTTTTAGAGCTATTTTGCAATCCAATTACTTAATATAAACACAAAAAAAATGTTTGGAGTTGGGTGACAAGCAGTGCTCAAATCCGAACGCACCCACGAGATAATCACCTCTGTTATATTGTGTGTTGTTGAGCGTTTGTTGACGTATTTCAAGTAACAAAGCTGCCAACGTGCCAACGCCTAACTGCCAATGTGCCAACGTCTAAACTTGAATACCCCATGTAGCCGTCCTTTACATATTTTATGTGTGAAATTTTATTACCAACGGGTCTTATGGGAAGTAGGTAATCTATTTATTTTTAGGGGGATGTGTCCAGATAGGACAATAAACGTAAGCGACAGTCATGTACGGTGTTTTGATACAACACAGAGGCGGTACGATAATTATGAATCGAGGGCGCATTTTGGCGAAAATGGCGCTTACGAGCCTGGGCAGGGACGAATAAGCCTGGATGCATATCTGAACGTCTTAGCGTAGCCGAGGCAAATATTTCAATAAGATACAATGAAATTTTGCGGGCGGCGTTTGAAGCATTATTCTGAAAATGGTAGTTTCTAAATTGTGTACACGACCTAGTGAATCAACTGAAGTCTATCTAGGCTTGTTTTGTACATACTAGTTCATCTTCTGTTTCAACTACAATGATTCAGAAAAGTAGAATTTTTCTTATGAAAATCAGTTCCCCTTTTTAAATGTATGAAAATTTTTCAAATTCTGCTTTCTTTGGATTTTATTTGTTCACATAATAGGCAATAATATGAACTTAAAAAATACCGTGGATTTTTTTAGACAAAAATTACAATCGCTATACTGCACAGCGGAAAAACTACAGTTTTTGTTAAAATGGCCACATTTTATAAACAAAAAATGAATATTATGTATTATAACAAATAGTTTTGTTTATCCCAAATGTGCATACATGTATATCCTCAAAGTTTGCAAAAGATTCGTTTTATTATAGCTGAAGCTGAAAATTTTCTTTAAATAGAGAAGCATTATTTTTTCGGCCTTCTTACCAGGTTTCACTCTTGAATGTTTCACTTTACATTCATTGGTTAAAATCGGTCAAACATGACGTACAGTGGCTTAATTTTTTTCGTGTTAAGCTTGTTGACCTTGTTATCGAAATCTTATATACTTATTGGTCAAACCTGTTACGTAATGGGTATACTGTGAAAAAATAAAAAAACTGTTAATTTGCATTAAACCCCATAATTATTAAATATTTGACATCTT
Source organism: Philopedon plagiatum (assembly GCA_963971165.1). Taxonomy (NCBI): domain Eukaryota; kingdom Metazoa; phylum Arthropoda; class Insecta; order Coleoptera; family Curculionidae; genus Philopedon; species Philopedon plagiatum. Next base: position 38,189,667 of record OZ020190.1, on the reverse strand, counting down.
TTATTTATGTTTTCTTATTACTACTTTTGCTGTTATCATTCCTTATGTCTTTTAGTTCGCAGGCAAAGCATCTTCAGCCAAACACGGAATTCAAGAGGCATGCGAAGACTGCGGAAACTGCAGCGAATGGACGACAACAGGAAAAATCAGGGCACTTCTCACAAAGAATTTTTTGCGAATGTGGCGAAATGTCGGTGTCATGTTGTTTATTTTTGCCCTACCGGTTATGCAAGTTATACTGTTTTGTTTAGCTATTGGAGGAGATCCGAAGGGATTGAAGTTAGCCATTGTAAATAGCGAAGTTGGATATATTAACAATACATATCAAGAGTGTCATTTTGAGCAAGGTTGTAAATTTGGCAATTTAAGTTGTCGGTATATAAAAGCGGTGAATACGAGTACGATAACAAAGGTAAGAGCAGTCCTAACTACTATATTGTTTTTATTTCTAATTTGTAATTGCTTAATTATTTGCTGAAAGAAAAACAATGACTTTTCAGTATAGACGTACAAAAAAAATACAATTCATTAAAGAAATTAAGGGACAAGGGCCATATGCACCATTTCTAACACCGGTGTAGTTTGACAATTAAGAGTTAGATTGACAAGGGTAAGAATCATTTTGGCAAAAAGTGCCAAGAAAACATTATTTGGAAACCAAAATATCGTAGAGATTTATCCGTTAGTTTTTAATGGCTATATTATTAATGACAGGATAAAAGCTTGTGCAGCAAAACGTCAGCATTTATTTCAAAAGACTTGGAGTTCGACTTACATTTATTCAAATATTGCAGAATGCTTAAAGTCGTGCAGGGGTTTTTAAATTTCAAATAATGTCTATACGATTGCGGCGAATGTAAAAACCTATTGGGGGATCGTTTTTGTATGTCTGCAGGGGCGAACCGATGGGGGGGGGGGGATGGGGGATTGGGGTGCCGACACCCGCAATACTATGAAAAATTGAACCAGTTTGGATATTACAGTTGGGATATTTGGATGCCAGTTGGGAATACAATACAATTCTCAGTTGGGCTTAAACTTATGTTGTAAAAAATACCGTCTTTAATAATATTAAAATTAATAACTAATAATTCTGTTAAATTACCTCTCTGGCATACTAAATTATATTACAAAATATTTCAAGATTCAGTTGGGATATGTTTTAAAAATGAGTTGGGAAATTTTGGTTGCCACGCCCCCTAATAGAATGTGCTTCGGTGCATGTTTGACAACTAAAAAATCTATTTTAACACATGTCATGTGATCACCGGTTTGGCGGTAATTTAAAAGAAAGTTGACGGTGGTACCGAAAAATGGGTCAAATTGACAAGATTTTGAAAAATTTTATTAAGACAAATTGTTCAGAATGCAGCGGGCATCCGACATACCAATTTTGAGAAAACATATAAATTCAAATTTTTAACTGTACCAAAAAAATTAGCTAAGATATAGGGATAATCAAAAAAGGATATATGAAATCTCTGCTTGAACTGAGTATTTTTCAAAAATGTTTCTCATAGTAACAGTTTTACCTTTTCTTTCACCAGAGGTTTGATATTAGTATTTTTTTTTAAATTTCTATATAAATTATTAAACCAGCCTGCTAGAGTTGTTTAGGCCCTAATCCTTACCTTTTTTAGTAAAGTTTTTTATTTGCCGTTCGCTAAAGTTTCTAAACTTCTAATTACAAAAGCACTTGGACGCAAAAGCCTTGATACACGCTGACCAATTGTTTAAATTATTGCAGGTTTTTTATCCGGATGTTGAGTCTGCAAAAAAAGCAGTCGGTAAAGGGGAGGCGTGGGGGGCTATGTATTTCACTGAAAACTTTACAGATGCCTTGGTAGCCAGAATAGCACTTGGAAAGGACGCTGACGAAGAGACTTTGGATCAGAGCGAGATCAGAGTGTGGTTGGATATGTCAAGTAAGTTGTAATTATTAAAGATAATTAAGTATTGATTAAGATGAGTCCTCTTAACTGAAGAGCTTTACCCTGGATATATTCATATATATATATATATATATATATATATATATATATATATATATATATATATATATATATATATATATATATATATATATATATATATATATATGTATATATATATATATATATATATATATATATATATATATATATATATATATATATATATATATATATGTTGTCTTCTCAGAGTATCAAGAAAATTATCAAAACTAACAAACTGTTAAGATTTATGCTGTTTTGGCTTTAAAATCATTCACGCTGCCCAAAAAATATGCTAAATTGTTTTTTAGTTTTTATTAGTACCAGCCATTGTCTTGAAGACTATATCCTGCCTATGAAATTTTATAATTTTCCGGTTTTTGTTATTATTAGTGACTGCTGATCCATTACATCAGGAGTGACTTATACTTATAAATAGCACATACTGGCATTGCAAAAAAGGGTGATGTTAAGAGGTTGTTTATTATTAGCAATATTAAATTTTATTTATAATTACCGAAGAAGTTGAAATCCTTATTATTATCTGCTGTATACGAAAAAGCCGTTTGACTAAACTAGTTCATTCTATTCTCAGAACACGTGTTGTACGGGTTACCATATATATATATATATATATATATATATATATATATATATATATATATATATATATATATATATATATATATATATATATATATATATATACCGGGTGTCAACGAGATCACTTTCCGGCTGCCATTTCTTTAGTATTTAATCGAACAAGATGAAACTTGGCAGGAGTCACAGGCTAATAAAAAGTCACTTTTCGAGGCACTTGTCAAATTTCAACGACTTCCGGTTAAGCCGGAAGTGACCCCAACTTTGAATTTTCAAATGAGACACCCTGTATATTTCTTGATTTTTGGAATCTAGAGATCATTTTACATACAACTGTATTATAGTTATTAATTTTTGTGTCAATTTAACATTTTTAAAACAAATTTTTTGTTTTAATCTAGAGTGCCATGACCCACCTTAAATCGTTCTAATAGACGTTTACATCTGCACAAAAATACCTACACAATTTTATCACCTTTCATTTGTCTTACCAGAGCGTTCAAAGTTGACTAAATCACTTTTTTGATAATAACTTTAAAAAATTAAATACAACTATAACACTTTCACAGTATAATTAGATGTAGTTTTTTATTACGAATCCAACGGTGCATCACAACATCAAAATTCTCTTGGATTTTCTAAAGAAAACTACATTTTATTGCAATAGCCATTTTATATGGTTTGATCAAACATGCAACTGCACGACGGTCAAATATTATATCCACTTAGCCATTTGAATAATAATAATGGGTGGCTGTAAACAATTCGCCACAAACCAGAAACATAATATTAAAGACTCGATTAAAGACCAGAAAAAATAATTGTTTACAAATTTGTAAAATTCTATCATTTATCCCGAATTCAATTGTTTTCCATGGCAAACGTAACAACATTTTGAGGCTTTATTCCGATATTTTTTAAACAGCTATAATTTAATTGTTTTTCATGGCTAACTGGATATAATATTTGATCGTCGTGTAGTTACATGTTTGATCAAACCATAACAAATGGCTATGGCAATAATATGCAGTTTTCTTTAGAAAATCCTAGAGAATTTTGATGTTGTGATGCACCGTTGGATTCGTAATAAAAAACTACATCTAATTATACTGTGAAAGTGTTATAGTTGTATCTAATTTTTTTAAGTTATTATCAAAAAAGTGATTTAGTCAACTTTGAACGCTCTGGTAAGACAAATGAATGGTGATAAAATTGTGTAGGTATTTTTGTGCAGATGTAAACGTCTATTAGAACGATTCAAGGTGGGTCATGGCACTCTAGATTAAAACAAAAAATTTGTTTTAAAAATGTTAAATTTACACAAAAAGTAATAACTATAATACAGTTGTACGTAAAATGATCTCTAGATTCCAAAAATCAAGAAATATACAGGGTGTCTCATTTGAAAATTCAAAGTTGGGGTCACTTCCGGCTAAACCGGAAGTCGTCGAAATTTGGCAAGTACCTCGAAAAGTGACTTTTTATTAGTCTATGACTCCTGCCAAGTTTCATCTTGTTCGATTAAAAACTAAATAAATGGCAGCCGGAAAGTGATCTCGTTGACACCCGGTATATATATATATATATATATATATATATATATATATATATATATATATATATATATATATATATATATATACATATAGGTCTATATGTCTTTTATAGGCAAGAACTATAGAATTATATGGGAGCAGAAATGCTCATGCTACTGTCAGGCCTCTGATGAGTCGATGTGGTGTCTTTTAACAACTTAGACACCGAGGAAGACGAAACAGTAGTTTTTCAGATAATTCCAAACATACTTAACTATATATATATATATATATATATATATATATATATATATATATATATATATATATATATATATATATATATATATATTACATACAATAAGAAAAGCCTATGGCTACAGCATATTTACTCCAGCAAAAAAAAACTTTTTACACTACTTAAATTATTTATTTTACCTTAAATATGCAATACAATTTGTCCTAAAAAAAAAAACGAAAATATAATACCTAAAACGTCAAGAATCTAAGAAAGCTATATATTTTAAGTTTAAAAAATAAGAAACAGTGTAAACTGTAATTGTATTAGCAAAAAAAAATTTAATATGGGGAATTTTAAATAAATAAATAAATAAATAAATAAATAAATGTTTATTGATCTGTGGACATTATTACAATGTATAGATTTCGTCAAAAAGGTTAAAAAAATTGTTATAAATCAGGTACAAAAAAATTCATCCAAACTATAGATAGTCCTATTGGTTAGAAAATGTTTCAAACCTTTTCTAAAACTTAATATACTATTAGAATTTTTTAAGTGTAGTGGTAGATTGTTGTACAATTTACGACCTAGAACGTTTGGAGAGTCTCTGGTTACCTTTAGATTACAATATGGTGTACAAAAGTCCGATTTATGTCTCGTATCAAAATTATGCACCATAGAATTTTGCCTAAACTTAGCTTTATTTAAAAACACATAATACACACATTTCGAAAATGAATACAGACGTCACGGTTAAAATGTTATACAATTTAAAAAGAGGTCTACAGGAATAAGTAGATCGCACATTCGCAATATTCCTCAAAATTTTCTTTTGACATAAAAGCACATCGCTGGACATAGATGACCTACCCCAGAAACAGACGCCATATGAAACTCGACTACCCACCTGAGCGTGATAGAGGGCTAAAAGTTGTTGCGTAGTCAATACCGAATACAACATCCTAAACTGGTAAGATATTGAATTCAGTTTCGCACAAACGGCCCGGCAATGAGGTCTCCAGGAAAGATACCTGTCGACACTTACCCCCAAGAAATTGGCGACATCGCCAAACTCAATCGGACTGCCGTCAATATTTAAGCCTGGCAGGCTCTTTGGCGGGACTGAAAAAGAAGAGCATGGGTTTTACTTGCATTTACATAAAGGTCATTGCTACTAAACCATTCGTGCAATCGCTCCAAATCCCTATTAGATACAATCCATTTGCAAGATGTCCAGAGACCTGTTTGAGACGACAATGGAAGTATCGTCTGCGTATAATGTGAAATGGATATTGGGAGTAACATTAACTAGATCATTAACATACAGAACAAAAAACAATGGACCCAGAACGGAACCCTGCGGTATGCCCACGTCTACCTCGCGCATTTGAAAATTATAAAATCATAAGATTAAGATAATCAATAATAAAAGGTAATTATCGTGTTATTTTGGTGTTTTATAGAACGTGCCTCAGTTTGTTGGTTTCGTTTGTTGCATTTTTTTATTTCCCGTTAACTCCTTCGGAATTTACGTCAATCTTTAAAAATGAAGATAAAAGCAACACTTTCAATTTATAGATTGCAAAAAAGCCTATTTCCGGCAATGTAATTTTTAATCTTCTATGACCTCGGATCGACCGTAGTAACAGCCAGAGCTTATACAAGTAAATTTGTGACTTTTGTGTGTATGCCGTGGCCAAAATACAGTTTTATTTTCGAGGTTTTTTTTTAATGGAAAATGAATTTCTATTTTGGCCACGACGCGACGTCACGACTGTACAGACTCACCGACTCACCCTTCATAATGATAATATTGGGCTTATTACATGTATTTGCGGAAATACTAATTGTGGAATTTTTCTTTTTTTAATAACATGCTTTATGTACAAAAAAAAATAAATAGGTAGGTACCTACTCGATAATCTAATTGAGCAAATTTCAATAGTCACATTAGTCACCTAATTAATCGTATAAAGTTAATCATGTAATTCCGAATAATAATTAATAAAAAACCTTTTTAACAAGCTCTACAATTGAAGTCTCCTGATAATTTTGTTAATTATTAATCAAGGAAAATTATTAAAATTTAATGTTGTCAGGTAAATTATAAAATAATAATAAGCTGTGATTTGGCATTAATGCTTTAACAGTCGCACTCGGAACGGGGGGGTCAGCGAGTGACCCCACTGAATTATTTTTGTTATATTTTTTATATTTTTAAATATTTTTCGGTACACAGCTATGACTTTTATTTCTAATGTTGAATGAACAAAATGAAATAAAGTTTATTGAAATATTTCTTATTTCTTTATTTTTTAGGTTTTTCTTCGTAAATAAGTGCATTCTTTTAAATATCATAATAATATTTAAATAAACAAAATAAACATATAGTACGTTCATTCAGTGGCTTTTTTATTCAAGTATTTAGCTGAAACAAAAACCATCGAAGCACTGACGAAAAAATGCGGGGTCAGACACTGACCCCCCTGTTCTAGGTTTGGGGTCAATCGCTGACCCCTCCCTTCCGTGTTCTCCGAGTACACGTTTATGTTCCCAGTGCGACTGTTAATAAGTGTACTTGAACTTAAAACACTTTTTCTTTTAAAATATTGCATAAAAGAGTACATGTCTCACTTAGAATTTAAATTTTCACCGGTATACGAAGTAATTTAAAAATGGCTGAAAATTTACAATTTTCTTTCTACAGGTATTTTTCACCAAAAAAAGAATTACATTTTCTGTTCTTTAATATCTTATATATGAATATTAGAAAAGATAAAGAAAAATACTATGTTGTTAGTATTGGAAGAACTATATCTGTTCTTACACAATATTTTAAACATTCTTATTAGACAAAAAACCTTATAAATATCTAAGAAAATCGAATCGTATGAGTAGCTAGAATATATATAATAGAAATTCATTTATATTTGTTATTAAAGTAACAAGAAAAATTAAATCTCTTAAAATATAGAATAAGAAAAAACTGTTATAAAATGATTTCAAAATTCACTGAAACCTCCATTCTGTTGGATATTGTCTCGGTATTTTTGGGCCTCATCAGTACAGGAGTAGGAGGCACCTGATTTAAGCTTTATTTATTTTTATTATAACAGAGAAGCACAATTTATAAAAATACCATGTCAAAATAACATAAAGACAATAATTAATTCTGATTATAATTATTGGTAAAATACCTTTAAAAATTAAAAAATTCTGGCCATACCTACACACAGTAAAAACCGTAAAAAAAGATTTATTATAAAACAAACCTTAGAGGGGTCAATACGGGATTTCTTTGGCAGCTGAACTGATCTCTTAAATTATCGTTTATTATGAACCAACAAATGTATTGATTACCTTTTTCAGAGGGTATTTTTTATTGACTTCATCTTGTGTTAAAAACAACACCACTTGACTTCCCGTATAATTGCCATTGTTTAAGGCCTATGAAGTTGAGAGAGAACTTTGGTTGTCTCATTTATTTCATGATCGAATATCAGCTGCTGCCTAACTTCGGCGCTGTACCAAGCCATACAATTTTTAGATATTTTTTTCCTAAAATAATAATATATGATATAGGCTAAAGAACCATGATTTCACACATTTTAGGCAACCTTTATAGTTATTAAACAAATTTAAACACCAAAGGTTAGGTACTCTATTAATTGCCACTCCATTTAAATAAAATATGTTTGTCCATTTTTAGGGTTGATATTGTTACATTTTTTGTTAATTTTACGAAAATTTCAGATCAACAAATCGGAATAATTCTTCAACGAGATCTCCAGCTAACTTATCAAAATTTCACGAAGGATTTACTACGAGACTGTGATCAAAATGAAGGCTTAGCGGATATACCGATATCGTTTAAGAAACCAGTTTATGGATCGAATCAGCCCTCATTTACTGATTTCGTAGCTCCTGGTGTTATTTTAACGTAAGTTCAAACATAGTTGTTCTGGTATACATTGACAAGTTTTTGCGGCCGGGTACTAGATTGTTGAAATGAAAAAAAAAGCCTTAGTATTGATGTCTGTGAAGTTGCTCCCCCAAATGTAAAATTTATTAAAAATTAATGGTTTCCTATGAAGAGTTCTAGAGTTATTTTTACTTTTTATTAATAGTTCCGTTAAAATAAAACTAAAAACAATATTTTAAAAATGGGGGGCCAGCTTCACGCCGCCCCCCATTATTGCAAAAATAAAAGCTTGCCCACAGGCCACAGTGCTTAATAGTTCTAAAGGAGTTCTACAGTTCTTTATGGTTTTCAAGGCCAGAACTCCTACGAAAAAAATTGTATTATCTATATGTTTTGTGCTTTTTGGGAAGTAAAGAAAACAAAATGTCATTATCTTTATGCAGAACTGTAGACCTATGACAGCACTAACGGGAACTTAAGAGTTTTAAACCAGAACTCTGTTAAAAAATATTTCATGGGGGCCATCTTGACACAATTTTAACACTCAAAAATTTAAGTTGTAAACAACAAAATACCATTCTAATTCTACAGAACTGTAGAACTATTGCAGAACTAACGGGAACTCATGAGTTTTAAACCAGAGCTCTTGTTACTATAAACGTATTTGATTATTGCAACAGTATCTAAATATGTTACAATTTCACGTATTGTTAGGACTTACTAGATAGATACAGTAACATACGTCTTTCTGTTGACGAAAAATGAGATAGTGTGCATTTTGAAATTTTATTAACGGTAACTTTATTTCGCGAAGGAATCTTCGTGCACAAGCCTTAACATATGTTTTTCTTTGGTTGTAACACACCTCTAGATCTGTGTCTAGATTATTATTTTACTTTAAAATGTTTTTTTTTAATTTATTATTTTTCAAATATATCCCTTTTTGCATCAGCGACATTTTATTTAATTTTTATGACATACAGAAAGAAATCAAAAATACCAAAAAATTATTTAGATTTTTTTACAAACTCTATTGAATGTATGTTAAAACATGTGGTGTGACTTCTTCTTCTTTTGGCATTTTCTACACTTCGACAGTGCGAGGGTATAGACCAAGGGGATAAAAATCATAACTCTGTTCTCATATAGTAATGTGTACTATTTTATACAAAAATTAATAAAACTAATCTAGTTTCATACTTCCTTGCACATGACACAATAATAAATGTGCTGCAGTGGCGCATATTATATACATGAAATGAAAGGTGTAGGAGTTCTGACCTTGAAAATCATAAGGTGGATTTATAAACTCAGTTGAGGTTCAGTTGAGGTTGAGGTTCACAGTTCGTGCAGTTGAAGTTCGCAGTTGGGCTTTTTGGGCCATTTATAAACTCAGTTCGCTGCTTTCATTTCATTGGTCCGGGGTAAAGTGAGGTTAATGACAACTGTGACATCATAAACATATTTAGAAAAAATAAAAAGCACACAATCCACAATCGCAATATTTGGAAAAAAATATATGGAAACACAGGCACACCAAACGGAAAAACAATTGTTTTCTTTACAAAATGATGGCAAATGATCGGCAGAGGTGTGGCTTCACCATCACGTGTAGTAATTCTGCGTTTTGATTGGTGGGAGCCCAACTGCACCAACTGCGAACATAAAATTTGGTTATCTCGAACTTTACGCCAGCGTAATGGAAACTTCTGAACTGAACTGAACTTTGTTTATAAACGCCAGTACGCGTTTGCGTTTATTTATCTTGAACCTCAACTTCAACTGAACCTCAACTGAACCTCAACTGAGTTTATAAATCCACAGATAAAGAACTGTAGAACTCCACTAGAACTATTAAACACGGTGGCCAAACTTTTGTTCTTGCAATAATAGAGGGCGGCGTAAAGTTAGCCACCTATTTTTTAAAATACCTACTGTTTTTTCTTTTATTTTAACGGAACTGTTAATAAAAAGTAAAAATAACTCTAGAACTATTGTTTAAGCTTAATTTTTATTTTTTGCGAATAATCTCAGTTAGAACATATTTTTTGGCTTTTACGCAAAAATTACTAAATATATAACAATTAGAAAAGACAAAGAATAAATTCTATGTCGCTAGTATTGGAAGAACTATATCTGTTCCTACACAATACTTTAGACATTACCTAATTGCTTATTAAAGAAAAAATCTTTATGAAAATCTAAAAATATCTAAATTTACATAGCAAAAATTTAAGTTCATAAAGTAGCAAGAAAAATGAGATCTTTTAAAATCCAGAATTATAAAAAAATAAAAATTATCATAAAATGATCTAAAAAAAATTTTTACACCTTGTGTCTTTATAAGTCATTTTGACATGTCAATAAAAACCTTTATTGTATGTTCAATAGTAATTTCGGAACATGGTGCATTGTGTTTTACACATTTTCATTGTGCTTCAATCACCATGGTGATTGAACTACAAAGTTCCCATTGTGCACGGGTATTTTTTACAAAGGTGGCGTTGACATCCAAAATCTTTATAATTTTTATTTGTGGAATGTCAGATTGACATTTTTTGACATCTTAAAAGGAAAAATATTACTAATCCCATTTTATGTAACAGTAACATTCGTAGAAAAAGTATAGTGTAAAACTCGCATGGAATGACCATTTCCTACTCGTATGATTTGCAGCATTCGCCTGCGGCTCATGCTGCAAACGTCATACTCGTAGGAAATGCATGCCATTCCATGCTCGTTGTACAATATACTATTCTCTATTATAACAAAAATAGATAAATATTAGATTAGGGGCTCATATTTCTGAGCTGATGAGGCCTCAAAAGGCCGAAACAATATATTGTAAACAGGATTGAGGTGTAAGTAAATTTTTAAAATCATTTTATGATAATTTTTATTTTTTTACAATTCTGTATTTTAAAAGATATCATTTTTCTTGCTACTTTATGAACTTAAATTTTTGCTATGTAAATTTAGATATTTTTAAATTTTCATATAGATTTTTTCTTTAATAAAAGCAATTAATGTCTAAAGTATTGTGTAGCAACAGATATAGTTCTTCCAATACTAGCGACATAGAATTTATTCTTTGTCTTTTCTAATTGTTATATATTTAGTAATTTTTGCGTAAAAGCCAGAAAATATGTTCTATCTAGAACTGTTCATGGGAAACTCGGAACTCCATTAATTTTTAATAAATTTTGCATTTGGTGGGCCAACTTCATAGACATTAGTACTGACTGGTCCTTAAAACACAAATTTCATTTAAAGGAAGTTGTTTTCTTAGCACTAGTAGACACGCTATTAAAAGACTATACACGTTTGGCAAAGTTCAATTTAGGGGACATACATTTACGTGTTATAACACGTACACAACATGTTCACAACAAATACGGGAAAGCATCAATATTGCCACGTTAAAACAGGGGGACTACGAGTCGTTTCAAATCGAATCATCTTGGCTGCTGCCACTAAAGGTGGGGAGGTGTGAGTGCGCGCTCTAACAAAGAAATCTAAAATGCACGAGAATGCTGTCCCTAATTTCAACATTACCAAACGTGCATGTACCGATGTGGTCAACAAAAATTTTCGTTTTCACGAAATAAAGATCAAGCAAAAATTTCACACTTTTATTAATTTTAAAAAAATTCAGTTCAACCATTTAATTTAGAGTTTAGATAATTTAATGTGTGAGTTGTGTTACATCGTACTAACAGTTTAAACCAACTGACCAGTTAATTAATTTAAATTAATTATTTTTATTTTACAGCATTGTTTTCTTCTTGGCTGTCGCCCTTACGTCATCGGCCCTGATTATAGAAAGAATGGAAGGCTTACTGGATAGATCGTGGGTTGCTGGTATGTATTTTTGTACAATTTATTATCAATATTATCAAAATCTATATCCGCCCCTTTCAAAACTAAAATACCAATTGATTGGATGTTTTATTATTTAATCGGAAAAGAACAATGTAAATAGAAATGTTTCTTGTTCGCTAACGTTTAGCTTTATTGAATGGAAGTTTGCTTGAATTTACTTTTAGTTTTGTAAATTTTCTAACTTCTAAGAGGCGAAGGTTTATTTTCTCATAAAAAAATAAGAGATTTTACATCCACTTGTGTCTCTGTTGTTGTTACTCATCCACATCCCCTTCGCATCGCCCCGGCACGCACGGTTTGTCGCTCACTTATCAACCCGGCATCGTCTCTATATCCCCCATCGGATGAGACGATCCGTTGGCGATTCGTTGCCTATAGGTGAGAGTTCTTGTTAGAAGCACTTAAAGAAGAGTGCCGAGGCAATGCAGAGTTGGTAAATGAGTGACAACCCTTCAAGTACGGGTCGTCAACGGATCACCTCATCCGATGTACAAACGTTACCGGGAATATAAAGGTGATGGCTTTAACCCTTTGTGTGGTGTGATATTACATTCACGTCAAATAATGAAACTAGCTCTCATTTTAGCTTTTTTACTTATTGTCATTGTCATTACCGGAGTTATAACAATTTGTCGGTATGATTGCCGCCACCTTTTGTTCACGTGATCAAGGGTGTTTATTGCCTTCCGTTGGAAGTTAGTGGGTCCGTGGTTCAAAAACCGCATGGCCGGTTGAGTTGGCGTGATCGCTCAGAGATCGCGCGACGGTTTTGTAGTGACGTGTAATCCGATCGTATCTGATAGTATCGATACTTTTACTTTAAAATTTGGATGTATCATTTATACATAACAGACAGCATGTAGTTAAAATATAGGCGAAACAAGGCATAGTATGTTTTTTCTCATCTAGTTCTGATACCCGAATATCTGATGCTCTTAAGGGTTGGTATCCGGTGCGGTATACGATACGTGCAGAGTATCGAATAGATATTATCCTGCACATCGCTATAACGGGAACAACAAATTAATATTAGGTTCGTCGTTGCCATGCCACGGCACGATGGTCCATTTGCGTTTAGTCAAAAGACAGTAGGGGTGGTCACTTTGTGGATCTGGGGTGCCTCCTCAAATATTTCTTCCGGGTTATTTCGTGTACCTTACGTTTCGTTAGTCATTTGCTTGGCTGTGAATTCCGTTACGCCTGGAAGAATAACGTTTTTAAATGGATTTAAAACTGTAATGGTTTACACGCACACTTCAGACCCGCCCAATAACCTTAGGGTCTCAACTCTATCTCAAGCCTCTCAACTCTATTTTTTTTTTCCTACACCTCAACTTTACCTTTTTCTACAAGGGAATCGTCCCTTTCCATCTCATCTTTATGTTTTCTACGAGGGAATTTTCTGGTCTCGTCTTCATCAATTCTCCATTCAGTGAAATGACATTTACCTGAACGACCAGGCCGTCCTAGCCTTGGGCCTGGACAACTTCATCGGGGAACCTCGGAACTCCTACAGGCAACTTTAAATTTTCATAATCATTCCCTTTAAGATATTTTTATCAAGTTTATCTTTGCAACCTTGCGTTGGTTATGTAGCGCCTAACGTTATTAGTTGTCAGGAATATTTAAAGATATGCACCTTAATATCATTTTTACCTTTGTATTAGCAATCTTGCGTTGGTTATGTAGCGCTTGACGCTATTAGTTTTGTCACGAATATTTGAAGGAACGTAACTTTAATTTGTTTATTATTACATTTATCTTTGCAATCTTAAGTTAGTATGTTAGACTTGACGCTCCTGGTCTTGTAACCTATCTTTACATAACCTACTAAGCGTCATTTATACATATCTGCGAGTCACGTGATTTTAAAGTAATATTTTCCCTTTAATATTAAATTAAGGGGAAATAGTTCCAAGGAACTACTTCCCCTACGAACTACTAATCATAAGTCGTCAACTTGACACATTGTTTTTAATTTTTTTTTTAAAACCATTTCTGGAGCCTACAAAGTTAGGAAATAAATTGTAAATTTGTTTTTAAAGTATCGGTGTTTTATTTGACTCACCAAGCAACGCAGTGTGTAGTTATTTTTTTATGTTTGTGTCAGTTAGTGAGTGGAGTTGAAAGCGAGGTCAAAATGTTATCTGGGAAGGTTTGTGTTTTAACCCAGCTGATAAAACAGTGGCGCCCTTTTGACCCCTCCCTACTCTTCGATATTTAAGCTGGGGCATTCTTTGGCACAAGTTACTCGCATTCAGCTCATTCAGCCTTATAATAAATTTTTAGTTTTTCAGGAGTGTGAATTTTTGTTTCGAATCATAAGTTGTTGAAGTATATTAAATGTGGCAAGTTGTAGGTATTTAAGTATGATTTGAGGGCGAACTGAGGATGTGCGGTGCAAGTATTTTCACATTCAATTACTTGCACCGCACATGATTATGTCTACATAAACATAATCACGTCATTGCATTGCCCGGGTACACTTAAGATTTTTGAATTTGTTGAAATTAGATCTGTAGTTAGTCCAGCGGTAAGTGTTCAATAGAGTAAGCTCTAGTTATTTAACAGTGTTAAAAAGCTCGATTTGACCTACGGATCACCTACTCAGCCTTTTAATGCGCCGATTATTTTGTGCCGTTAATTTAAAAATAATTAAAAAAGGTTATTTTAATAGTTCTTAGCACATTAAAACCATACATATGTATTTGTTGCAGGTGTCTCGCCTGGAGAAATCCTCTTTTCACACGTAGTCACCCAATTTGTTGTCATGTGTGGACAAACAACTCTCGTGCTAATTTTTATGATCCTGGTATTTGGGGTAGAATGTAAAGGAGATATCGTCACAATCATTGTCCTTACAATTCTTCAGGGATTATGCGGAATGTGCTTTGGATTTGTCATTTCAGCTATTTGCGAACTAGAAAGAAACGCTATCCAATTGGCGCTGGGCAGCTTCTATCCAACTTTACTTCTTAGTGGAGTTATTTGGCCCATTGAAGGTAAGTGTTTTTAACATAGCTTACAAAAAAATCTGAAAAAGTCTGCACAAATACCCCCGCGAAATGAAGTTCAGTAGATATAATAAATTCACACTATTTTGTATTTTATCAACAGTACCATGTAAGTTACATAACAAGTAAATTGTAGTATATTTGGGTACTATTACAATAATCAAAGAAGGTTATAGTAATTTCCCATCCTGTACTAAAATCTCATTTTCCACGTGAAATCCTCGGCTCAGTATGAAAAATTAATTCCTTTAAGCCAATGTTCTAGAGTTGTAGCATTGAATTTGGAAAGGTAAAGAACGCCCAATAAAAGGAAGCGAAATTGACAGTTCCGCTTGGAGTTGCTTTAGTCGCTATTAGGAGACGAACGTAAATATATATTCTTATGGAAGCCTCCCACCTCAGAGGTCGCTACATTTGCACATATCCTCTAACAGTGTTGCCACAGCTTTTACTTAGTCATTTTCATCAAAGAATACTGTACTATTTATTGCATTTAATTGTTTACCTTGAAGAAGGTTCTATAACAAGTTGTTTTCCTTCTGATTTCAATAAAACCATGAAAGAAACCATAGTAGAATTTTTATAGTTGAAAATTTATCTTATTTAACTTTATATTTACACGATCCTTACAGATTAGTACAAACAGCGGATGTAACTTACGTACGGTGGTGGCTCGGGGTATAATAAGGCTGCAGCTTAACCGATCTGCCGTGTGTATAGTTGTTGGTTCGAGACGCGTGCTCGCCGCGACTTTGTTTTTAAATTTTAGTTAATATTACGTATCGTCAATTTTTGGTAGACGTATTTTTAAATCTAATTATAAGAAAATTCTGAAGTAAAATTGCTTTTTGAAATTTACTCTATATATGTATGTACCTATATAATTTTTGATAAAATTTTAATTCCTAAATCTGCAATTTAAATTTTAAAATGTTCGTTTGTGCCATTGTAAGGTTACCTTTTAAGGATTTGTTACAGGTAATGAAATATAAAAAATACTTTATTTAGTGGTTTTAATAAAAGGAAACCCACTTTTTTACTAAAACATTTTTAATACATACATATTTCTTATAAAATAAACAAATAAAAAATAATAAATAAATAAACAAATTTCTTTAACTACAGATATCCCAAAGCTGGTATTGTAGATACCAGTTTAAATACTAATCTTGTTTAAATTTTTCCTTTCAACACATATTATACCTCTCTCAAAGCAGGACTTATACCGAAAGTTAGTTTATAATTAAAATTTCATTTTTTCTTTTTCTAATTCACCTACAGGGTGTTTCATTTGGAGAAATGAAATATGGGAGATGTAGAGTAGAATAAATGGAATCTTCTGTAGATTGTCTTTAAATTCTGGAAAAAATGACAATAAAGAATAAAATGACAGGGTGGCCAACCGAAAATAAAACATAGGCGTTGTTAGGAACTGTGTGGCTGTGCTACCCTTTCAATCACGCAGCTGTTGACCGCCAATTTAAAATATTATATTTTCCGACTGAATGTAGACAAGCTGCGCCCTCCTGTGACCTCGTTTGGCAACTACTTAGATGAAAATAGGCTATTGGTTGTTCTTTACCTATCCAGATTTAATGGTTGGAGTAAAATTAAACATATTTTTTATTATTATCTCATCCTGTATTTTTATGAAAAAATCTAATTAAAATTGTAACTGACAGCTTTAGGTACACCCAAATACCTTTTTCAACAGTACAGCCTCGATTTAAGGCATAGATAAAAAAATCTCTAAAATTGTTAACTCTATACGAAAACATACTTATTTTCTTAAACAATAACAACATACTCATGAAAAATACAACTAATAAATAAGTGATATCCAATAAATAGTGCTTCAATCAGAGCGAAAAAAAGTTAAGTTGCCCACCCTGTAACTGGGACATCAAAAATACCTTTATTTATATCAATGGTAAAAACTTGAACTGCATTCAAATTATAATTTTTTGTAAACTGAATAGTAATTAAGTGAAAGCAACAAAAATATAAATTTATTTTTGAAGATGCTCACCCTGTATATACTTTACCGGAATTGTAGCCGGTTTTGAGCCAGGGTGCAGCCTCATCTTTATTGTCAAGTAGTTTTTAAGTTTTCGCGCCAACAGACTGACAGATCTGAAAAAAAGAGTTGTCATAAATTTAAATACAATACTTTCTTTAGCGAGGGAAGCCAAAAAGAGACAACGAAAATTTTACTAGTGTGAGGATACCAGTATAATCGATTAAGTATTTATTTATTACAGGTATGCCAACAATTTTAAGATACATTTCGACGTTCCTACCACTAACCCTAGCTACGACAGCACTTCGTGCTATGATGACAAGAGGGTGGTCGCTTCTGGAAACTGATGTTTACTACGGATTTATTGCTACAATAGTCTGGATAGTCCTTTTCTTAACGATAAGTTTAATGGTACTTAAAATAAAACGAGGGTGAAACATACAAAAACATTATGTTTAGAGAATCATTAAGTACTCGTATATACGTATCTCGTGGTCTAATAGAGTTAGTTAAAGGACAGTTACGCTAGGATGGTGTTAAAAACAAAGCTCTTATTGGCCACGATATTGCACTTCCTTTGTTTTAATTATTGCTATAAAACGATTTTGGTTAAGAAAAATGTTTAATTAATACATAATATATAAATAGTTGCTGATGATATTAATTTTAAAAGTGTCGTTTCATTTCGTGAAAAGGGAAGTTTGGAACACGACGACTACTAAGTGGCGTGGCCAATCCCTTTAAACAAAACATAAGTACTTTTAACAGATGTATCGTACACTAATTTTTCTACAAACATTGTAAAAACTACAACAAATAAATAAAAAAGTTTCATGTAGCTGTTGTTGTCTTCTACCGATTTCAAAACCTTCGTACGCACATGATATTTGTGACATTTTTAGACGCAGTGGTATAGTTTTACTTTCTCACATCAGTGAAACCTTCTCCCAAACAAAAAAGGCCGTTGTAATTATTTTTTGGGCAATTGTCAACTCCGTAAATAGGCAAATTTTCAAAGTCACTCCTGGTTTAGACAGGAAGAATATCGGAAGCATTGTTCTGCAATATTCAAATTTAAATTCGTTATCCAAAATTTACTTTCAGATCTGAATCTCGTAAGAATGAACCATAGAAATAAATTACTTCCAATACCAATAGTTGCTCAGCGCGTTCTGTCTCTTTTTGCCTCATCAAGTTTGGCATGCTCTTTCTGATTAACTTAGCCCAGCTAAGACAAGTGGAAAATAACAAGCCAATCTTGTTGTCATGCACTCGACTTAAAAATTGATGTACTAAATGACATTTTTGACATTGGTCACAGACCTTAAAGAACTTTGAATGTTTGTAGAAAAAATATATTACAGTGTTACGCGTTTCAAAAATGTAGGATCCTGATGTTTTGTAAATTCTTCAAACTTATGAAACTCTACTTTTTTAAGCAAGCTTCACTTTTAAGGTCCTATCAATTAATATGAACATATTTCACCCTGTAGCGGGTTGTTTCCGCCAAACAAAGAATAAAACAGCTCTTTTAGCGTCTTCCAGTTAGTGCGCATTGAATGTTTTCTATTCTGAGACTCTGAGTAACCAGAAGGAATAAAATTGCATGCAAAACATTCACAGTGCACCTATTTCTTAAAATGGAAAACGCTGTTAGATTTTAATGGATCGACAGGGGACGTCTAGTAGTTAGTTCAACTCATCGCCTTTCAAAATTATCCTGATATTCTGAAAGCCGCTTGTCAGGATCAGGAAGTGTTTACGAAATTTAGAATTAGTGAATTTTAGTGTTGGTGTAAGATCAAATCCCCAAGTCACTTGGTGTTGCACTTCTATGATACCTCTCTAAAACCCCCCATACATTAAATTAGTAAAAAACTAAGTTACAAAGATTTAAGTTGCGCGAATTAATGTTTATATAGATAGATTTCCAATTTTCAATTTTCTTGTTTCTTCTTAAAAATATTCCTTATCTCTGTATTCCACCATTCTGTTCTCTTCATGTCTTTGTTCATCAATCTACTTGCTCCACAGCATTCTTTAGCGGTATCCAACAGAGTGTTCTTAAAATTTTCCCATCTCTTCTCAACTCCCTGTTCCTTACTTTGCTCCCTGAATTTTCTATCTACTATATCTTAGCAGTCTTTTCGGCACTTGCCCTCCTCGAGTTTATAGCTTTTTATTTTTTTCTGTATTCTCTTTCTTCTTTTGTCTTTTGTTTCTTCTTGTTCCCTCTTTATATCCATTTTAACCATATGGTAGTCACACACAGGCGGAAATCCGCCTGTCTTGATACTTTCACATCCTTTATATTCTTCCATTTATGTCTACTGACTAGGAAGTAGTCTATTATTGACTTTTTATTTCTTGTGGGTACAACCCTCGTGTATTTGTGTATGTCTTGTGTTTGTTATTACCAAATTGTTCTTCATACTCGGCTCCATAATTCCACTTCGATTATTGTTTTTGACTTCCTCCCCGTATTTTCCCATATACTCTTCCATTCCCGCGTTTTTGTCTCCCACTCTTCCATTTAGATCCCCCATAATTAGTATATTCTCTCCTCCTTCATCTATCTCTCTCTGCAGGTTTTTAAAGATTTTTACTACAAATAAAGTAAGTTAATGGGACATTTAATTGATGTAGATCAGAAGTATATCGAGAAATGTTTTCATATACACTGCAGTGGCTGGCGTTTACGACACCAATTTGAGACGCTACAAATATATGTTTTGGTGTGTTGGTGTCACACCAAAAATGAAATTTGATTCTAGGCAGCCCATACAGAGTCTAGTATTAGCGTCTAATTTGTACAGCAGTCTTATACATATGGGGCTTTAAACAATAGCAAAGAAACAGTTTCTTGTTAAAATATTCGATTTATAGCTTCTAAGATTGTTACTGCTGATTTCTATTGAGACCAAGATGTACAAGGCATGTACTAATAAGTTGAATACTGTGTACTTTGATAGCACCTAGTCGTTACGAGTTTTTGATGTTGAAATTATTTTTAACCGTTCTGTCATAAACCAACCATTTTGAATTATAAAAAGTTGAGGTTCATAAGGTTATAGTTTTGTTAATTTGATATTTATTTTCTGTAATTTGGATCTGATTTTTGTTATGCCTATTTAAAAATTTTAACTTAAAAATGGTAAAATATACAGTAACAGTTCTGCTGTCGAGTCATTTTATTTATTTTATAACACACCTTGCCTTTTCATTAGGTATAAAATGTATAGTAGATTAGCTGTAGGTTAGGAAAAATATTTTGTATTTTTATAGTTTTTATGAGTATGTATCAACGAAATAGTTTACAAATATTGTCAGTCATGGTGATGAGAAGAGACAATAAAGAGACAAAGCTTAACATCATATTTTGGTAATAATACATCTTTTTTATTTTGGTAAATACGTCCATATATTTTTAACTTTTTACTGCGGTATTCTACTAAATAATTTTCATGTATATTTTAAATTAAAATACTTAGTTTTAAAAAATATAAAATTTAAGTAGGTGAATTTTTCTTCAATGATGTGTTTATAATAAATTTGACAATATATACTCACTGTTAAGTGTATACATAAGAAGACGTGCTCAAATGTTAATTTTATATTGTTAATAATTGTGGTTTGTGATGTATGTTTGTGACAAAAGAAAATTAAAAATAAATGTCAAACGAATTTTTTTTGTGTGTAATTACTACCAAAGAATAAAACGTAAACGCAGAGAGGAAATGTAGCCTAATTAAAGCGTGACTATAGTTCTGAACGGCCCAAAAAGTTTGGTATAATAATAAGTATACGTATTACTACTATATTGTTAGCATCCAATCTACCCGTTGTTAAAATTTGAAGCAAAGATAAATCTTTTGTTTTGTACCATGTGATGTCTCAGCACTTTTGAAGTTTTGACGGAACTGTCACTGTCAGTTCTGACAGCAGTTCAAAATGTGAGCTTGTCGGTTTCCTTTTCGTCTTTTTACCTTTCAAAAGTAAAGATTAATGTGTTTTTATTTGTGAAAAGTGGATTAAAAGTTAATTATTATCCTATTTACGATAATGTCGTAGCTAATGTACCGATAATGCCAGTTTTAAGCAGCAAGAAGTGAAGAAATTACTTGTAGTTTTAGCGGCGGATATTCTTCACAAGAATGTAAACTGAAGAGTGAATACATCATTTTTAATTTTTAATTTGAGATTTTGGGGCAAAACAACATGTAAACAAACATTATGTAAATAAAGCGAGGCATCGTTTAGAAATCTAAAAACAAAACACATTATTTAAGTTCAAATTAAAACTCAAAATACGTAAGTATTTATTGTAATCATTAATTTATATATAATACATTATAATTAGAATCAAAATCTTCTTAAATAATTAATTACCTACCTATGCAAAATCACTTTGTCTTTCTCAACGACCGTCGACATCCGAAACAAGATCTCATTTTCTGATTTTCTATCTAAAATATTATTAACTCTGTTTCGATATTGTACTTTAAAGTACCTATATAATAATTTATACTTACTGGTTTTTCTGTTATTTTATTATAAATTAAAATAAATATTCACAAACTAACGCTACGGCGAAATCGAAGGCTTGTCAGATTCAAATTGGAACTTTTGAATATGACAGGCGCGAGCGGCCATGTTGTCGTATTTAGTGTTTTGATTAGCGGACGGTACGTAGTATTGAGTTCTACGTCTACGTTCTACGTCTTTGCTTCAACATTTTTTCGTCGTTCGCTTATAGTAGTAATACGTATATGAGTTTCCCCCACTCGTGAAAAAATCAACTAAAGAACTGTGAAATGAAGACGCTAATTATTAATTTTTAATTTTTATTATTCAACTTAACAGTAGGCGGTATAACCGATGAAGCCTGTCATTATATAATAAGATTTTTACAATTTAAATACAATAAGTTAGGAACTATAGACTATAGGTATCTATAATGTATAAGATTTCTAGTGATTTGATCCAATTCTTTATTCATTCTGTTTTTACAAGATTGTACTAATGAAGCACAAACTGTGTCTCCTAAAGATCATTCGATGTAAAGACTATGCGATTACTAAAAAAATGTCTTCTTAATAATTTGGAACACTTTTCCTTTTGTATTTTCCTACCGTTGCCTCTTCAACTTTGAGTTTCACTTGTCCTAAATATTTCAATTTTAACAGAACCATTAAGAATTTTATAAGTTTGTTGCTCGCGGTTTCAAAAAACAGGTGGAGTGTTTAGGAGAAATTTATTGCGAATTTGCCATTTTATTTAAAATAAAAACTTAGACTAAGACTTAGGTACCTACATTTTGTAGACCGGTCTTTTAGAGCAGCAAATTTTTATATAATATCTTAATAAAACAGTTATTTCCTCATGATTTCTAGCAAACTATCCTCCTGAATTGAAATATTAGTTAAGGAATTAAATCGTACTTGAGGTTCCTTAAGAGTGATTTTAGACGCTTAAGGCATGAAAAGCTCCTTTCCACAGATACATTTGTTGAGGGTATCGTTAAAATTAGAGAGAAAAGATTGTAGGTACGCTTCGGTAGAAATATCTTTAGTTTCATTTATTTTTTTTACAAACTCTGCAGCGACTTACACATATCCATTTGTAGGTAGCAAACCAGGAAGACTGAAAGTGGATATTCCATGACCTGCCACTTTTTTGTAGAATGTGACAAATTAAACGTTGCGCCGCCCCGTATTTAAATATCTTTCTTATCTTTCTCTTTCCATCGATTAAAATAAATGGCGTTTTCAAGATATTACAAACAATATCATTTACAGGATTCATAATGTGAAGTGAATAAATACTAGTCTACCACTACCTACTACTTAATTAAAAATCACAAAAAATAGTTATAAATACCTTCACCGGCAAAATAAAAACAACGCCGCGAAAGCTATATCTGCGAAGTAGTTGAAGATCTTTCCAATGGCAAGCACCTCGCCAGCTGATTTCCTCCAGTCGTATTCATACGGAAAATACATTAAACATTGAACGTTGTCATGGTCCGTTCACGCGATCAACACCATTGTAGGAATACTGCGGCGCTTGGTCGCACTAACTTTGTTGATATTTATTACTAATATCAAAGTTGCACTTACCTTATCTGTAGGTTCTAAATCTCCTTAAGAACAGATAGAAAATATTACATATCAGGTAGCAGTTTAACTTGTCAGCACAGGAATGGAATTGCTTAGCTCTATTGAAGTCACGTGCTAGAAAAATAAACTCCTCTGCGAGTGTTGATTCAACCATTACTAGTAGGTCACGCTAGGTTTATTACAAATTGGAAATCTCGAGGGGGTTCAATTTAGAAGCCAGTTCAATATGGGCCACCTTACCCTAATGTTCAAGTTTATATATTATTTGTTGTAATGGAACTTTATCAAATGTTTTCTCAAAATCTAAATATATTACATCAGATAGTACATTTCATCATTTTCACATTTACAATACATTGTAACAAATTTGTATCCACTGAACGTTTTGGGAGCAAACCATGTTGCTCTTCTGGCAAAACATTGTTTAAAAGCAAATATGTCTTCACATTTTTTGAAATTACTTTTCCATGCATTTACATATAAATACTTGTGAGACTGATAAGCCGATACTTTTTTGGAAGAATTTATCGCCATTTTTATATACTGGAACCACATATGCTTTTGTCCAGCATTACTGTGGATGGGATTTCACCGATGGATATCTTGAACTACATATAACTGTTAATCGTGGTTGAATTAACAAACATAACTTGTTGATGCGACGCTACTGAAGCCACTGATATCTACTTTGTCTACCAGTTTGCTTTCCAACTTGCTTACCAACATATTTGAATGTGTGCATGGCCCCCCAAGTTATAACAACAATAAATAATTCTGTGTTACATGAATGTTTTTCTGGGACTTTAAATAAACTACAAAAACTAAATGAAAACAGTTTATTAATTTTATGTGAAAATATAATTGAATTATATACATAATAATCACAGACTGAGTTACAGGTTGAGTGAAGAAGAAATAGATCACCAAATGATAAAAGAAAAAATTCCTAATCTACTTTATGCTTACTTACATCTAGGGATATGTACTAACACCTGGTTAAAATTCTTAGAAAGATTCCAAGGAAATTCCTTGAAGTGAAGAAATAATAATTTTTTAGAAAAAACGTTAAAAGATTACACAGCCACACACAAAAAAATGTCTTGTACTGGTGACTAGACCCATATATTCCTACCACTGCTTACTACTGGTGCCATTACTACCAGGTGCACTATGTCGCTACCATACGCTACGTCACGTGATGCTAGCTTATGTGTCCGTTTTTTTGTAATTCGTTTTTTTAAATGTTGATGTACCAAATTACCATCTTGTTAATCAATTTTTCAGAAATTTGTTGTTTATACTTTTTTCCGTCTTAATTTAATTTCTTTCAACTTCGAAAGGGGGCAGCAACGCCCTTGACCCCCCCCCCCCCCTGTAAACGCCCTTGCGCTGAATCCGAATCTGTCGTCAGAATTGGCCCATCACGTCTGAGTTTTTCATAAGACTCAAAACATATTTTTAACACACTTTTTAATAGTTAATGTCTTTATTTTCGCAAAATACACCACAACTTAAAATAATCCCTCACGCCACGTCGAGCTGTCCCTCCTAAAAAGTACCGCTCCCTCCTCTCTCGTTCGCCCGTTCGCCGTCAGAGGGTCCAACGCTGCCATTCTTCTGCCCAGTCCGCCGTTGCCACCTTGTCGCCGGATTCTTCACCTTTTACAGTCGGCCATCCTGCAAAAATTAATGCCCTCATTAATATAAATCAACTTTCTAAGAGATCAATCAGATCTTGTCGATCCGTGATCTCGTCATCACTATCAGTGTTGCTTTCGCCATTCTCACAATCCCCAGATGTAGTACTACAGTAACGCCTCAAAGAATCAATCGCCACAACCGCCCTGAAGGTTTTATACCCTCTTACGCCTTTCACAGCTGTTATAACATACCTGTCATGACCCAACACTTTTGCTATACGATAGGGGCCATCGTACTTATTAATCATTTTTCGATTAACCCCTTTTCCGCCGGAACATGTGCCCGCCTTTCGCCATAGCACTAAATCACCCCTCTTATAGGTATTGGTTGCAACCTTTCGCCTTCGATCATATCGAGCTTTCATAGCTCTACTCGCCTTGGTCAAGTTTTCACTCGCCTTAGTGCGCCGTTGGAGCAAGGCCTCCGTTATCGCCTCAAAGGTGTCCGTATCGCCTTGTGCTAAGTTTGTCTCTTGCACATCGCCAGTCAGCTCTGCATTTGTTCCACTTGTTTGAGTAAACATCAGTTGTGCCGGAGAAAAGCCAGAACTTTGATTTGCTGTTTGATTCATACCCCATATAATTTCTGGAAGCTTCTCATCCCAAGTCACTTCAGATGCTGCACTTGCTTCAATCGCATTCAGCAAAGTGCGGTTCTGTCGCTCCACTTGACCATTCGCCCTGGGTGTTGCAATTGCATTCAGCACATGCTTAACACCCTTTTCCGCCACATACTTAGCAAACTCTTTGCTAGTAAACGCCAGTCCTCGATCGGAAATAATACGCCGTGGATATCCAAATTCGCCAAATACCTCTCTCAATTTTTGAATAGCCTCAGAAGACCGTAAAGTCCTCGTCGGCTTCGCCAAAGTGTACTTAGTAAAAGCATCTACCACCATGAGCACATATTGATTCCCTTTTGTACTTTTAGAGAACGGGCCAACATGATCAATATGTACCGTGTGAAATGGTATCGCCACCTTTTCAATAGGGTGCAGTAATCCTGCTGCCCGCCCATGGTCGCCTTTCCCAAAAGCACAGCTAATGCACGCCTGCACATACTTTTTAATAAACCGCCCCATTTTAGGAAACCAATAAGTTTGTTTTACCAAATTCAAACATCGTTCAACGCCCGGATGCCCAATGTCATCATGATGTCTGCGCGCCAAATTAAATCTCGCCATTGATGGAACATACAATCTATCGCCCAATAAAGTTTTTCTATATAATCGCCCATTTACTACCTTATACACCTGTTTCACGCCTTTATCCGCCGTTCCTGCAGTCAAAGCAGTCACAATCGCCTGCGCTTTGTCGTCTTGTAACTGTACTGTTAAAAACCAATCTCCCTCTGTCATAGTTACCATACATACATTTGCCGGGTTTCTACTCAAAGCATCAACATGTTGCATCTTCGCGTTAGGTCTATACTCAATTTCCATGTCATATTCCTGTAGCGACATCCACCATCGAGCTACTCTAGGTACCAGATCTCTCTTCAGCAAAGTCGCCCTTACTGCCGAACAGTCTGTTACCACCTTAAAGTATACTCCGATTAAATACACCCTAAAACGCTTTGTCGCCTCCACTATCGCCAAAGTTTCAAGTTCATAGCTGTGCCACGCCTGCTCTGCTATTGTAGTAGCTCGGCTATAGTAGAAAACTGGTTGTAACGCCTCATTCTCCTGTTGTTGCAGTAAAATTCCTGCCACGCCCCATTTACTCGCATCAGTATGTACTTCAGTAACAGCCTTACTGTCATACAATGCCAAAACTGGTCTTTCTGATAGCAAACATTTAAGTTTGTCAAAAGCCGCCTGCTCAGTCGCCTCCCAGCGCCATGATATGTCCTTCTTAGTTAAATTTGTCAAAGGTCTAGCGATTATTGCAAAGCCTTTCACAAATTTCCTAAAATAACTCGCCAAACCTATAAACTGTCTAACACCATGTACGGTAGTAGGTGTAGGAAACTGTTTTACTGCCTGTACTTTCTTTTCGCCTGGACGTATACCTGCAGCACTTATTTCATGCCCCAAATATTCTAACTTCGTCTCTAAAAATTTGCACTTTGATAAGTTCAATTTTAACCCCGCCTTCGCCACCATGTCAAGAACACGTTCAAGCAGAAGTAAACCCTCTCGCAGTGTCGCCGTAGGCAGCAGAACGTCATCCATATACGCCAACACAAGATCATTCTGTAATCCTTGCAACATTTTGTTCACCACTCGTTGAAATACCGCCGGTGCATTCGCCAAACCAAATGGTACACGTAGATACTCATAGTGGCCATCGGGGGTCACAAACGCCGTCTTTGATATAGAATCTTCGTGCATTGGTACCTGATGATACCCCTGCGCCAAATCAAGGGTAGTGTAGAAACATTTTCCCGCCAATTTGTTTAACTGATCCTCCACCAAAGGCATGGGACTACGATCCTTGATAGTCACAGCATTCAGCGCTCTGTAGTCCACGCACATGCGCACATCGCCATTCTTTTTAGGTATCAACACAATGGGACTAGCATACTCCGATTCACTTTCTCTTATAACGCCACTTTGTAAAAGACTATCCACCTTATCTCTCACTACCGCCCTTTCATGCATTGATAACCTATAAGGTCGATACACCACTGGCCGGTAACTTTCAACTCTAATTTTCATTTCGCCTAACGTAGTAAGACCTAGATCAGTATCGCTACTTGAGAAACACCCTCTCATTTTTGACAGTAATTGGAGCAATCGCCGCCTATCATGCGCACCTATGTCACCTACATGCACACATGTCAAATCAAACATACTACTTTCGCCATTATCGTCATTTAAATTTGTACTCACCGCAACTTTGTGTACCTTGACAGTTGGACCTAACATCGTCGCCCTTGCCATCACTTGCCCAGCTTGCCACTGTACGGGTTGGGTGCCACAGTTTGTCACTGTCAGCACGCCAGCTGATCCGCCTTCCAAAATGTGGTTTCCGATTGCCACTAGTGCTCCGTTGCACTCGAATCGCCTTGCAGGTACCCAGCATTTCTCGCCAACATGCATGTCTTCCACCTCCACCTCCACTTGAGCCTCTTCGCCTGGGGCTACCAGAACATGCTGTAGTGGAAGCACTCGATGTGTGATTTTCGCCTCGATATCATCTTCATCCAAAGTTATCAGCTGAATGAAGTTTTCCGCCTTTTGGGTAGAAGTCAACTGCGCCTCGCCACCCTGCACTGTAAGTTTGACGCCAGGGGTCGCTAACGCCGGTTGCCCTAAAAGAAGATCAGCGCCAGCAAGGTCACACTCGGCGATTAACGCCATTACAGTTAAAGGGACACCATCCACAGTGACTGGTAGCTCCGTCTCGCCCCTCACTGTGCATAGCGCCCCGCCAAACCCTTTCAGAATTACGGAAGATGGTCTAACTTTGAGGTCGCCGAGTAAGTCAAAACATTCGCCCGTTATCACATTTCTCTCACTGCCCGTGTCTATATACGCCCTCAAACGCCTACCATCCTCCATAATTGCCGATTTCTTATAAGTATTGTCACACACTTCAACAATTCTTACCTGCGCCCGCCGTTTTGTGAATGTATGGCCACCACGTGAAGAACCAGCCGCCTTTGGTCCACCCTGTCGCCTCTCAGGACACGAGTAGTGGTCATGTCCCGGTTGCCTGCACCGGATACACCGCTCCACTCTTGGGTTCGGGCAATCCCTGCTCAGATGACTGCCTATCTGCTGGCAGTTATAGCACCGAATACCTGTCTCTTCCACCGGTCGCCTTGATATTTTCTGGGTAGTGCCACTCCCTTGTTCGCTTGTGTTACGCCTCTTGTCGCCTGTTTGCTTCTGATACCTGTCAAACGAAGACAGAAACCCAGTATACAGCTCGCCAGGAGAACTGCATTTGAACGCCCTTGCATTCCCCTGCAATTCCCTAGGGAGACCGTTGATCACACATGAAATTGCCTTTTCGTCTGCAATTTCACACCTTGCTAGCTTTGACATTTTGTCATGATAGTAATGAGTCATGGACTCGCCTTCTATTTTCACCCGCGCCAGCATTTCAAGAAGTAGTTCAGCATAATCGTGCTGTCTTGGAAATGCCTGTGCAATCGCCACTTTCCACTCGCCCCATGTCTGGTCATATCGATCGAGCCTATTATACCAGCTCCTTGCAGCGCCCTGCAATTTTGCCTGCATAAAATAAGCCCGCTCGTATTCCGACCATCCATGAATACGCCCTAACTGGTCGATTTTACTGAGCCACCTGTCAACTTTGCAGTCTTTGTTATCAGGATCGAATGGTTCCAGGATCTCAGCGCCCGCCCGAGTCCTAGTCGCCCCTGAACACGAAGTGTTACATGCCGACTCCGCCCCGTCTGCCTCGCTACCGCCAGCTACCGCCTTATAACTACGCTCACCTGATGGGCCCGCCTGAGCCCCCAAGCCAAGAGCATTCTTTCCGCCGGTTACCTGCTCCATTGCTTTAGCAGTCTCTCTCGCCACAATTTCTTGGATGCTTTTTGCTAATCCGCCTTCCAACAGCTTTGCTATTAAATTCGCCTGGTCGCCGTCTTCATTTCTTTCCACCTCGGGCTCGTAATCCAACTCTGAATCGCCGCTCAAACTTGCTGGTCTCTCTTTTTGATTTTTGTCTGCCATTTTGTTTCGTCACCTCTGATTACACCAACAGGACCGCCGAAACTAAAACTTTACCGCCTTGTTTTCACGCAATTTAATAACGTCTCGCCACTAAAAACACCACTAGCACGTAGTTTATCCCACTTCTGAACTTTTAACACACTTTTTAATAGTTAATGTCTTTATTTTCGCAAAATACACCACAACTTAAAATAATCCCTCACGCCACGTCGAGCTGTCCCTCCTAAAAAGTACCGCTCCCTCCTCTCTCGTTCGCCCGTTCGCCGTCAGAGGGTCCAACGCTGCCATTCTTCTGCCCAGTCCGCCGTTGCCACCTTGTCGCCGGATTCTTCACCTTTTACAATATTTTTCGGATTTTATGAAAAACTCAGACGTAATGGGCCAATTCTGACGACGGATGATTCAGCAGGTCAAAATACATGGGAATACTTATATGGGTCTAGTCACCAGATCAAGACACTTTTTTTGTGTGGCTGTGTTATCTTTGACACCTTCCGATTACTTTTATTTACGTGCATAGAAATCGAACCATTTCACACTTTTGCAATCGAATGCATTTTTTTAGAACCAGTCAACAATTTAAAAAAAATAGGTATATACAGAATGGTTCATGATGGGACATGAACCAAGAGTGCATTTTTGGCATTAAAATATTGCGATTTAGCCCAGTTTGTTAAGTTCGTGAGTGGATATTAACAGAGATACAGAGTGTTGAAGTGAAAATTTTAATTTCGATTTTCTTCAATACTTTGTTTGAGATATTACCGTAAAAGTTGGTTTAAACAGATTTTTGAGGACAAGAAAAAATAATCCGCCCTCAATTGTGTTTTAGCGGATAGAGGGGCGCTACATGCGGCATGCATTATGCTTTCAAAATGCTTTTTTTTGAGTAAATATTTTGAACTTTTAATTTTTTTGTCTTCTTTAGAAAAACAAGGTGTACCCGTAGAATGACGCCGAAGTTAGCCGTTCTTGAAATATTCTTCAGAATATACAGTGTTTTTCACCATAATAAACAACCTTAAAAGTCATGTTAATTATAATACTTAATGAAACTTAAAATCATTATTTGTCAACATCGGGTGACAAACTAATTATCTCTAAACTTACGTCGTGTACTCTATGTCCTAAAATACGCCTGTTATTGTAAAATAACATCCAAACTAACCTAAAAAATATGCTACATCCGATGCCAAAATGGCAAATATCTCGAAAGCGGTTAAGTTTAATTCAACCAGTACACCTTTGGTTTAAAGACAAAAAAAAATTTTTCCATTAGAAGTTCCGTACCTACTTATTATTCAATGTTTGAGTTTTCTTAAAGCGTGAAGTATGCCGTAAAATTGAGGTCCAATTATTTCTTGTTATCAAAAACCCTTTTACCAATTTTTTTATCTTGCGACAGCCCACGAAGACCGAAGATTAAGTATCATGTACCGTGATAGTACTGGGGAAGTCCGACTCACACATTCAGAGCTGGAAGCATCCATAGGAATTTCACCAGCATGGTGGATGTGTGGGATGGTACCACTACCCGGCCAAGAAAGAACTCCTCTACCACCGTCCATGTGCGGAAATATGTCAAAACTTTTTAGAATATTAAAGAAAATCTAGATTGAAATTCTCACTTGAACGCCCTATAACTCTGTTAATATCAAGTGTCAGACCTAACAAGTTTGACTAAATCGCAATATTTTAATTCCAGAAATTTACTTTTGCCCTATGTCCCATTAATTTTGGACCGCCCTGTATTGTTTGAAAGACATTTTAATACTCTTTAAAGTTAGTATAAATTATTCATAAGCCTTTTTTGCAATCCATTTTAAAAGTGTGAGATGAATTGATTTCTATGCAAGTGTAAGTGTAATATCCCATTACTTAAAATCAGTATTTCAATTGTGAAATTCAGTTATAGTGAACGAGCCGATTTTTGGCTCACTTTCAACACATCATTATTTCCTAAATAAAGTTTCACTTTCCATAAGAAAAAGCATAACAAATGATTTTTTTTTGCCACGACTGTACATACCTATGCATTTGTTACGGCCAAAACCGCAGGGTGAGCAAAGCCAGTTCTGTCGGGCAGTAAGCATTGCTGTGTATGTATGCTTAGGTTTGTTCAAGATCTTTTCCTATCTTTTTTCTAAAAGAAGTTCTTGAGGAAACCTGCAGTGCAATGCTAATACTGCCCGAGCAATGATCTTCTCTTTGGTGGTAGGTAACATAAAAAATAATTTTACCTTATTTTAATTTTTAATACAGCCATGTCATCACAAATTAGTATTTTTTATTTATTGAATACACGCTATTCAAAAAAAAAAAAAAATAAGAGAACTGATAAAAAATTCTCTAAACGGAGTCAATAATCCCTTAAAATGTTTGGCACAAAACATAGAATAGGGTCTTCACAATGTGTAAACTTCATTATTAAAAAAATACATTGTAGAGGCACACATATTTACATCATTTGAGTCAAATAAAGGCCAAGGGCGATCTGATTTACATTAATCAGATAATGAATCAAGCACATATAAAAAATATTGTATAATCGTATTATATCTACTTATTTTCAAAGAATAAAACATTGTCTTATTCTTTGTATATTCTGTACCTTGAATATTATTAAGCTTATAGATTTGCTAGCTTGACAGATTCAGTATGTAGTTTTGACCAACTTCCCATAAGAAGCGAAAAAATGTTTTATTGTTTTAAAAATACATATTTACTCAAAATTAGTAGGTACATCATTTTTAAGAGACAAATCACACGTAACAAGACTAGGGAACGTAACATATAATAATGTATAATTAATAACGTCGTTGTCATTGAGAAAGGCACATAAACTTTTCGAAGAACCCAATCAAGCCTCCCAACCCGCCCTCGTGGTAACCGGCGCCCCGCGCCCCCTTCCATGAAACCATGACACAGTAGCTTAGCTGGATGCTTAGTACTACTGACATACTACAATACTATTTGTTATGATTCTATAGCCTAATAACTTCTTATATTATTGTTAAAAACCCTATAATTTACAAGCAAGTGAATTATTTAAATTTACCTCGAAGTCATTCTTATAACTTATCTTTTTTTTTCTACCAGCGCGTTCGAATTTCTTCAAAAAAAAGTATCTGGAGATTCACTGCCTTTGGGCGGATTTGGAATTTCGTCCAGGGAGGGTGGGGGGGGGGGGGGGGGGTTACGTCACCTCGAGCTACGTAAAAGTATAAGCGTTCTAAGAAATGTACACTTTTTCATAATGGACAAAATATGTAAACCTGTTTTTGCAAAAACAGAACGGTTTGCCGTCTTAACTTACCAATATCCTAGCATTTTTTAAAATTTATACCTTCTGTCCATCCGGACTGATATATATGAAAATTTTTTGAAAACACATTTTTGGAAAGCACGTTTTTTCGAATATATATTTTCTTGAAAACAGAACATTTTCAATAATACAGTTATTTGAAAACTAGGGATGTTTGCAAATTTCTTTTTCGAAACCAACTTTTCCAATTTTTTTAACCACTTTTTTTAAGAAACCATGTTTTTAGAAAGTACATTTTTTCGAACATTGTTTCGAAAAAGACTTCGAATAGTCATATTAAAATAAAGACACTTTTTTTAAAGTAATTTGCTGGAGACAGCAGACACAAGGAAACGTAAACCTGATTGAACACAAAAACGGTTCGTTTAGGTTCGTTCCGTCTGTGTTCAGTTCTGTCATTTTTTTATTGGCACTTTCTAAGCCAGTAGAGTTCATAATTTAAATTTAGAAAAACTGTTTTCTAAAAAATATATTTTCGTAGCTGTTTGTAGATCCATTTTCGAAAAAAACCATCTTTCGCAGAATATAATACTTACGAAAGTACAATTTTTGTAAAACTAATTTTTAAATTTTTTTTAAAACAAAAATATATTTTTTCAGAGAACATATTTTTCGAAATTAAATTTTTTTGAATATTAATTTTTTGAAGCAACGGCTATTTGAAAGAGTAATATACGAGAAAGTGGCAACCTGATCAAACCCAAAAAAGCTTCGTTTAGGTTTGTTCAGATTCAGGATCTTTTTTCGTCTTTTTTTTTATTAACGTTTTCCAAGCTGCTAATAATTTAATTTTCTAAATGCTGTTTTCGAAAACGTATATTTTCGGAAAATTTTTTAAAAATTATTTTTATGAAAACATAAAAAAAAAACTTTTTAAATACGTGCTTTCCAGGAAATATTTTTAAAATATTTCATACATTCGTTTTCATTAAAGCATATTTGAAAAAGATTTCAGAATATTTTTTAAAAAATGTACTTTCGAAATATGTGTTTTCGAGAAAATATTTTTGAAAAATTTCGTTAATCCGTTAACCCAAGCTGTTTTTCGAAAAAAATTACTTTTAAAAGAGATGTGTTTTGAAAAAATAAAAACTATTGGTTATTTGTTTCCTGTTTAACCCAAACGGGCCGGCGGCGCCGGCGCAAGTGAGATGTGTAAGGAATGTTTTCAGAAACAATCTAAGAGCATGTAAACAAAAAGGCTTGCATTTTTTATATTACCTAAATCCGCGTCTGCCTGCTACGACCACATACTCTCCAATAAAAGGAAAGTAATTTGGCGCCCCCAAATCATCCCCCCCCCCCCACCGCCCCTAAAGATACGGACGCCACTGATCTTAAGCCGGTATTTTTATACTTCAACTATGTAATTTAATCTTGTTTCCCAACTTAGAATGACTTTTATCGTAATTTTTTGAAAAATTAAAATATTATTTTGTTATCGTATAGTAATATCTCAGCAATTCTGATCAAGAGTTTTGTATTAGAACAAAATGAAAAATGAAATTCTCACTAGGTGAGAATTTTCTGAAAAATAGAGTTTATTATAATATATATTTTAGATTTCTGCCTGATCATGAACATTTTTGATAGGTGTATTGACAATACCATAATAATTAAACTCCTTTTTAGTTCACCTTAGCGAGAATGTACAAAGAACGATTTTTTGAGATATTGCAAAATTTACAATATCTATTAGTCAGTTTAAAACAGTTTAATTAAACCCTAATACTTCGGAACAATTTTTTTAAAAATATTTTTAAAATTCTTTAAATGAAAAATTTCAAAACGTCAAAGGAGTCTTTAGTTTCAGAACCAGATACATAAAAAAAAAGATTTTACAAGAAAATTGACACTAACGTTGCGTTACTTATCTGGTTTTGGAACTAACTTAAGTATTTATGTGGTAAAGTAAATGGGATATCTATATCTATCTGGATTTTAAAGCTAAAACTAATAGGGCACATAGCAGATGCATGAATGAGAAATTACCTAAGTATGTTACCTAAACTCAATTTTGGATAAACATTAATGTACCTGGTTTTGAAACTACACGACTCACGACTCAAATATCGTTTTTTACTATGTATAATAACTTATGTATGTATAATGTGTATGTACGCTATGTTACAGGTATGTATAATAACTGCCTATAGAGGTAGGTATGTATCGTCGTGACCAATATAAAGTTCTATTTTACATAAGAAAAAATATTGAAAATGAAACTTCATTTTGGCCACAATATACATACATCAACAACAATTACTAACAAAATATTGCAAATTGTAATAACTCTTGAGAAATTGCTATCAAATTTCCTATCTTTTACAACAAACTAAGGTACTTATCTGATAAGAAAGTAATTTAATACACAGCAGCTTCATATGACATCTACTTTGCTTTGTAAATCTCATCCTCCACGAACCAATCACGGTACCCTACTAGCTTTTTAAGCCAGAAATTTCCTAAATCTTCCATACTTTCTTCGTCACCACCATAGTCCATAGGTAATATTTCTTTTGAGACTACATGCCTGGCTTTCTCAATACCACCAAAATGCACTTTAACCCTATTTCTCATTTTTTCAGTCATAAAGCCTTTAAAAATATTTATAGCTATGTTTAAATATGCCGGAGCATTGATACATTCTAACTGTTTAGGCTGCACGTGATAATTTTGAAAGGCGAACACTGTTTTTTTGATAAACCACGGAGTCATACCTCGATAGTGAGCAAAACTCATGCCAGTCATATCAAAAATTGCGACTACTCCGAAGAGTTGTGCATATTCATTTTCCAAGCAGGCAACATCCAGAATCATCTGTCCAATTTTAAAAATATCATCCCATTTGTGTCTCTTAGGGTCGTGAGCTGCAGCGCGAACAATAATAACCATTCTATTTTCATGGGGACGCCTCAATGGAACAAACACACCCATCTTGATTAGTTCCTTTAATTCTGGAAGAAGTGGATTCCTGTTCGTAAACCATTCTGGTAGGTCTTTTTTCATTGTGTAGTAATTTATTATTTTTTGTTTCGTTTTTGGTAAATTAAACTTACATCCCCGTAAAAACGGTAGTAAATACTTGTCTTCGGTTCGTGCCTTTATCCAGGAAATGTCCTCCGTCAACCAGGTTCTAATAGTTTCAAGGTAAGCATTTATTTCTTCCTCAGTTTCATTTAAAATCGCTAATGAACTTTGTCGATCGTCTTCACTTAACTTAATAAAATATATATCTGTATTAAACATCTTTAAATTACATCAATTGTTTTAAAACTGGAGCGATGTTTATGTTGGAGAAGAAAATTAATCAAACGGGCCGAAGGTTATCTATCATGCGCCATGGTGAAAGGAATAACCTAAACAAAAAAAAACAATGTGATAACAAAAACTTATTAGCTACTACAATGATAGTGTATGTTAAATAATAATTATTATATGATTAATGTAAATCAAGTGATATCTACACCAATATTAAATTACCTCATTTTATTTTTCTACCACTCTATATTAAAAGTATTTATCACTCATTTTCTTCCACTACTTTTTAAAATACTTTAAGAAGTCAAAGATGATATATACAACTTAGTTACTGTTTTAAAGCAGCGTTGTGTCTAGTAAGTATAACAAAAACAAATTATCTGTTTTAAAATAAATGTGGGACTGTCTATCTTATCACTTATCACTTAATTGCAATCAAATAAAAATCTATTGTAGTGTTATTGGCACTTGTTTATTTTGGTTACCTTTTGAACTTTCTCCTTGACTATGACGAATAAATTTTTTCCTTAGAATGGAAAACTTTAAAAATATTACACGGGGTGTCCGAAAAGTATGGACAAATATTTTTGCTATTAGTAAAGATAGAGACCAGATTTTAGGTGTATCTTATTGCTTAATAAATCTACTTTTAATGTAATTTAACATTTTCAACCCCCTTGAAGGGCAAAACTACTGAGTTGAGGTCAAAATTTTTTAAAGCAACCCTATGCCGTGTGGTATCTCATTTTAAAGGTCTTCTAAAAAGAAACATTTTAACGTAAACCCGAGGTCCGTATCTTAATTCGTTTTTAAACTGTAAGCCACTAAGAATTAAAATCGTGAAAAAAGTAAAAATTTAAATACCTTTACTTTTCTTATTACTTTAAAAGTTGTTCAAAATGACCACCATGAACTTCTTGATAGTAATAAAGTCGATTTTGGCACTCACTTCTCATATTTGTGAGAAAATGTAAGAAGTTAGTTCTAAAATCGTCTTTATTACCGCTAAGAAGTCATTTTGAACAACTTTTAAAGTAGGTTATAAAAGAAATAAAGGTATTTAAATTTTTACTTTTTTTTCACGATTTTGTAATTTCTAAATGCTTGTCATCTAAAAACGAATTAAGATACGGACCTCGGGTTTGCGTTAAAATGTTTCTTTTGCAAAAGACCGTTAAAATGAAGTACCCCACGGCATATAGTTGCATTTAAAATATTTGATCTCAACTCCATAGCGTCGCCCCTCAAGGGAGTTAAAAAAGTTATGTTACACGAAAAAGCAGACTTATTAAGCAATAAGATACACCTAAAATTTGGTGTCTCTATCTTTAGTAACAGCAAATATATATGCCCATACTAAGACGTTTCTGACACCATGTATTTCTGTTTTTAAAATTTTTCTATAAGACATGCCGTTATTTAATTTTTCAATTATAAACTGTGAAGTAAAATAAGCATAACTTCACAAACCGTCAGATTCGCTAAAGGGTTAATTTGCCCATTAAAGTTTTAAATTGAGTGTAAGAAAATGATAACTAAGTTTTGTACTATGAATTATTTTTA
Source organism: Philopedon plagiatum (assembly GCA_963971165.1). NCBI lineage: Eukaryota > Metazoa > Arthropoda > Insecta > Coleoptera > Curculionidae > Philopedon > Philopedon plagiatum. The sequence continues at coordinate 38,151,860 of OZ020190.1, read as the reverse complement.
GAGTTTTTCCCTCATGTTTGTGCCATTAATTTTATCTAAAAAAAATTCGATCAAGTGCAAGCTATACTTGTACAATTAGTGTTACAGTGGCGTACCCAGACTCTAGAGGCGGAGGGGGCGAAATTATTTATGGGCGCCATCAGTGGCATAAAGTACACCCCCGCAAAACCGCATGGCGGGGGGGGGGGGGGGCCTTCTAGGGGGCCCAACGCGAACCACAGTATTAATTAATAAATGTCTATAATTCTGAATGGTTTTTAAAATAGTTGTCTTGGGAAGCACTGGCCATTAAAAAGCACATGGAGAAATTTGAATTTGTATTTTAAGTGATTTTTTAGTGTGCAGTTTTAGAGCGCATAAATTTAACATCAAATCCGTTGAAATATATTTGGAAATCGTCAAAACAGTGTTAAATTCTAGTTTAACTTATATTAGAAACCATCGTGATAGTTTTGAAAACATTAAACAGACGGTGCGGCGAGTGCTTTGGCTAGGAAATGGAAAATCACTTAAGAATTCAAGAAAAAGGGACAGAAAGGTTAATAGATTTTTCGAGGAACTTAGTACTGATGAACGAGTTCACAATACTGAACGACTATTTGAGGTTGATGTATAAAAAGCCAGTATTGATCTGCCGCTCCACCCGCCGCCGCGCCGACGGCACCAATGCAGTATCATATCGCGTATGCGCGGAGACGATACTTTTGAAAAAGTGTAAGGACAAAAGTTGTTTCTTACACCGTAACAAACATTTTTTGTTGAAAAACTTTTTCTCTAGAACCAATGGTTCAGCAGTTATAAGGAAATAAACAATTAAATTGTTTATGACAATTGATCGCGCTAGAATTTTTTTATTCCAATAATTTTGCCTCAATCTACACCTAATTCTCAACCTTTATGATTTTTTCAGATTTTTCTGAGCTTCTTTTGGTGATAAGGGTGGGGGGCAGCAATTTGCAAGCGTTTTTCCCGAAAAATGTTTAAAAAAATGCATAAAAAATACATCATATACCTAGTTCTGCCATAAGTTCTGTCCCTATCAAAATTGCACCCACAAAATAACGAAATAAAAATTTAGTTCTATATTACCAGTTATTTAATACATAAGGCATGTCAGAATACAAAAACATAAACCCACTCAAAATGTTGTCCTTTTGCCTTCACACATTTTCTGCTTTTAATGACTTGATGTTTTGGTGGGGCTTGGTGCAAGCAAAATCAATACATACAAAATCAATAAAAATATAGCCTAATACCCCTTGTATCCCTCATTTAAAATAAACGCATTCCTTGTATCTTCTTTTCAAAAATTAAAAAGTAAAAAAAAAGTAAAAAAAAACATAATTTAATTTAATCAAAAAAAGATTCAAGAAATTTTCAAAATTCAATTCAAAATGTAGACGCCTAATTAGTTTTTTCCGTCTCCTGTAAAATTGTTAATTTGAGGATGAGTTATTTTTTCTGAAGCGTCGATGTGACATACATAACTGGTAAAACAAATAATTTTTGTAAATATTTATGTATGTGTATACAGGGTGAGTTTTTTAAAGTGTTACAGGACGATATCTCGAGAACGGTTTAAAATATTTTCATAAAATTTTGGTGAGTTAATAGGGACAAACATATTTTTGACCTATACTTTCTGTCTATATTTTGAGGGGTGGGGGTAACTTTGGAATTTTAAATAGGATGATGTATCCTTGTTTATAAAATTCGAATCTACGTATGGGTATAATTTTTTTTTGATTTGCTTTTTCGGCTACAGAATTATGATTTATTCGAGAAACAATAGAATAATAACGAGAAGTTTGTAATAAAATGTAACGAACAATTTCGTAATCAAAAATTTGTCAAAACTTAACTAGTCAATTAGAAGGACTAAATTTAAAGTTGGAACACGCTTTATGAATCAGGTGACAAGGTTAAGGTAAAGGTTAAATTTAATTGAGCAATAAATTGAGAAATAATAGTTAAAACGTCAAAATTCTCAACTGACTTAAGTAAAACTAACGCATTTCCGTGGAGACGAATAATAATTCTGAAATAAGTGGTAAAATAATTAGTGTTTAAATTCAATCAAAATTTAGTTACCATAATTCAGTAACCGAAAGATCAAATCAAAAAAATGTTTGTTCACATACGTAGTTTTTTATGTAGATTCGAATTTTATAAACAACAGTACATCATCCCATTTAAAATTCCAAAGTTACCCCCTCCTCATCCCTCAAAATAGAGATAGGGGGTAAATGTCAAAAATATGTCTCCCCATCTCCCACTTAACTCACCAAAATTTAATGAAAATATTTTAAACCGTTTTCGAGATATCGTCTTGTAACTCACCCTGTATAACGCCGACATTTTATAATACTGTTAACTTTGTGGGCGGGGAAAGAACGGATCAAGATTATAAATCCACTCGCTATACTCTACATTTTAGATAAACTGAAATTTTAAAAAATTAATCGGAAAACATACTTATATTTTATATAGTTCTTGATAAAGTTTAAAAATATACGTGAACCTGACGTGTTATTACTTTTTAATCTCCCCCCTCCAATTAGACCCAATGTAATGCACTCGACAAGCTTAGTTTCATATTTTAATGAATTTAACTGTTTCTTCCGATACTGACCGCTGAGTGACTAGCTGATACCAGCTAACGATAAGGATCTTTGGCTTCGAATAGCTATTCGGTATTTCGTACATACTTAATCAGTGCCGTAACCAGAATTTTAACTCAGTGGGGGGGGGGGGGGGGCTAATACTTGATCATTCAAAATTAGTGAAGAGAAGAAAATTATAGATAATAAACTTGATAAAGTTCTAAACTTGATCCGAGGAAGAATTTCTAAACAAGTGTAGACTTCCAACTTGTAATCTAAATTTTTAAGGCAAGTGGAGAGATATTAAAAAAAAACTAGAAAAACAATGAATCCCACACCATAAACCTATCGATCTCCCTGATTGGTTAGGTTTTGACAAGTTTTGGTTGCGATACTGTTAATAAGTCGTTAGAAACATATGTTTTGTACTGTTTCTGTGATTTGACCGTTTTCCAAACCCAAGCAAACCCAAACAACTTCTGACTTGGCACGCGTTGCTAAAATGAAATTTAGTTCTATTATATAGAACATCACTTAGTGAAGTTACTCTTCATAAATTTGCAAAATAAATCAAAACAAGCAAAATTTAAACAATAAAACCTAGTGGTCTTATTCTTACATTTGTCAATTTAACGTCTCGATTGTCAAATTAAACCGATATATAGTTAATCCGCCCTTATGCTTTTTACGTTGAGGTCTCAAACATATGGCGCAGCGTACAGAGTCTTAAAACAAGTACCCCAATTCTTCAGAAATATATCTCTACAGACAGAGAGGAAAAACATGAAAGAGAGCATCTTGTTAATAGTTTAGTGTATATTTCTATTTCTAACTTTTTACGAAAATATTTAAAAAATATTAAAAATATGTACTTGCCCCAGTCTCACATTTATTCCTTGTCTACTAACTGAGAATGTATCATTTAACTTTTCTATCAGGTATACCAAAAATTGGGATAGAAAAATCACTATTAAAAAAGAACGCTTGTTATGGATATATCGTATGGCGCCTTACTAACTCAATAAAACTGTTTTTTAATATTTCTACATACACTTGCCCATTTAACTAAGTTCTCGTAAAGTGAAAGTTTTATATAGTAGATATAATCTTACGACAACTAGTAATAGTGAAACAGCATCAATTTACATAACTTATATTTATCTGGTTTTAAAATTAGTAATACCTGAAGTATTCTTGTACTTTTTAAATAAATACACGAACACGCGTCTGTGCGTTCGTAGGTTCGCGCGTGCGTGTGTGCATATAGGTAAGTGTGGGTGCGGGCGTGCGCGGGTGCGGGTTGCATATTCATTTTCTGTCAACGTAATAATACCTCGGCTAGATTCGCGCCGATAGCGTCGTAAAGCGTTAGCAAAATATAAGCATCGAAACTAGACGTTGGCACTTTATGCGCAAACTGTACATTCGTTAGAAATTAGGTCCGATAGATGTTGTTTTTATTCAACGATAAGGAAAAATAAGAATAGAGTTTTCTTACTTTTTGAATGGAATATTTTACTACCAAGCAAAAATAAATATTTTTCTTAGCTAAAAATCGCTTAATGTTATTGCCACTTGTGAACATGGGCCGACAAGTAAACATGCAATATGCAATGTAAAATGTTTTAATATATTTTAGGTTATGATAATAATAACGCACAACTTACATGTACTTTTTCGGTATTAATATTTATTATGAAATCGTTAGGATTGACATAAAAATAATTGTAGCTCTGTGGCATTTGGATAGACATAATGATTAGTCTTAATAAAGTTTTTTTTCATTCGCAATGCCACAATGACCCATAACAATAATTAACTAAAAATAGCGAAATCGACGCGCGCTGCTAGACAGCTTTGCTTGGGTTTAAATAAACTGCCAACGTTAGCCCAATTGAATAATAATTTGCCTACGCTAGGCTCGAACGAATCAACGACTCGAGTCGAAGGTATTACGTTTTCAGAAAATGAATATGCGCGCGGTTGGGGCGTGCGTGGGTGCGTGCATGTGGGTTCAAACTGGACGGCCGACTGTCGGTATTTAAAGTTCCATTCATAATTACATAGGATGCTCCTATGTAATTATGAATGGAACTATGGGTAATGTCTATGCCACAGGAACGCGTGCGCAGTACGCGTATGTAGGCCCGGGACGTGAGTTTTTTACAGGTGGGGCAAATTTTGTTGGCAACTAGTGATATCAAAGTAAGAAGCAAAATACCATTTTTTAATTAAGGAAGGTTTTTTAGGAATGTGCCTGGTTCTGCCAAGAAATTATTTACCTACAAATAATTACCGCAAAAACCATAAAATACTAAAATTTCATTTTTGCTGCGCCTTTTTTAAAATTACATGCAAACAGCTTCTTGCACTGTTAAAGCCATTGTTAACACAAGTGGGTACTTAAGTAAAAGTACTACACTACTACACAAAGGACCAAATAATATCCAAAAATATATTACAACAAACCCGAATAAAATTAGGAAAGCCGAAAAACTTCTTAAACTAATAATAATTAATAATAAATAATAAGTGCCGGCGCGACGTAATGAAATGTAAACAATAGTTTATGCAAATACAATGCGCATATTAGGTAATTAATTTTTCTTTGTCTAACCCAAATGATTTACAATAATATATTTCGCGGAGCGGTTCGAGTGTATTTCCATGGTGGCCCAGGACAACCCGAGAACCGGCTGCGTCGACGGCCACGCGCGCGCCGAAAGCGATATTATTCGTAGGCCGTTGACAATTTCGTTATTTTGTCTCTTTTTAACTTCCTAAAGCGCGTATGTTTATTTCTCTCTTAGTTTTAATGCATTTATATAGTTTTTTATTTCCACACAAAACTATGAGGTCACTTTAAAATACGGCCGAGCCCGGAGCAAGTTTGGCTTGATTCTTTATTGGGGAGTTTTTGCATGCTGTCCTTGTTTACATAGCTTAGCTAAAAAAGGGTAGCATGCTAATCATAGAAACGGGTTCGTCCATCAGTAAATTATTAATCATAATCTTTAATCTAGGCAACACACATTTCTTAACCAGGGTCGAATTAGCAGCAAAAGTCCATTCTTGGTGCGCTTTGTACGTACTAGGTGTTGATGGGGTGCAAACCGGGGTAGGGGAGGGGGGTTAGTGTATTTGAGGACCCGTGCAATAATGCAAAATATGACTCGCGGACGTAAGAATGAAAAAAAAATACCACTGATATATCGTCGCTGGAAAGACAAAAAGGCGTAACTCCATTTAACATATTTTTCAGGAGAAGCGATTGAAAATTAAGCCGGTATTGCATTGGTTACTAAACCTTCTTCTTCTGTTATAATTTACAGTACATTTATGTAAGTTGTTTAGTAGACTAAGTAGTTAATGCTAACTGTTATATTCTTGCAAAGAATAAAGATGTATTTACGGAGTTATCGAATTTTAAAAGAGAGCCGTCTTTTTGTCTATTAACTTTTTTGAAAATTTTCATACATGGCTGACTTACGCTTATATAATTTATAATATTACGATATCCATAAGAGGAGATATACGACAGTTTGTATATTTATAAATATTACCTTGGGGGTAGGCATGGTGGCCATAACTCGAAATTCGGGTTTTCGGAGACGATATGGGCTCCCAATTTCTCGTTTAGTAATAATTTGTAAAGTTAATCAAAAAACTAACTGAAAAACCGGCATACATCAACTTCAACTATATTTAAAAGACCCTATTTCAAAAAATCTAACACCGGTATTCACTAAAAGCGCTTAGTATCGGTTTAAATTTGAATCTTTTATTTAATCAGTTAGGTTTTGCCCAGGCAAATGACTGTTTTCTTGAAACTTGTTGCTTAAATGAATTTAGTTCTATTATTGTGTAAAATACATTCTCAAATTGTATAAATAATATTCTTACGCTATAAGACCGGTCTTAGCAATAGTGAATCTAGCCATAAAAGAATAGTGATTTAAAATAATAGAGTACTTACAAGAAAAAGTATAGATCATATCAAATCCTCTCCTCAAAACGGCACAAAAAACTGCAAATAATTTTGTTTGGATTATTTGGATAGAAATATCGCTCCCATAACTAATTAAAAAAATTAATATCGAAAATGACAACATTAATTTTTTGTGTTTTGTAGTGTTCTTCCTGGGACCTCATATTATAATTTCTGTATATTTCAACACTCAAAACATATGAAATAACGCCTGTCTACTTTTACAGTTACATCAACGCCATAAAAGAATAAACAAATAAATTTTGTCACCATACAATTTTTATTATTATTTTAAATAATAAGTTTAGTTAGTAAAGTAACAACTTTTTAGTGCTACTACTTCATTTGTTTACATAAACAAAAAATATTAGTTCAGCAATCATAATATCTTATAAAACAATAAATTAAATTGTCAAGTAATCACAAACGATATAAGTATTCAGGGTGTTATAAAATTCACTGCATAATATTAGAATGGGTGACTACAGCAGTCCTATTCTTAAGCTTAAGCAACGATATTTGGCTTAAGAGAATGTTCCCTCGGTAATGTTGCCAAGGTATGGGGAATACGATTAATTGGCTGTACCCTAGCAACATCAGCGGCAAATCCGTTCCTCGGCCTGGTAGGCTCTGGAGTAGTCAAGAGACACACTTATTACTTTTTTTTACTTAATCGAACTGTAAAATTTTCTCTAACACCCAAAACCCAGACCATATGCGCGCCCGGTACAACGACGTTGCTAACATTTTATTTTTGAGGGGAATATTGTTTTAAATTTGTTCTACCAAAAAATAAATAAATTATGCTAGAAATGCCCAACAATCACCTATGAATAATTTATAATTGCCAAAAAAGCATTATACTTAAAAAAAATTACTTACATGAAGATATTAAAAACGTATAGGGATATCGAAATAAAAGTGACCTTATAACTTTTTTATTTTCAAAGATGGGAAAAACTGTTAAATATGAAAGTTTTGGGGATTTTTATGAACCATTCATATTTCTTATCAGCAAAATAAGTGAGCATCGAATAAAAAATATATAGTACCTATAACGCATCGATTTTCTCGCTTATTTAAAATTGGATATCATTTTTATCATATTTTTGGATTCTAAGAGAAGTCCTAGATATATTTTGTATAACATACCCTATGCAGTTTTTCAATCGTTTTTGAAATATTTCAAATTAAAAATTATATATACTTTAGTCACCATAAATTTATAATTTCATTTTTATGCAAAATGAGTTATTCTATTAAACAATAAATGTTGATTTTTATTAGTTATTAATATTTGAAAGCAATAACCAGTGATTATAAACAATAACAAATGAACAGATAAATGTTAACATTGGCGAATAAATATCAAAAGAAATTTTAAACATGTCCGCCATTTAATTCTTCGCACTTTTCATACATTCTTCTCTGCCTCTGAAGTGTGTTTATACTCTCAGCATCATTTCCGTTCAGATTTCTTACTTCATTTCTCACCTTCCTTTGAATTTCTTCAATATTTTCATTATGATTACTGTATACGACACTTTTTAAATGACCCCAAAGAAATGTATCTAACTTTGTGAGGTCTGGGCTATTTGCAGGCCAACGTATCGTTCCACATCTACCGACCCATTCGTTATACTGATGGTTTAAAGAATTGCGAACCTTAATTATATTATGGGGAGGCACTCCGTCCTGTTGCCATATAATACGTCGACGTTCTTCAAGTGACAATTCGTCGAGAATATCTTCGATTTCATTTTCTAAACAATTAAGATATCGCTGGCTAGTTAATGCTCCTCGAAAAAACAATGGCCATAGAATTTAATTTTGTAATATCCCACACCAAACGTTGATTGAATTATGCCCCTGAAAAGCAATATCTTTGGCGGTATTCTCCTTTCTTCATATTGCCTTTGAGCCGCTCTAACATTATTATTTTTTAAATATAATTTTAACATTTCGTATCTCTCATTAACAACATTTTGCGTAAAAATTGTTTGTTTAGTTTCCACCATTGTCTCTAGTTTAATTTAGGTGAAACCCAATCCATTACAATTACTATTCTTTCGTAGTTCTTATAAGTAAGCAACGAATATTAAAGTTTATTTTTCATTCTTTTCGCGATGTAATCAGGCCGCGTAATACCATAAAGGGTTTTCGCTGACCTCCCGGCGATTAAAGGATGAACACGCACTTCACTACCAGATATTGAAATAAGAAGTGTCCAGAGTGCGTAACTTAAAATTCACCCCAAGACTCTCCCTATTCTTCCATTAACGTTTAAATACAGTCCACTTAACTCTCCAAGAAACCTGATCACGGACGAAGACGTATTGGAAAGGTAAGCTCTTTATGGTTTCGAATACGTATTTGCTCTCTACTACATAGTTGGGTACTAGTTGTTTTAGCAGGTTTGTTTTGGGGGGTCTGAATAAAATGCATGGTCATACTAGGGCATTTTCCACTGTACGCACGAAAAATGACCAAATCCACATTAAAAGTTACAGTAAAAGTATAGTGGCGGATATTATAGGGAGGCGCGTGCCTCCCGCCCGTCCCTACTAAATTTGGCGCCCCTTACTATGACACTCCTTTCCATTTTCTAATAAAATATTTTTAAGCTTTTAAGCGAAATCAATAACTTGGCACCAGGCCCGTCCAGAGGGGGGGGGGGGGGGGGTTGGCAGTCGGGGTGAAAACCCCAGGCCCGGTCAAGTCAAGGGGCATGGCGAACCCCGGCCTATTACTAATACTTCAAAAATTCAAATATTAGTTTTGTGCATTGGTACATATAATATAAATAGGTATAAATATAAACAATAACGCGGCATCCTTTAAATTTCTGTATAGCTAAAAAAAAGAATGAAGTATGTCAACGGCAACCAGTGGAGTATTCAGGGGAGTTTTGGGTGTCCCCCCCCCCCCCCCTTCCAGCTGCCTGAAGAAAAATATTTTTATTTCGAAAAATATTATTTTCTTATATTTTTTAGAACTTGTAGGTATAATTAATATCAACTAAAATTGATCGCTCGACGCGATTGGTGGTCGCGCTTGCGCCGTGCAGCAAATAGACATCCAGTGCGCAGTGGCCATTTTACATTTGTTTTGCGTATCGACCGTCTCTAATTCGCCATTCACCCTTAGAAAAATATTCAAACAACCAAGTTTAATTTACGAAATTAAATAGTAGTTGGGTGAATTCTTGACGAACCTTCGGCGTGGCCCTGAACAATAATTTTCGCCTGCGACGCTTTTCTACATTCCTGCTTTCCATTTAGTGCCCCCCCCCCCCCCCCACACACGCTAACAAAATCCTAAATAAGCCACTGACAGCCACTTAAGGGGTCCGCAAGCCCGGGGCCCGTTCCAGCTCTCGACGACCCTGCTTGGCGCCCCAATACTGGCGTGCCCCCGCCCCTAAACCAAATATCCGCCACTGAGTAAAAGTTACACCTGGTGGGCAAAATACGGCCTTATACAGAATGTCAACGGGACTATTAGTAAGCATGTAATTCTTTGTATAAACAAAAGTATTCAAATGTTGGGAATTGATCACATATTATGGCGGAACGACGTTTTTAATTATTTAAAATAACAAAAACTCTTTTTTGCTTTTTATCGAGACACGTGTTTTTACCTAGAAATTGTGGAGGGAGAAATCGTTTATAACAGTAAAACTGTGGTGCCAATATGATGGCCGGTGATTGTTGAATAAATTTCCATAAGTAAAGTAGGTAATTTGTCATTGGCATAAATTTCGCTTTATTTAGCATTATGTTCTCTATTAATTATTCTAAGTTGGATTAAAAAAATATACTTACATAGGTAGAACAATAATTGTATGGCAAAATACGTCCAACATTTGTATTATTCTGCCCTATAATTCTCATCCTCTGCAAACCAATCCCGATACTCCAATAATTTTTCAAACCAAAAGTTTCCCAAGGTTTCAAAATTTTCACCATCTCCGCCGTATTCAATTGGCAGTATTTCTTTCGCAATAATTTGCTGAGCTTTTTCGACACCTCCAAAATGCACTTTAACACGACTTTTCATTTTTTCAGTCATAAAGCTTTTAAAAATTCTTAAAGCTACATTTATATATGCTGGAGCATTAATAAACTCTAACTGCTTGGGTCTTACATGGTAGTTCTGCCAAGCAAATACTGCTTTTTTAATAATGGCGGGGGTAAGATACTTATAATGGCCGAAACTCATCCCAGTCATATCAAATATCGCGATTACTCCATAAATTTGTGCGTATTCATTTTCAAGACATGCGATATCCAGAATCATCTTCCCAGCTTTAAACACTTCATCCCATTTGTGCCTTTTCGGGTCGTGCGCGGCTGTACGAATGACTACAACCATTTTATTATCGTGAAGTTTTTTCAAAGGAACAAAAACACCCATTTTAATTAGTTCTTGCAGCTCTGGAAGAAGAGGATTTCTATTTTTAAACCATTCTGGGCGATCTTTTTTCATTGTGTAGTAATTAATAATTTTTTGCTTCGTTTTTGGTAAATTAAACTTACATCCTCGAAGAAAAGGGAGTAAATATTTGTCCTCTGTTCTTGCCGTAATCCAGGGTACCTCCTCGGCTAACCAAGTTCTTACATCCTCTAGACAAGCATTGCGATTATCTTCAGTTTCGTGCAAAATTTCTATGGCATATTGTCGAGCGTGTTCATCTAACGTAAAAAAGTACTTGTCGCTATTAGTCATGTTTATATTTCATTAACTACTTCACAACTGAGAAACTATTTTATTATTAAGATCGACTAGAATCATGCAGGCCAAAGGTTGAAAACTATGCGTCGAACTGCATCGTTAGACATAGAATACTGTACCTAAATAGAAAATAAATAATTAACTGTAAAATAATACGCATCAGTCAAGAGAGATTTTTATCACATACTAATATGTTTGAACAAATGCAGTTATCTAGATAGACACAAAACAGTGTTTTTTAAATCAATATGCCGTAAATATACAGGAGGCTGAAAAAAGTAAAAAGGTTCGATATCAAACATATTTTTTAATGGCGAGGACATTTTATATTTTTCGTACTCGTTATATTTTTTAAAGTCTATTTAAAAATCAAAACAAGAACATGTAACAATTTGCTAATACTGCACCGATAGCGGGTCTCCCTTGAGAAACTTGGGTGGGTTTACAGGTTTATGGTTTAAGAGTTTGTTTGTACACCATTATATATATATATATATATATATATATATATATATATATATATATATATATATATATATATATATATATATATATATACAGTCGCGGTCATATAAATAGCACACTTTTTATTTTACAGAATTTGGCTTAACCTAAAAGAAAATATTTTGTGGTAAATTAGGTATACATGTAAGCAAATAACAAAACATAAAATAAATTCTAAAAAAATTGTGACATATAAATAGCACATTTAAAAAAAAAATCTATTTTGTCCATTAAAATAAAGAACAAGGTTAATATTTTGTTGGGTATCCCTTATTTTGAATAACGGCTCTCAGTCTTGATGGAATTGACCTCACTAAAGTTTCACAATACGCAGCTGGACTTTGAGTCCAGGCCTCTTTGACATTTTCCCAGAGTTCGGTTAATTTAGATGGATTTTTGTCTGCAAGATTTCTTTTTACGTGTTGCCACAAATTCTCTACAGGATTAATGTCAGGACTTTGGGCCGGCCAGTCCAAAACATTAATCAAGTTGTCCAGAAGCTACTGTTTGACAAGCCTTGCAGAATGTTTGGGGTCATTGTCATGCATAAAAATAAATGAAATGGGCATAAACTCCTCTACATAAGGTCCATAATATTCTGTAGGATGTCTCCGTATTTAAACTGATCCATGATACCGTCGATTCTATGAAGCGGTCCAACTCCGCGCCATGACATTGCTCCCCATACCATAATCGCTCCTCCACCATGTTTTACGGTTTTAATGGTATACTTTGGATCGAAACATTTATTTGGAGGACGTCGGACATATAATTTGCCATCATTTCCGAACCTGTTGAGTTTAGATTCATCGCTCCAGAGGACTTTTTTCCAGAAAGTTACTTCTTTATGCAAGTACTTCTTAGCAAATTTTAATCTTTGCAATCGATTCTTTTTTGACACAAGTGGTTTTTTTCTAGGAACGCATCCTCTAAGGTTTACTTCAGTCAGCCTTCTCCTTACAGTTCTAGCTGATAGCTGGATACTATATTCGGTCAATATCTTTTGTCGTACTTCTCTGGAATTAAGAAAAGGGTTGGCAGTGCTCATTTGTTTTTTAGTATTTTGTCTTCCCTTTTCGTGGTTTTACGTCTTCTAGGAGCCCTTATCTTATTCATTGTGCTGTTCGTTGTTGTGTACAGTGTAAGAGCATTATACACAAGTTTTCTTGAACACTTAAGATTTTTTCCAATCTGTGAAACCGACAATCCATCATTTTTTAATTGAACAATTAGTGCACGTCTTTCTGGGTCGCAATGCTTTTTTCTACCCACTGAAACGATTTTAAATTGTTTAAACAATCACAATTTATTAAAAGAAAAAACTACTTACTTACTGCCGCAGAAATATCGAACTTCCCAATATTTTTGCCAAATATCTAATGTGTGCTATTTATTTGTCCACTGCTAAACAAGTTAAATTGTACTGAATGCATAAAATCAATATTTATCAGACAACTTGTTGTCGATAAATAATCCGCAGATGCAAGTCCAAACTTGTTGATAATTGAATTCTTTATATTTCCGGTTTTGTTGGTCAAAGTAAGCGGACGAGCAGTTTCTCATCTGGTGTGGCTTTATCTGGGGTATAACGACCTCATCATTGCCCAAACTAGCGCCCTTACTAACGCAATCACGACGAGAACGATAACAACTCGGACGTCACTGTTCATTCAACCAATCATACACAAGGCAAAACCCTACCCATCTCAGAATTGCCAGTAAATTACGCAACTAACCGCCTCGTAATTGATTACGGCAGTCAATACAAACATAGTTTTTCGAAACCCTTTAAGAAGAATCATCATTATGTCAAAATAGTTAAAACAGACCGGCAAGAACATATCTTAAAGGAAATCATAAAGCCTGACGTTCTATTCACAATTTACATCCCGAATATAGAGTTAAAATTAGAATTCCAAAGAATAAGTGCAAATCTCAATCCATCAGCAAAATTAAATTTTTCAAGTACCTATATACTTAACTGACAACGGACGTAACTCAACAAAAAGAAATAATTACAACCAAAGTAACCATAATGGCATATCTGAAAGTTATAATCATCTACAACAAAAATATTATTGGCCAAAATTAAGAGATTCTATTACAAACATAATAAACACGTGAAATATGTCTACAAAATAAATATGACAGACACACCTATAAAATTGTATATGAAGGACCGCTACTCTCAGAAAAACCCTTTAAAACAATTTACCTAGACATCTTTCATTTTTCTAACTGCCAATTTTTAACAATTATAGATTCAATCTCGAAATATGCCCAAGCTTACTTCGTATTTGATAAAAATGCAGTCACTGTCTTAAGCAAACTAAGACATGATTTCTCACATCATAACACCCCTCAGAGAATAGTCGTAGACCAAGGAAAAGAGTCTCAAAACAATCTCATTAAAGAATTTTGCCAATTATTTTGCGTAGAAGTACATTATACTACTCCTGCAAATTCTTCTTCTAACAGCCCAGAAAGATTACATTCTACATTATTAGAAAAATTACGCTCTCGTATAATGCAAAACCCAGACGAAACCCCCCAAAATCTAATAACTTGTACTGTATTAATTTATAATCAAAGTATACACTCAACTACAGGCCATTCTCCATTTTCTATGTTATATAGACCTTATCTCAACGAACCCAATTTAAATAATGACTTAACCCAAGCAAACGATTTTTGAATAATATAACGAAAGACGAAAAAACGAGGTATTACCATTTCTTGAGAATATTTACAAAAATACCTATGAAAAACAAACCCAAAATACCCAGAAGCAAAATAGAAATACTGAACAACCCCCTGAAATTAATCCAGACCAAACAGTATATCGAAAAAATACACTTAGAAATAAAATGAACTCCCAGCTTATACCTACAAAGGTAACCAGTACCAATAAAAATAAAATAACAGGCGTTTCTAAGCAAAAACCTACTACTACGCATATGAGAAAAATCAAGAGGATTAGGAAAAACCCTATTTCTTTTCAGCCTCCTGATACTGGCCCTGTGGACTCCGATGAACCAGGTCCTTCTGGCAAACAAGTTACCTAACAATGGTTATTATTCAGAAGAAATCTCTACTTCATTAGTTATAAACCATTATCATACAACTTACATCCCCTTTAATATTTCTATAATTAGGTTAACGTTATTCCAATTACTCAGCAATGTGAAAATTACAAAACAATACTTTAATTAATTTATGACTCAATTTGATCATGTTTTTATAGCCTTAAATAAAACATAATTATTATACTTATGCAAAATTAAATTTTTGCGAAATCAGTAGACTGTCGCAATAAACGAGGGTTATTAAACTTCCTCGGAAGTGGCATCAAGTTTATAACTGGCAACCTAGACAATAATGACTTAGAAACAATTAGGTACTCAAAATTTGCAAAATTTTAAAAAATAATGAAATAAATTCTATGCCTAAAATTAATGATTTAAGCTCATTTGCAGTAAATATTATGAATAAATTTGTAACTACTTTAAATTACATAAATGAAAATTAAAAAAAAACATTCGCACGGAATTATACGAGCTAAATAATGAAATAAATACAATGCTTACACTGCAAAACCAATATATGCAAATTATTAACTTAAATCAGTTCTTAGAGAAAATATTACGCGTCCTTTCTTTCGCCCACCTAGAAACATTAGATTTGGAAATTTTAAGTTTAAAAGAAACAGAAGAAATTTGGCAATATTTGGAAGTGCATTATCCTAAAAACACACTATGGTCTGTAAATCATTTATCTGAATTAACCTTAACATGTAAAACCGGTCTTTTAATTCCAACAGAAATGGCAATTTTAGTAATAAAAATACCCATTTTTGAGCAAAATGTATGTAATTTAAAATTGTATATGCCACACCACGAATCAAAAAAATTAATAGGCCCTAGTAGGTTTTACTGCGAGACATTATGGTACAACCAGTGCATAGAAGTCAACTCAAAATGGATCTGTTCTGACCCGATTGCCAACAGCTGTCCCTTCCCCAAAAAGAGGGGAAGCTGGGTGGCTGCAGCCCCCCTCAGACCAACCTTCTAGACACACAAAAATTAAAAAAGTGCACTACTAATTGAAAAAATCCATCGAATTGCACTATTCAGTCCCCCAAGACAAAATCCTGGATACGCCACTGATGCCATTGTCCAAAACAATTATCAAGTACATACGCTTAAGTAGAAAAACGCCTTACTCTTCTGCACCGAATCTCCTGAAACAATTTTTGTGAAAATTGCTTTTAGTTTCAAAAGGCTGTTACCTCATACAAAGCCAGTGTGACGTAATATAAATCAATACAAATATTAATTGGCTATAAACAATATTCCAATGGCCCTTCCCGAAATTACAAAGGTCCAGGCCACCAATTTTTCTATAAACCTACAAATTCGACACTTAGAGGACCCGAAGAAGATTCAAGATCTGATGGAGCCCCTAAACATTCAGGACCTCACTTGCCAACAGTCATCTCAGAGTATCAGCTTTATTATCTTATCAGTTATGTTTATCCGTACTTTAGCCCTAGTGATATATTTTTGGCAAAAATACAGCCGTGTGGAAGCAGTCCCAGTGGATTCTGGAAAAATTTGTCAACGAGGATGTTGAAGAATCTAAGGGTGGAGGAGTAATAATCCCAAACTAATGATTACACATAAATATATAATATATAACTGCTGAGTTAGGCTTAATAATTAATAATTACATATAAACTACTTAATTAGTAAAATCGGTAACATTGATATTGTGTCAAAGCTAGTTGCTGTTCATATTGGTGTTCATAGTTGTTATTTTTAAGTTGTGCCCTTTGTGTCAAAATAAAAAGTTTTTTTAAAAGGAAGTTTGCCGAACTGTGTTCTTAATTCGCGAATCTTGTATTAAAAAAACACCCCAGGGACGGTCGTACATGCAGCATGCCAGCATGCAATCCCAGGGCATGCACCCGAACTAGAGCTCCAAAAACTTCGTACGTGCAGGTAGTATTTTGCAATTGATTCAACGGTTAGCAAACGGGACCGAGCGTCGATTGATGTAATATATAAGGTATGCCGCGATATTTATTTGAGGACGACGTTGGGGATCGAGTATGAGCAAAGTACAAGTGCGTAAAACAATTTGCAGCAATAAGGCATAATGTTCGGTTTATTTTTTCATTTCCGAACCTAAAATATGATGGGACTCATCTGTGGTGTTTAGTGTGTCATAAGGAGTTATTATGTTGGACAAGATCTCACTGCAAACGGCATGCTAATAGTGCAACGCATAAATTTAAAAAAGCGGCTTCAAACCCTATATTGAGTTTGTACATTTAATATTTATGGTGTGCTTGTAATATATCATTTTATACTCTCGCGAAACGACTGTTTCTTACCCTTTTTGTGAAAAATATAATCCCGATTGGACATTGCCGTCTGACCAAACATTACGCAATTATTTACCAATTGTGCGCGGAAGAATAGAGAATAAAATTCGGCGTAAAGTGAAGGGTAAAAAAGTGTGGCTAACTACAAATGAATCAACAGATTCTGACAGATTGAGATATTCTGTCAACATAAAACTGTTGATAATTTATGTACACCTGTCAAGGTGTATTAGAACAACATTCTCAGAACATAAAAATTAAGTTGTGCCGATATTGTGTATAAAACTAAAAAAAAATTAAAGTTGAGCATTTTTTTTATTTCAGTACAAAGATATCCACACAAAACACAGTTGATATGCCCTGAGGGCATGTAGGGGATAGAACTGCCATATGTATGCAAATAACCGCAAAATACATTTTTTCTACAATGTAATACTAATTATATAAACTAATTTTCCCAATACGTGGGACGACTATGGGTCTAGATCAGGGGTCGGCAACTTGCGGACCGCGGTCCGGATTCGGACCGCGGAAGGTAGAAAACTTGGCCGCCAAAAAATCTTAATTAATTTGTAAGAACAAATACGTATATCTACCATATATTATTTTTAAGAGTAAAAATAAAAGTTTAAAACAAATAGTATGACTTCTTATGAGCTACGTTCCTTTTTGAGAAACAACAATTACCTGCGGTCCATTTAAAGTTTTTCTTTTTTTTCCGGACCTCAATACAATTTTTCAAAAGTATCCGGACCTTACTAGAAATTAGTTGCCGACCCTTGGTCTAGATGTTTACTTATAGATTTGCTAATGGAAAAAAACCAAATTCCGTTCTTTACTCATTATCACTTTGAAATAAAACATCAGAAGAGGTATTAACCATTCTAAGTTCAGCCTTTTTTTCGCACTCATTTTAATACTTCACTTACTTTTTACAAATTCAAACAAACACTATAGTCAGTCTATAAACGAACTAAACGGCATACTGCAGGAGATTTTTACCTCACGACACACCAAACGAATTTAACAATTGTGATATTTTTAAACCCCCTAAGAGCGTTTCTCAGTATTTGCACCGTTAGATCAAACGCCGCCGACGATGCGGCTTGCTTTGATGTACTTTGACGACAGACGTTAAGTTCCTTTTCCAATTTTTATTACGTATTTACTATGTACTATTTTATTGTTTAATCTATTATCTGGATTTTTGTAAATTTACAAATATTTTTGTGTTAAGTGATCCAAATTTAATGTATAAGCTTGGCTAAAAAGTTGTAAGGCCAGTGACGGCGAATGCGAGGTGCGGGTGAATCATAACGCTGTGAATGATTTGGCGCTGTTAACTATTTATTCTTGCAGTTGCGAGCGTTAGTTAGGATATTTTGATGGTTGTTTCTTTTTAGCGATTTACTTTAAAAGTAGAGTTTTTTACCATTACAAACGCCACAACCGTAACCAATTTTCTCCGATATAATAAATAATTATTTACCTGCAACCCCATGGATTTATTATATAAAAGGATTCGATGTCCGTATACTGTGAGCGTATCGAACGTGAAGCCTTATATTTTGTTGTTTGTTATTCTCTTGGGGGAGCAGTTTACGAACTACGAACATAGACAATACTACGAATTACTACGTAATTGAATCAAGAATGGTAGTAGAAAGAGATAAAATAGCATTGGAGTGTTGGAGCTCAGAAGTGTTGCTGTCTGTGCTGGTTGTTTAGGAAAACGGCTGAACCTCGGTCTGAACACTCGGTTACACGTACGTCTTTGTCTAATGAACTAGAAAAGAAAAAGTGCGACGTATAGATTTATATAGATTTATAAATGACTCGGAGCGACTTTAAATAAACACCTTTAGAAATATCATAACCTATAAATAATAAAACCTTTTTAACTTAAATTTATTATTTAGCAGAAAATAAAGTAATTTAGGGCTTTTATTACTTTTAGCAAATCTTGTAATGCTTCTAACGTATTTTTTGTACACAAATACAAGGTAAAATAAGATGTGGCCAATGTTTACAAATTGTGTTTACAGTGTCGCTTAGAATGGTTTGTTTTGGCTTCAAAGAATGTTACATCATCCCGTATCCTTTTATTTAATAAATCCATGTGCAACCCCGTGACGTTTATGGGTTCACATGTTCACTACAATTTATTTGCTTTTGGAAAAACATTGTCAAATAATTAACTATACAGTGTTTTCACATGACATTATTTTTGCAAAAATATAGGTTTCCCTGTGTAACGCAACTGACCCTGGGTTGCCTCGGCATTCCAGCTTGGAGAGTCTTCGCACTGCACTTGCAGAGAGTTAGTTGCACCAAGGCATTTTATTTGTGTAGCTAATTATTCTTAATTACGGCAAATATGAACTCCAGTAACAGTACAATTACATAAATTACATGTTTCTCAATGTATATGAACTTTAAGTCTATCTTGGTTTTATTAAACTAATGGAATAGGAATATTTTATTGGTGAACAATTTTTGGATATGCTTCTAGGGCCAGTTCCTGAAAGTACTTTACCTAATCAATAAATCAGGCAACTGGACACTTGTAATGTGACAGCACACATATAAATGTCATTGCCAAAGGTGACTCTAAACGTTAGTAAAATTTATTACTTGATTTATTGCTTTGAGAAACTGGCTGACAGTCTATTCTACACATTATCGCATTATGAGGTACTACCACAGAATTTGGGTTTTAGGAATTTTGTGGTACTACCACTTTCAGTAAATAAAATATCTTGCATTTAGAGCTTCTTCTTGATTAAAACATCAAAATTATTATACCTAAAGGTGGTTTGTAGATAAATTTAAATCTCTTACAGCGGGTTGAACAAAACTTTTAATCAAGTAGTAAATTTAATTGACGTTTAGAGTCATCTTTGGCAATGACGTTATCATAAGTGCTGTCACATTACAAGTGTCTAATTAGTTTAATTCGTAATTAAATTGTTTGGGAAACCGAACGTTAAACTCTTATTTATTTAAGCATTAAGAAGAAGAAGCTGTGGAATCTGCTGATGATCCCTCACTTCGTATTCCACTATAGCTATCCTAGAATAATAATACTAAAAATAAAATAAAAAAACAAATTCCGCTCTTTACTAATTAGCTTATAGACCCTAAGTTTTATTATTTGGCGCCCCTTGCCACCGGCGCGGCGGCGCCCCTAGGCAAGGGCCTACTACTCTGCCTACACCTAGCTACGGCACTAAGTAGGATGTACTGACAAAGTCAGATAAAATTGGATAAATGATGATCAGAGGGCTCAACCAACACATAAGTACACGATTTGCACAAGAGAAAATCTCATGCAAAAGCTGTCCTATCCACCAATAAGACCTACTCACTAAGCCAAATTAACAAAGCCGTTGATAACAGATTACAATAAAGTACAAAGAGGAAAACATGGGGACATGCAAACTAGCCCGGCAATCCCGCTTTTAGCTTAAACCAAGAATGCTTAGATTACTTACTTATAAAGGGTTTTCCAATAAGAGGTGTTATTTTGAATAGCCCGCTATTTCGGTAGATGTCACTTTTGGAGCTGTAATTCTTTGACATTTGACAAGTAGAAACTACGCCATTAATAAAAATGGAACGATACACGCTTCAACAACGCATTGAAATTATTAAAATTCACTATAAAAATGGTGAAAATTTGGCAGAGACGGTTCGTAAAACTCGAACATTTTTGGGTCGTCGTGAAGCACCTTGTCGGACCGCAATACAGAAGTTGGTGGGAAAATTCGAGCTGTTGGGACAAGTTAGTGATGTGAAGAATAAAACCCGTGCACGTCGCTCAAGAACAGCTGAGAATATTGCTGGTGTATCCGAACATGTTGAAGAAAACCCAGGTTTGTCCATTCCTCGTCGTTCTTTGGAATTAAACATTCCACAAACGTCATTACACCGTATTTTGCATAAAGATTTGGGTCTTAAGGCTTATAAAGTTCAGTTAACACAAGAACTCAAGCCGGCCGATCATCAACAACGGCGTGTCTTTGCCGATTGGGTCCTTGAAATGCATGAAAATGATCCGGAATTCCATCGAAAAATCATCTTGACTGATGAGGCCCATTTCCACCTCGGTGGCTTCGTCAACAAACAAAATTGTCGCATCTGGGGCTCGGAAAACCCAAGAGTTATTGTTGAAAAGCCTCTCTATCCTCAACGTGAGACTGTTTGGTGCGGTTTATGGTCCGGCGGGGTCATTGGACCTTACTTTTTTGAAAATGAGGCTGGAGCACCAGTTACGGTGAATGGATTGCGCTATCGACAGATGATTAATGATTTTTTATGGCCGGAATTGGATGGTATTGATCTGGACAACGTTTACTTTCAACAAGACGGCGCTACGTGCCACACAAGCAACGAAACCATTGATCTTTTACGGGAAAAGTTTCCGGACCGTGTTATCTCTCGAAGAGGTGATCACAATTGGCCACCGAGATCTTGTGACTTAACACCTTGCGACTTCTTCCTTTGGGGCCACGTGAAAGAGAAGGTCTACGCCAACAGCCCAGCGTCGATTCAAGACCTCAAAGATGGAATTCGTGAGGCTATCGAGGACATAGGGCAGCCACTTTGCGATTTGGTTATGGAAAATTTCATGAAAAGGATATGGTCCTGTAGGCGTGGTCGTGGTGGTCATTTGGCAGATGTTATTTTCCATTATTAACGGCATACATTCCTCTTTATAATGAAATAAACATCCGATCATTTATCTCAAAAAATGGCATTTTCCTTTGAATATCAAAATAACACCTCTTATTGGAAAACCCTTTATTTTAGTTTGTTCTTGTTGCCTATTTCTGAGCTGGATACTTAAAAACTTTCTAAAATTGTAACCCCATTTTAGCTCAGCAACCAAACATAATATTTGACCAACCAAAATTTTAGGTAAGAATTTAAACAAACATTAATTTACAACTAGTCGTTTAATAATTTTAAATGCTTTTTTTGCCGTATTTATATTGCACTTTAAGCTGTCCTACTTTAGTGAAACTACAAATATTTGGCAGCCATTCAATAATGAATACATTGTTGTAATTGTCACTTTCATCGACTGTAGATTGTCCGACATTAAGGAAAAATATAAATGATGAATGATATTGTGTATGGCTTCCTTCATTTTCGCTGTTTTCGTCGTATTCGATATACCCCTTTTGATCATGATGAACAAATTTCTTGGCAATGCGCAATTTGACCTAAAATATATATTATTTGTAATAATTTCTTGCGCCATAATCTCAATATTTTTAAGCATTTTATAAAATAAATAAATAAATAACGTCTTTATTTGAAACAGTGGGAATGGCGAGATTTAACATTAGTTACTCTTACACCTAACCATTTCCACTATAAGAGGAATCTAACAATATACATTAAATTAAAAATATATCCTACATAAATAAAACAACACTATAAGGAAAACAAAAAAAAAATAATATAATTTATACTCTAAAAATAGGATTCTATATGACACCTACTGTTGAGAACCTACTTAGATAAATATACATTTATATATCCCCAACAACCAATAAAATATAACAATTTAGAAACAAATACCTTTGTTGTATCAAATATTTCTTTAACGTGATTTACTTTCATAATGCTATAAAAGACTGACCCAATCTCAGTTTTTTGTTCAACATATACTTCAGGAATCCTTTCAATAAACGACTGAAAAAAATCCTGTAAACAACAAACCATTAATAAAATTATTCATGAGCCGGAGGCTATTATGCATTTGAGCTGTTGTAGTTAATTGTAGGGTAATATGAGGGCTATTTGGACAAGGGTCTAATGGGACAAGTTCTGCAGAAATCTTTCTAATATATTCACACTTTCGCAATTTTGCTCACAGATGGCCCAACCTGTTCTATAACTAAATAAAAATTCAGAATCCGCCATATTGAAGATTTATTCCTTACAACGTGTTTTGGAGGTCTGTAAGAAAAATAATTAAGGCTTGTGTTTTTGAGAGCTGCTAGTGAAAATTTGATTAATTTTTAACAACTGCAGGTAAGTTTTATTTCCTGTTTGATGTAGATTATTAGTGTTAAAGCGTTTTTTGCCACCGGTTTTGTTAAACTCTTTAAATGGCCATTTTGTGGTTAGGTGTGTGGTAGGGACTAACTGGACATACTTTGTGGGGGTTATTTGGACATGTCCAAATAGTCCCCAAGGTTAATCCCAGCGGCTAAATCCCTAAACTAAGTTAAAAGCTTCGAAATTCCATGACGTTTTTATTAGTTCCGATTTTTATTAAACCATCATCAGGCTTTTAGCTCTTTACAGTTTTTAGTTAGGCAGCCGCAGAAAAACGAAACGAAATACGTTATTGGCTAAACTTATTCTATTTATTTTCTGAACTAATGAAAATGTGTGGAATATCTACTTAACCATTAATTTATATGCCATCTGAAACTAGTCCCCCATCTTAAAAAAGTCCCATCTATAATCTTTTTTATTTAAAAATTTCAATTTGTTTTAGAGATGCCTCGCCACAAAAAAAGAAAAACTGACAGAATTCGCGTGTCAGAGGAAATATTACAGAAGGCCGTTGAAGAGGTTGTTTTAAAACATATTCCCATACGTGATGTATCTAAAATATATCCAGTTAAAAGATCCACCCTCTCTCGATTTGTTCATTTATTAATAAAAATAAAAAAGCTTTTGTTTATTACTTTGTCCTATTAGTACCCAAAACATGTCCATTTGGTCCCCAGTATGGGGACTAATTGGTCATAGATAGAAAAAAGCAGAGAAAACCTACAACTTTTCAAAGTGACGGTAATAAGGTAATTTAAAAACCCTTATATGTATTAAAATGTTTAATAGGGCTACCTCTAAAATATTGTAAAAGGATATTAACGTATTATTAAAAATAAACTCAAAATCCTCTAATGTCCAAATAGTCCCAAAAAGTGTCCAATTAGCCCCCATTTTCCCCTATAGAAACTTATAGGTACCTGCAGATTCTATTTTGTTAATGATGTATTGCTCCCATCACAATTAAAAAGCAGTGCTAACGGGGCGGAAATAAAGGGGGATACTTTTATTTTTTTGTAAGAAATTAGTTTAAATAGATTTGTTCTAAAAACTAAAAGGAATCGAACAACTAATTTCTTACCTCAGGAATATAAAATATTTGAGTGTTTACGATGCCACAATTAGCAAACTGCATTGTTTTGTTTATCGACTCCGTAACAAAAGATAACCAATCCAGAAAGTGCCAAGTAACACTATGATCGTTATTTTTGGTCAAGGTACCATCATTTAAAACTTTGATTTCAATTGGATATATTTTTGGTACAATTTTCTTACATCGCTTAATAATATATTTTTGTTTCTTGATGGTCGATTTTGAAGTTTCCTGAAAATAAGTTAAATTAAAAGATAATTAATTCATAATTATTGAAAAATTAATAAGGTGTCAATCGTGCATTGCAAAAAAAGTATCATAAAGTTTTTTTGTGCAATGTCTAAAATTAACTGATGGTCGCCTAGGTTATAAGCTATGCACAGTCTATTTTATGAAATGGACTTATCTTTTAACGGGTCCTATATTTACAAAAACTGGAACTAAGACTCTAAATAATGTGTAATGTGTTATTTCCATAGTATACATTCTACATTTTAAAGAATTAAAAGCACTTGAACAATTTTTGGATGTGCTTTTAGGGTCAGTTTCTCAAAGTACTTTACCTAATCAATAAATCAGTCAACTGGACACTTGTATGCGACAGCACACATATAAATGTCATTGCCAAAGGTGACTCTAAACGTTAGTAAAATTTATTACTTGATTTAATGCTTGCAGAAACCGGCTGACAGTCTATTCTACATATTATCGCATTATGAGGTACTACCACAGAATTTAGGTCTTAGGAATTCTGTGGTACTACCACTTTCAGTAACTGTGACATAAAATATCTTGCATTTAGAGCTTCTTCTTGATTAAAACATCAAAATTATTATAAAAGTGGTTTGTAGATAAATTTAAATTCTCTTAAACTCTTATTTATTTTAGCATTAAGAAAAGCTGTGGAATCTGCAAAAACGAGTAACGAAAACTATAGCAGTGCATCCAGGTATATCTCTTTCTAATTATAATATTTAAATAGCAGAAAAAGTCATACCAATATGGCCGCCTGATATAGCTTCGACAGGATTGTACAGACTTTACTATCGCGTAAAAAGTATTGTACTTTACGAATTTACATAGACGTATTTGATCATAATTAATTATAGTTACATACATATATTAAAATTCTGCCTTGTTCTTGGCAACTAAAATTACAAATAAAACTCTGTCTTAAGGAACAACAAAAAAAGGTGTTTTTAATTTGAATACCTACCTATAAAACCGATATTTCCGAATCATTTTGTGCTTGCGATGGATATTGGTTCTCAACTCAGTTAATAATCCCGTTCGTATGTTATATTTAGTATACAAATCTTCACTTTTAGTAGTTAGTTTTGTTAAGATATCAATAATTTAACATGCATTGTCAAATTGTAACAGCATCTAGACACACCCAACTGAACAAGCAAATGATAATTTTTTTGAATACCTTTTTGACTAGATGAGGCGTTTTGATTATCTGATTTGATATTATATTAATTTTATCCATAGGTTCAATTTGCCTTGTAAGTTTGGGACTTGAAAAACTTACTGCTTTACCTAGAACATTAAGGTAATGTTGATGATCTGAGATTAAATATTTCCTATAGATTTAATCAATGTATGTAGGTATGTCGTAGTAGTCGTATATATATATATATATATATATATATATATATATATATATATATATATATATATATATATATATATATATATATATATAAAACTTTATGTGTGGGGTAATATAAACAATGCAATCTTAAATAGAAATAACTTACCTCTAGATGTTATTTCATTGTTGATAAAATGTGAAAATTCTTGACAATAGCCTGGATCACTGAAAAGGGCAGCAATACAAGCATAATAATGAATGCATTTATACTTAATATTTTTACTTTCGCCTCTTACTGCTAAAAAAAGTAGGTAGAAATAGATACTTAGTTAAGTAATCTTATGTTCTAAATATTTTAATTTTCCTTTATTAATAAACTCAATGATTCAGTGCTATTTAGCTGAAACTTGTTCACAGTTCTTGAACAGTCACTTCAGCTGTCAATTAACAATGAAAAAAAAATAATAAATAAGAAAAAAGTAAATACGCCATACACCATACAAATGTAAGTACCTATTAAGTACTTACTTAAATTGTAAAATTACATTTTTGTTAAAAAAAATTATAAATATTAAATAAAATCTCGAATAAAATTAAGATTGGAAATAGAAATTATAGTGAAACTTCTCAACAGCGTACGCTAAAGGAGAAACAACTGTCTGTTGTGTAGAGGCGTTCGATGTCGAACGGTCGGAAAAACAAGGTAATAAGGAAATTGCTAAATGTGTAGAAATAAAAATATATAATTTTGTTTCGTTCATTTTTTATTTTAATGATGGGTGTATAGTGCAAATTATTATATATACCTACATACCTATGTACTCTAGTTATACAATTGTTTTTTGAAGAAATCTTAATTTTAGTTTGTTTTTGCTTTTGACTATGATTTTTTACAATTTTTAATTCAACATGCAAGGTTACTTAGAAATTTTTTGTGTTGTTACAGAATCGATAGCATTATCTTAGTTTTAATTTTTTGCTGCAGATTATCATTTTCAGTATACAACCTTCTCAGGTCTGTCGTTTTCCTTAAAATGTCACTCACTTGAGCCTTTCCAATTCAAAATTTTTCGGCCTAAACCCGAACACTGCAGTTATTCTTTTTTGAGTACTCTATCACCCTTCACCGATAATTTCTCTTCCGAACCCAAAAACTTTCTCTCCATTTTTGACATTGCTACTCTTTGAATAGACAAATAAAACTAAATTCACAACATGCATATTAAATTACATGTAGGTTATTCCAGAGTCGTCAATTAAATTTTTCTTAGAAATTTCAATATAAAAGTGCCCAGTCCCTAAAGAAAAGACGAGTAGTATGTACCACTAATACCTACCATAAGTCCTGAGAAATTCGGTGCCAACCTACTTTTGAGTGGGGAGAGGGGTTTCCAACAAAATTATGATCAGTGTGTAGGTCTGTATATTTTTAAAGGGCAACTTACTTATTGTCCATTGTTGGAAGGTAAATGTTACAAGTAAAATATGGGGAAATCATAAAAACTTTTGTCCAGAACCATTGTTAAGAGGTATTTTATAAAGATACCTAAATAAGGAATGTTTGGTGACGTAAGAAGTGTCTGTTTAGTAGAAGGGTCCATTGTCAAGCGGTGTCCGGTAACAGAAGTTTCACTATATTTCTAATAATGTTATGAAAGTAAACAAATATGTATGTATGACATATACCTATTTGCAGTGGAGTCATGCAGAATCATTAGCCCCCACCCCTTAAAGTCAAGTCTAGGCTCAAAGGTATAGCTACAAATAGACCCCTGGCCCCACAGGTGTGGTTGAGCTCCTACAAATGTCTGTCCCCTTGCGCGCTTGTGTGAGTGTACATTACTCCACTGATTGGTATATACCTATACTTGGTAATTATTGATATTACTGTAAACAGCGAATTTTTTCATGAAATTTTGCACAGACCCTAATTTTGGGTCGTAGAACACGAATCCGAAGTCAGCTTTTGGCGGTCTCGTATGGTTTTTCCAAAAAAAAATTGTTTTTGGAAAACTTTTAGGTTAACTTTTAGGTTACCTTTTTGTTATAGATTCCTTTAAGTTTCGACACTTTCACTTCAACATATCTGTAAACTTATAATTTTTATTAGTTTTCGTCACACAAAACACCACATTTAGGCAAAAATAGCTAAGAAAATTGCTGTTTTCTATAGAAAATTCCATTTTATGGCTCTAAACGTCATTATTTTGCCAGCTGTCAATTTTCCGGCGTTGCCACGTTTACAAAACATTTTTCTCGCAAATTTTAACAATTTCCGGCCATAAATAAATCCAAAAAAAGAGATGGCAATATGAGAGTAAAATAAGACAGATAGCATTTTATTTTCCCTAAAAGGGCAAAAAGATGACCCCAACCAACACCCTGGGGCACCGATCCCTCTTCGCCTGCGAGGAAAGAGACTGGTCAGGGCCCCTAACCAGGTGCTAACCCTGCTCCGACCCACTGATTGGTATATACCTATACTTAATAACAAAATATTTTATAGTGAAAAATATGCTTTAACTTACCAGAAATTAAATATTCCGTACAGTTACAATAATATTTGTCATATCCTTTATTTTTTCCTTTTAGAAACGTAAAATGCAGATAACCTAAAGGTTGCTTTGGAGTTACTTGGCACTTTACTGCAAAAATATCTTTCGAAACTCTTTGTACAAGTGGGCTCTCATCATCGGGAGCTAATAAATTTAATTTTTCCTTCATTTCATTTGGTATTTTTAAATGCCTTAGTATAAACTTATCAAAACGAAGTGGTTTTGCTAATGCCTGGTTTTTTAGGGCTAATTTGATATGATCACACATGTCAGTGTCAGCATTATTTTGTCCCTCTTCATGACATTTCAGTATTGAATTGTCAAATGATCTCTGACAAGAGTCAACAAAACATAGAGCAACATCAGACAATACACTATTACTATCTTCTAAACTTGACTGAAGTAATGGTAGTTGTACAAAACCTCTACATTTGGATATGTCCTTCACCTGAACAGAATATACTTGTCGAACTGTTCCAGTTACCAACTTGACAGCATCAAATTCAAAGGCATGGTCCTCATAACTTTTAAGTGATACACCACATTGCTTATTTTTACAGAATGTTCCTCGGGTACCATTATAAACACCACACCTTGAACACTTTTTAATTCCTCTACGAGTCGATTTACCCAAACCGTGTAATAGCTTTGCAGTAGCATAATTACTCATTTATATAGCTATGAAAAGGTAGCGATTTGGGAAAGAAATATAATTTCAAGAAAACAAAGGCTCAAAAATATTCATAACCTCTAAGATCATAAAATAAATATAAAACTATTTTTAGCTTGACATGTTAAAGCAAGGATGCCAGGAGAAAGGGAATAGGAAGGATTAATATCAACTTTGTTGCTTTTTTTTTTTGTAAAATTCCTTCTTTTCAGGGTACTTCCTGTAAGTAGGTATATTTTATTTAAAAATTTACCTGTTTATCACCAAATTTAAATATTTCGATCACAGTCACATAATAAACTGACTGGATATTTTAAGTTAAGTAAAAAAAGAGCATTTCCATGTAAACACTAGCAAAATTTTTTAAAAATATTAACAAAAAAAAGTTAAAAGTTCTCAAGGGTTGTTCCACTTTCTATAAAAAAAAAACAGTTACTAATTTGAGTAGTTTGTAACCATCATTCTCTTCTGGGTTCTGGGAAACTGTACGTTCGACTACTTCACAATAGGTGGCGCCATGGAAGGGAGTACAGTGTATAAATTCAAGGTAGTGACGACGATCTCCAATAAATCGCTTTTTCTAAGCCCTACATCAAAAATAAAAGTTTAATTTATATTTTGATCCTATAAAGGTCTGATTTTGCCAATCTTATAGCTGTGTATGGATACCCTTGTCACTATAGTGAAAAAATAGAGACTGCCATTCTATTCTTAACAGATATGTTACCATTTTAACAGCTATGGCACATGACTTAAAAAACTTCTGAGCTATTATATTACCCACTGTAGTAAGCTCCAAATAAAACAATAACACATATTTTACGGTAACTATAGGTACTGCTTTATTGTTACAAGAAAAGTTTAGTAAATGAACATCAAAAGTTATCTAGGTATGTTGATATGATTAAATCTTGTTACCAATGAACATGCTCATAACTTTAGGTTTGAAAATAAAATGGAATTAGAAAGATTTTAATATATTTACAATCTCTGCAACTGCATCTTCATCAGTAACATAGATAGGAATATTCTTATCAGTAAGGGTGATTTCAGATTCGTCTTCTTTTGATTCCTCTGTTGGATCTTCCTTTAGTTTCTTGAATGAGCCATGAATCTCCTTAGCATCAGTATTTTGTATAATATACTTAACGTTTTCTTTACTGACTCCACCGCCAGGCATTAAAATGATTCGTTTGCCTGCTTGCTCTATTAATTTTTTAATTAATTTAACACCCATTTGAGCTGTTTGTTGTTTACCACTAGTCAAAATTCTCTGAAAACCAAGATCAATAATAACTTCTACTTCAATAGTCGGCCGCTTAACAAAATCGAAAGCTCTATGGAATGTAACTGGTAGTGGATGGCATGCTTTAATAATTTCTCTGGACGTCTTCATGTCAACATCGCCGTTTTCAGCTAGAGCTCCAAAAACAAAACCATCTGCTCCACTTTTACGAAGAATCTTTGCGTCTTCCCTCATAATTTCTATTTCTTCAGTTTTGTACACAAAATCTCCAGGACGGCACCGCAACATGCAAAAAACCGGGACTTTCCTTGGATTCATATTTTGAATTTGAATCAATAAACCGGGAGTGGGTGTTAGACCGCCCTCTAGAAGCGACGAGCATAACTCGAGACGATCGGCGCCGCCGTTAAGAGCTGCCACTGCAGACTCCAAACAATCAACACAAACCTCCAAAACCTTTGACATTTTGGTTAACCTATGCGTGATGTTTTAAAACAATTTTTACCGGGTAAGTTAAAATCCTTGTTAATTTGTTACAGTTTTATTCCTCACAAAATCTGCACATTAAATTACACTTTTGTTTACATTTAAAACTATTTCGTTTCGATTCACAACGGACTATTTAGTCGAGATTTGTTGCACGGACATTCGAAAACCGCCACCGGTGAAACGTACTTCGTCTGCACCTGCGCCTGTTTTGCCGCTTTCGCGGTTAGATTCCAGTGCCGTGCGCTTTAAACGATTGACCCTTTTTTCTTCTAAATATTTTTTCTTTAACTCAGCAAGTTCCTCTGTGACACGCTGTAATTCTGCTTTATATTCTGTTGATTTTAATTCAGCCATGTTTAATTCTGACACAAGGCTCTGAAAGAAAAAGAATTCAAGTTATTAGTTATTACATTACAAAATGGTTTGATTTAATATTCAGTTTAAATTTCATCATATACCTAACTTAGTATACCTAGGTATTTATAATTACTAGCTATGGCATTGCCTGTAGCTTTACTCACATAAACATATTATGGGTATTAAGTAGGTAATAGGTAATTTTAAAAATGTGCAAACCAGTCTTTTAAAAAAAATCGGATGCTATAAAAATCTGTTTTAGCTTTCCATTTAATTTTGTTGCTTTACTATTTGGATTTATAAGTTCTGCAATTATTTTTTAAAAATTTGCTTTTATGTGTTTACTTAATATGCAAATTTAATAAGTAAACAAACATATTTGCAGCACTTTCTGCAGGGCCTTCTTAGGCTATGCAGGGGCCCTTGGGCACAATAACCACACAGAGTTTGGGGATCCTCTTAGAAAGTCAAAAACACTGTAATGGGCATGGGTTTGATTGGCATTTCGGGGCCCCTATCAGCCTGGTGGCCCTGGGCTCGTGTCCCACGTGCCCTTAGGGTAAAGACGTCGTTGATTGTCTGTACTTGAATGGTATAGTTGAGTAGTAAACCACGGCCATCTTTATTTGATGGCTGTGAGTAAACATGCTGATTAACACAATTAGATTTCAGTAATGCGATAGCCTTTTAAAATCGGCGGCTAGATAAAAAGCGCCGAGAGCATTCCTGTGCTAAACATATAAATACTTTACCGGCTAATATAAGCCAATTTTTATTGTAATAAATAAATTAATATAATTCTTGGAGCTAAATTGTAAAAGCGGCAAGTTATTTACGATACACTCAACACTCAACTATACTACAGATGACAGACGATATGTATATCTTCAAATCAATAAAATTAATCCTTTTTTGCTGTTAATGTTACGTTTCCAGTGCCTTTTCCTTAAAGGTATTCTTTATCTTCAACAAAACTAGAAGAAAAAAATCATAGTACAATCCTTTATAGATTAGTTTCGAGTTTTCGAGAATTTCAATTCCCCAGGAAAATGATGAGGGTTGACGTCATCATCAAAGGGGTGAGAAAATGCGCTAAAGAAAATAAAGACACAGCTGAGCAAAAGGACCTAATGACATAACAGTCGAGGTGTGGGTATATCTAAGGCCAGAAGGAACTGATATACAGGGTGTTACAAAAAGATGTTAAGAAATTTTAAGGGCAGATTCTACATCTAAAAATATAAAAATAAGTTTACATAAACATGGATCCTTAAACGTTTGTTGCTCGAGATACAGGGTGTTTAATATTTTCTTTTTTAAATGTTTATTTTTAATTTCTCGAAAATGCGTTAAGATATTGACATGAATTTTGGCACACGCCAGTATGTAATCAAAGAGTACCTTTACGTGTAAAAACTTACTTTCTAAAGTACTTGCATCAGTGGCGTGCGTGGTGGCAAGTCTTTATTTTTAGCGAAAAAATGACACGCCACTGATTTTTGCAAAATTTATATCGTTTTCTTTAAGCCCAATTAATTCTGCGTGAAAATTGTCTCTCGAGCTTTTTTGTTCTGACGCACCGTTTTCGAGATAAAAATTAATTTATTTCTTACAATAAAAACGAATAATGAAAATGATTTTTTTTAAAATATTTTTTGTTCAGAAAACGGTGCTTCTTGATTTAAGTTAATAGTAGATGCTGGAAATGGCTTCTCCGTGCTTCAGTACTTGCTCTAAATCGTCTTCGCATATTTCTCCTAACTCTTCGGAATACTTATTAAGGTGTGAAAATATTAAACACCCTGTATCTCGAAAAAGAAGTGTTTGAGGATCCATGTTTATATAAACTTATTTTCATATTTTTAGGTGTAGAATCTGCCCTTAAAATTTCTCAACATCTTTTTGTAACACTCTGTATACTATCTGATGTACAGGGTGGTGTCCCATTTTCGGCACTTTTGCGGGGTATCTCCCTTATTTTTAAAGATAGAGGGTTGCGGTTTTCGCGACAGTGTGCTACTTTTTGATGAAAAGAAAGATGGCATAAAAATATTTTTCATGGCCCCCTTCGTTTTTGACATACAGGATGAAATTGATTTTTTTCCATTTTCGGACTCCCCTCGCATTTCAGTTATCTTGTAACTTATAAAAAAGTAAAAATGAATCCTATTAGAGTTTTCTACGTAGAATCGAGTGGCGTGGTTAGATTTTGATCAGATGTGATATTTTTCGATATATTAACCAAACATATGTTTTTTTTAATGGAACACCCTGTATATTTCTTAACCATTACGTTTCCCCTTTCGAGAGCTTTTCAAAAATATATCACACTTTATACTTATTTTTTGTTTTTAGTCCTTAAATCGAACTATTTAATTTTAAGCTTTAATTTTGCGTAGTTGGCCGTGTTTAACATGCGGGTTAACGTCAATTCAATTATTTAGATTTAAAAAAGAAACTGGTTAAATCCTGTATTTTCATTAATTTACTAAAATTGGTATTATTTTTAACCTAAAACACTACTTGTTATCTAGATATATAGAAAATCCTAACCAGAACTAAAACTGCTTAGTTTTTAATTATTTAAAGATTAAATTAGTTGTCTTGAATTATTAATAGCAAATAAAAGTCAAATTTAAAAACAAAACATACAAAAACAAAACTTTAGGTAACGAAAAGAGCTAGAATGGATTAAATGGACTATCTCTTTTCGTTACCTAAAGTTTTTTATGCTTTGTTTTAAATTTGACTTTTATTTGCTATTAATAATTCAAGACAACTAATTTAATTTTCAAGTGATTAAACACTAAGCAGTTTTAGTTTCGGTTAGGATTTCCTATATATCTAGTTAACAGGTTGCGTTGTAGTTTAAAAAATAATACGAATTTTAATAAATTAATGAAAATACAGGATTTAACCAGTTTCTTTTTTAAATCTAAATAATTGAATTGACGTTAACCCGCATGTTAAACACGGCCAACTACGCAAAATTAAAGCTTAAAATTAAATAGTTCGATTTAAGGACTAAAAACAAAAAATAAGTATAAAGTGTGATATATTTTTGAAAAGCTCTCGAAAGGGGAAACGTAATGGTTAAGAAATATACAGGGTGTTCCATTAAAAAAAACATATGTTTGGTTAATATATCGAAAAATATCACATCTGATCAAAATCTAACCACGCCACTCGATTCTACGTAGAAAACTCTAATAGGATTCATTTTTACTTTTTTATAAGTTACAAGATAACTGAAATGCGAGGGGAGTCCGAAAATGGAAAAAAATCAATTTCATCCTGTATGTCAAAAACGAAGGGGGCCATGAAAAATATTTTTATGCCATCTTTCTTTTCATCAAAAAGTAGCACACTGTCGCGAAAACCGCAACCCTCTATCTTTAAAAATAAGGGAGATACCCCGCAAAAGTGCCGAAAATGGGACACCCTGTACAGATGGAAACTTCTCGAGAACAAAAAAAACAAAAATATTTTCAAGAATATTCTCGATTATCGAGGTATTTTTTCAGCGATTTTCACTTTTTTGTAATTTGTCACCTTAGTACGCAAATGTTAGAAAAACTGATACCTTATTTAGAGGTTTTGGAACAAGCACAAACTTTTTTTAAGAATATTTTTTTTTGCGAAACGTCAAATAAAAAAGTTTTCCATTTGGTTCAAACTTTTTTCACCACCCTGTCCCAGAATACCTTATCCCTGTGTAGTAAAAAATGGGAAATTTCTTCAGTGTGGAGGAGTTCTAGTTGACGCGTGGAACGCTCCGAGCACAGAAATTAGACATTGTATATTCTTACTTTGTCATCTACACGGTGTTCCATATAGGAATGCACACTACAGGGATCTCGTAAACCAGAAGAGATACAAAGATGATTAAATTAGAGAAAAGTTGCGCTTTGCTGAACCTTTCAAAGTCACGATACGAAATCTAAAAAAATCCGATTACTTCCGAAGATATTTAAGAAAAACCGAATTTTCCCGATTTCGTTTTTATTTTTTTCTGACTCTATTTAAAAAGACATGACAAAATAAATTTCACATTCTCATTGCCACTTTTTCTGCTCTACAAGCCGACGTTCTTAGATTTTCAATACGACGTTTCGTTTCTTCGCAACCATCATCAACTTCATTTTTTTAAATAGTCGAAAAATTTTGTTTTATTCCTAAAAAATTCTAATTTTAATTCTAAATCCCACGACATATCGCTTCTTACATTTATCCGACGTTTCGGACGAAAAAATCATCATCAATATTATTTGATGATTATTACGAAGGAACGAAACGTCGGATCAAAAATCGAATTACGTTATCATGTAGAGGAGAAAAAATTACATGGGAATGTGGATTTTATTTTGACCTGTCTTCTTTTGTGAAATCAGAAAAAAATTAATTGCCAAAATTTATGTTTAAAATTTCAAGAATTCGTAGATTTTTTTCTGATTCTACTGTAAGAGATAGATTAAAATAAATTTTACATTTTTATTGCCGTTTTTCTCCTCTACAACATGACGTCATTCAATTTTTGATTCTACGTTTTGGCTTCTCTCGACCATTATCAATTTTTTTTTAAATAATCCGAAAATTTTATTTTAGCACAGTTAAATTGCCCTTGTTATTCTGAATTCAACGACTTATCACATACGTACAAGTAAGCAAGATGTTATTATCAAAAAACAAAATATTTTATTTTTACGCTACAAAAAGTTCATTGAAACAATCTTATTTAATCATATGTTCAGAATAACAAGGGCAATTTAACTGTGCTAAAATAAAATTTTCGGATTATTTAAAAAAAAAATTGATAATGGTCGAGAGAAGCCAAAACGTAGAATCAAAAATTGAATGACGTCATGTTGTAGAGGAGAAAAACGGCAATAAAAATGTAAAATTTATTTTAATCTATCTCTTACAGTAGAATCAGAAAAAAATCTACGAATTCTTGAAATTTTAAACATAAATTTTGGCAATTAATTTTTTCTGATTTCCCAAAAGAAGACAGGTCAAAATAAAATCCACATTCCCATGTAATTTTTTCTCCTCTACATGATAACGTAATTCGATTTTTGATCCGACGTTTCGTTCCTTCGTAATAATCATCAAATAATATTGATGATGATTTTTTCGTCCGAAACGTCGGATAAATGTAAGAAGCGATATGTCGTGGGATTTAGAATTAAAATTAGAATTTTTTAGGAATAAAACAAAATTTTTCGACTATTTAAAAAAATGAAGTTGATGATGGTTGCGAAGAAACGAAACGTCGTATTGAAAATCTAAGAACATCGGCTTGTAGAGCAGAAAAAGTGGCAATGAGAATGTGAAATTTATTTTGTCATATCTTTTTAAATAGAGTCAGAAAAAAATAAAAACGAAATCGGGAAAATTCGGTTTTTCCCAAATATCTTCAGAAGTAATCGGATTTTGTTAGATTTCGTATCGTGACTTTGAAAGGTTCAGCAAAGCGCAACTTTTCTCTAATTTAATCATCTTTGTATCTCTTCTGTTTTACGAGATCCCTGTAGTGTGCATTCTTATATGGGACACCGTGTATATAGGACATGTTAAGAACGTACTATGTCTGATTTGCGCTCTGAGAACTCCGAGCGTCCAACTCGAACTCTCCCTCTATAGGTAATAATATGTTAAATGTAAACGCAGAGATTAACTTTTTCGCTAGTGCAGAACAAGAAAACCGCAAAATGAAAAATAAAATAAGGACTATTTTTTGATTCTGATCTGGGTGCCCTCCTGCTATCGCGATTTATGGGCACTTACCCTTCATCAGGCAGGCTTATACTCAGGGTGGCTGAAGAACAGACCACATTTTTACCAGAATCATCAAATTCTGGGCTGGGTGCCCTCCTGCTATCGCGATTTCTGGGCCCTTACCCTTCATTAGGCAGGCTTATACCAACTTATACTCAGGGTGGCTGAAGAACAGACCACATTTTTACCAGAATCAAAATTCTGGGCTGGGTGCCCTCCTGCTATCGCGATTTCTGGGCCCCTACCCTTCATCAGGCAGGCTTATACCAACTTATACTCAGGGTGGCTGAAGAACAGATCACATTTTTACCAATTACCAGAATCAAAATGACACCTTATATCACTGAACATCATCAAGCAAACCCAAGCATAAGGTTCTTATTTAGCCAAAAAATTAATTAATGTTTAGTAATGTATTGATTTTTGCTAGTGTTCGTGCACCAAGATTCGGCGGACAAAAAATGAATATTTTGAGATGTTCCACGATATGGTATTAAAATACCGTTCTTGAATGTATGTACATTTCTGCAGCCTGTTTATAGATTTCCTTGCATAAACTAATAATAAGTAATTTGACAGTAAATCGAAGAAATTCTATATGATTCCTACCTTTAATTTGTCTCCGCGTAGCTTAAGAGCTCGTTGAGTTTTAGTCAGTTCATCTTGAAGGCCAGGGCCAGGTTGTTTGGCCAAAACTTGTCTTAAATTGAGGTATAAACGCTCTGCTTCTTTTAGTTGGCGCTCCCTTTCTAAGCCTTCAGATGCTTGCTGAAGGAGTCTTCTAAAATAAGAGTAAATATTTTAAGTTTTAGTATTTTTATATTAATTTAATCAACTAGAACCGGTACAAGATAGCCATGCTAATGTTTCAAATATTTTTGACTTTAGATAGGTGTATAACATATGTATTTTATTGTATGCATCTTGCTCGTGAATAGAACAAAGCAGCCAAAAAACCATTTCAACTCAAATTTTACCTGCTTTTAAAGAGCGAGCATTCATGGTATTTAATATGATCTGTTTCTCTATACTGATTGTGAGTTAAAACTTAGGATTACAGTTAGTATTCCTTGACTTTTTTTACGAGAGTTATTTCATGCAGAAAGTAATAGGTACACATTGCAAAGTCAACATCAAAAACGAGAAGGTAAAACTGACTTAATATTCTTGCATGGCTATGAATGGCTCATTTTACGCCTCGTACTGCAGCCAATTTGAAGTATACCTACTGGAGCTAACATTAATATAAATTTCTTCCAACATCCAGCCAATGAAGGTAATTAAGAATGTTAGAGAACATCTATGCTCATTTGAGAGGGCAATGGTGGTTTTTTAAATCTTCCTGTAACCTTATTTATTTTGAAGGAGGTTGAATATTTTTAAATAAAGCTCCCACTTTTACTGCTGTTTTATTTGTTAATTTTTTTTAATAACAAAAGCATGACAATTGACAAATGAAATGACATGACAGATAAAGAAGATAACTGATTATGGCAAAAACACAAGAAAGAAACGCAATGAAATGAATGATGAAATCAGAAATAAATAAAAATAGAAAGATAGGTCGACGGGAAGTCCCCGTTTTCCGATCTCAGTACAAACAGATCGTTTGGCGTTTGTCGCCTTGCTGCGTCAACGAGGCGCCAACCCGCGAGAAAAATTAAACAACTGCAATTTTTTTACTAGTACTTCTACTAGAAAAGTGATGGAGCGTAGTTTCAATATATTTTTTTGTTTTTAATATATTGCTTTATTCATAAAAAATACTCTATTTCGGTAATTATTTAGATTAGTGGAAACAGCGAATTTTTTCATGAAATTTTGCACAGACCCTAATTTTGGGTCGTAGAACACGAATCCGAAGTCAGTTGTTGGCGGTCTCGTATGGTTTTTCCAAAAAAAAAAAATTTTTTTTGCAAAACTTTTAGGTTAAGTTTTAGGTTACCTTTTTTTTATAGATTCCTTTAAGTTTCAACACTTTCACTTAAACATATCTGTAAACTTATAATTTTTATTTTATTTCGTCACACAAAACACCACATTTAGGCAAAAATAGCTAAGAAAATTGCTTTTTTCGATAGAAAATTCCATTTTACTGGCTAGTTGCCGCCATTTTTTCCTACCTGTCAACAATATATTTCTATGTCCGGTGTTGTCACGTTTACTTATTTTTCATGGAAATGCATGCTGATGCATGCAACCATATCTGAACAAAAAGGTGTATACCCAACCCAAGCAAATCTGAGCAAAAAGGTGGTCAGGTTTGCTCAGTTTTGATTGATATAGATACATACATATCTAGATCAATGAAAACTGAGCAAACCTGACCACCTTTTTGCTCAGGTTGGGTGAGTCTTTCCATCAGAAATTTCGAGAATGTGGACCTCGGGCTGTTTATTTTCTTTCAGTTTTTTGATATTTTCTCTGTTTTTTTAATGTGTTTTTACATAAATTTGCCTAAATATGGTTCAGAAAAATAGTGTGTAATGACTTGTATAGATGTGTTTAAGTAAAAGTGCCGAAATTTAAAGAATTTCATTGAAAAAGCTAACCCAAAAGTTTTGCAAAAAAAAATTTTTTTTGGAAAAGCCATACGAGACCGCCAACAACTGACTTCGGATTCGTGTTCTACGACCCAAAATTAGGGTCCGTGCAAAATTTCATGAAAAAATTCGCTGTTTCCACTAATCTAAATAATTACCTCTATTTCCCCCAAAAAATCCCCCAGAAAATAGTATTCCCCAGAAAAAAGTATCCCCCAGATTTTCCCCCGTCCACATAAAAATCCGCCAAATTTGGGGGGAAATCCCCCAATCTGGCAACCCTGCCCACACATTAGTCGTCTAATCTGACAAAAATGTCAGACATAATGCGCATTTGCGGAAGCGAAACTAAATATTCGTTACAATCCCATCAGTCTAAATCTTATACAAACATTATTCACATTATTGGATCTCAGTCGTTTACTTCGCCAGCAGCTCCTGGTCCAGATTTATTCCCTTCCGGCTGTCCGTTGTGCTTGCTCTGTTCAATTCTGGAAAATCTGCTTTAAGACGGTATTATAAGGTATTTTTTTCTTGAAGCGATTTAGGCGTTTTTTAAAACCCGCAAGTCACTGACCTTCCAGTACGCAATCCAAACAATATCCGATTGGAATGTTGCCGTTACCGATGATAAAGATAATAATATAAGAATTTTTTTCCTGAATCGTTTTAGACAAAAAATATTACAAACCTCAGTTCACTAACTTATTATCTTATAAAATTTTAAAAAGTATGTATTCTAGAACTTTTTTTGACTTTGAATCGTTTCAAGCAAAGAAAGGATGGCAAACTTCAATTTATTGACCTATTACCTTTGCAAAATTTTAACTCGTTGAAGCAATTCCATGAATTCAGGATCAGAACCTTCTAGTTTTCTCCATCTGTGAATATTCAAAGGATTCTGAACTTCCTGCTCAAGTGCCTTACACTGGAGCCTTGATTTCGTCAAGTCCCTCTCAAGATGAAATATTTCTTGCCTCAAATCAATCATGTTATTCATAGATTTAGACATCAGTAGTTTTTCTTGTCGTAGTCTTTTAACTTCTATTTTGAGCAGCTTTATGTCTTGCACTCTTTGATCGTATTGAGTTTCACCTTAAACCATGATAGGTGCTGATTAATAAGGTGTTGGAGGTGAAAGTGGCCAAAAGTATGTGGCCCAAAGAGTCTGCAATGAAAATAAGAATATCTGAATATAAAGTTTTATTGATGCCTTTTTGAAGCATAGAATGGAGAAGTTCGATAATATTGAACTTTGATTTTGTTGCAAGCAAATAAAAGTTTACGCTAAAATACGTACATATATTAATTCGCGAAAATAAAACTTGCTTAGAAATGACTGAGTAATAATGCGTAGGAATCCAAAGTCGCCATGATGGCCGGCGGCAGGTAACGCGATGTCGTCACTGCCCCGCACGCATCATTCGTATAAGGCCGGCTCCACACGCATTGGAGCCAATTTTGAGACCAACGGCGTTCGTCCAACGCCAGCTCTATTTTAACAGCACAGGCGCCGTACGACGGCTGTCTCCATCAGAGCCGGTCCAACAAGAAAGAGACACGAGCGGCAACCGGAACTATGACGTCACACGCTACTCAACTCGTATAGCGAACGTCACACTTTGAATGGGATCATGGTTGCAAAAACCACCACTGGGTGGGTCCGCCACCCCCCCCCCCCCCTTATGCGTCAAATGTGAATTTATAATATTAACGTAAAATAGTAATATCGAATTTTCATTTAGTCGCCCTTCCCCCAAAACAAATATCTAGATCCGCCACTGACGAGGGGTGATATAAATAAATTAAAAACTCCATTATATTATCTCTAGACAGGGTGTTATGAAATTCACTGCATATATTTCAATGGGTGACTCCTGGGGTAGTCTACAGACATACCCAATACTTTTCCCCCTCAAATCGCATACTTTTTAATTTTAAAAGCTACCCTAAACCACCCCCGTATCCGACGCTTCTAAAGACCCAACCCAATCTGACGTCATAAGCTCTAATATTATAAAGAAAAAATAAATGATCCAGCCGGGACATTGCCAAACTTAAATATTATCTTGACATCTCATTTTTTTTATTAGTTTTAAATAATCCAAAGTAGTTTTAATTCCACAGACACATTTTACCAAAAATATGTTCTTAGGTATTTTAATTTAATAGCAATTTTTTTATTTAATATGGGAAAATATGGACCACTCGTGAAATCGGTTGAAATTGTACCTAACCAGAACGAGCAACACAACGAATTATGAATTAACCTATATTACGTGATTAATGAGATGAAAAGTATTATTCCTACTAGATTAAACTTTCTGCTAAAAAAAGGTTAAAAATCAAAACGAAAAATACTAACTGAGCACAGCTACACCGTATTTTAAAATTATAACCAAAATTATTTCATT
Source organism: Philopedon plagiatum (assembly GCA_963971165.1). Taxonomy (NCBI): domain Eukaryota; kingdom Metazoa; phylum Arthropoda; class Insecta; order Coleoptera; family Curculionidae; genus Philopedon; species Philopedon plagiatum. The sequence continues at coordinate 38,109,828 of OZ020190.1, read as the reverse complement.
ACATCATTTGTCAAAAAAAAACATTATTCTGTTTTACACAGCACGTTCAGAAAGTTGTTATTCGCTCTTTTGCCAATAAAATTATCGTAACTTACCGATTTTTTTTAATAGATCCTCTAAATGAGTTTTTCTAAAGTCGGGATGGTATCTACATAAATCGCTTTGTGGCACCCCCAAACGTTACATAATACGTAAATATTATTAGTGGCAAATTTAATTTGGTTTTCAACCCTATCAGACTAATTTATGAAGCACTATAATCAAAACACAAACTAAATAAAAATAAGCAAAATATTAGTTAACAACGAATCGACGAAGAGCATTATTTTTCTAGGTAGCAAAATAAGCAAAACTAAAAGAAACTTCCTAGGTACATTATTATTTAAAACTATCTTCTAGTTCTAAAGGCGACCCTACACGATCACTATTACTGTCAGTATTAAAAAATATTGTCAGTAATATTGATCGTGTACGGGTTATAAAATGAACGAATGAAGTAAATTCAAGTACATTATTGAAGATTATTCGAATATTTTTATAATACTGACAGTAATAATGATCGTGTAGGAACTGCTTTAGGAAAAACTATTGATGATATGCACGCGTGTTTGTATAGTTGCCTAAGCAGTAAAGTAGGGGGTAGATCTTGATGTAACCGAAGCGAAGCTAAAGGGTTGTTGGCCTCATTCTGATATCCTAATTCAGTCCTCTAGAGTGATTCCGATTGGCCGAACTATATATATATATATATATATATATATATATATATATATATATATATATATATATATATATATATATATATATATATATATATATGTATATATTATAAATAAACTTGATAAAACCCCCGAAGACGTACTTGTTGGGGGGCAAATCTTATATTTAACATTAAATTATTTAATTATATAAATTGTATTATTAATTGAAAATATAATATATTCAAATACATACATACAAATTTCTTTTTGAGAACAAGAGAGAAATATATAAATAAGTAATTTTTATATTATACAAAATAATGTCAAAGTAATTCCAAAAATTTCTGTAAATCGTTTGTTGTTAATATTCAAGCTTTTATTTCAGTTTTATATTTTTTTAATCATACAATTCTTTTAATTACTGGTAAATAATCGTTTAAATAAAAACATAAATATTTATAATTCTTGTATTCTATAAACTTATGTATTTTTTGTTTAATGGAAATTTCATTTTTCTGACGCGTGTCATGGTTATGTGCTTTAAATTGTATTGGATTTTTATTTTTAAAAACATATATCAAAATATTATAAATATATATATATGCCTAACTTCCATTTTTTTTGTTTCTAAATATAATTCCTTTGAAGGATAAAAATAGTCTTTATTAAATATAATTTTTAGACTTTTTTTGTAATACTTCTATTTATTTCACTAAAATTCTACTTATTCCTCCCCAACCTAAAATCCCGTAATTCAAATGAGTTTTAACTAATGCATAATACAATGTTTCTAAGTGTTTTATATCCAAAAAGGTTTTAACCGAGTTTTAACATTTCTGAATATTGGTAGCAAACTTCTTCATTTTTTAATTAAGTAATCTACATGTAAATCCCAATTTAATTTACTGCCAAAAATTATTCCCAATTATTTAACACTGTTAGCTTTTAAAATCTGAATATCATCGTCTATTTTAATACTATCCACATTTGAGGTGTTACTATTTTGATTTAGACTTAAAATAAGATAATTTGTTTTGTCAAAATTAATTGTTAATAAGTTATTATCAAACCAATCTTTAACTATTTTAAAATCTTTTCTAATTTTGTTATGTATGTTGTTTCAATTGGTATCACTATAAAAAATAACTGTATCGTCTGCAAAACTATGAATTTTCCCATCACAATTTATACTAAATAAATCATTAATAAATATTAAAAAATAAAGGTCATAAAATTGTTCCCTGGGGAACACCGTATTTAAATACTTTTGAATAACTTTCTTCTTTATCTATCATAACATGATTTGGCCTATCTTTTAGATAGTTTTTGTTTATCATCTCCAATGGTATTCCCCTAAATCCAATATTTTCTAATTTTTTAATAAGTAAATTATGGCTAACCATATCAAAAGCTTTTGCTAAATCCAGTACAAAACAAATACAAGGTTTTTTATTATCTAATGTACCATATACTTTTTCTGTTAAATAGCAAATAGAATGTTGCGTTGACTTATTTTTTTGAAAACCAAATTGTTTTTCAGAAATAAAATTTAATTTTTTAAAATAATTCAATTCTTATTTTTAAAATTTTTTCAAAAACTTTAGCTAATGAAGATATTAATGTTATCGGTCTATAATTAATAATTTTACATGAATCTCCACTTTTAAAGATAGGTTTTATAACACCAATTTTGAAAGCCTCTGGATATATCATTGTTTTAAAAATATTATTTATAAGAAAAGTAAGTGGTCTAGAAATACTAGTTTTAATACATTTTAAAATTTCCGAAGTTATTGCGTCAGCACCAGGTGATTTTTTTATTTTTAAATTATCAATCATATCTTCAACTTCTTGACAATTCGTTTTTTCTAAATTAAATGAACCTATGTAGTTTTTTTTTTATCTATAAATGAATTACTGTTATTTCCGTTCCTTATCTTGTTCGCTAATTGTTCTTCCACTTCAGAAAAATAATCAATAAAACTATTAGCCATAACTTTCTTATCGGTAAGTGATTTGTTTTCAATCCTAATCTCATTTATATTTTTTGGTTTTTGATTTTTATTACATAATTCTTTAATAGTTTTCCAAAGATCTTTATTACTATTTTCATATTTGTCGATTTGAGATTTATAAAAATTAATTTCCGTCCCTTTTATTAGCTTATTTAATTTGTTTTTGTATATTTTATATTTATACAGAAAAAATCGATCATTTTTATTTTTTTGTAAAGTTCGTTCCTTGTCTTAATTGAATTTAATAATCCATTAGTAATCCATCCTTTTCTTTTTTTAATTTTTACTTTTATTTTACATTATTTTCTATATTATTTTCTATTTCTATAAATAAATTATTAGATAAATCCTCCGTTTCTGAATAAGACCAATTTGACCAATCAATTTTTGTCATATTTTTTGTAAGTCTTGAATAATTACTGTAATTTTTATAATCTGAAATAGATTCCATATTATTATCATTAATAAGAGTTTTTTGTAAAATTATTGGGTAATGATTAGTGATTTGATATTTAAAAATTCAAGATTTAAAATTATCTAAGTGTTCCCCTGTTTTTACAAATATAAATATGATCAATACAATAATTGTGTTCTTTTATTTGTCTTTTAGTTTTATTTATTAATGATATAAAACCAATCACCTAATAAATTTAAATATTCATTACTTTAGAGTTTGAAAAAATATCGATATTAATGTCGCCCACTACAATAAAATTACTGTTTCATTTTTACAATTATATTTAATATCTTTAAAGAAATTCTTTAAATTTAAAGTAAATTCAAAGACATTATACGTATAATATTAATTTTTTCATGGTTAAGACATATTTCCAAAAAAATTATTTTAATTTCTCCCAAAGAAATGATATCAAAAAAATAATTATGCTAATTTTTAACATACACCAAAACACCGTCACTTTTATTGAAACTCATTATTGTAAATCAACTCATAATTATTTAATTGAAATAAATCAGTATTAAAAATCTTCTGTTTCTGTTAATTTTCAAATCAAAATCATGGTCAAGATGATTTAAAAATAGATTAGTTTCATCAAAATTCTTGGCAATACCTCTAATATTATTATGATATACTGAAACAGTATTTGATGATCTTGTCATAAAATTACTAAACTCATTCTTATCCTTCACAAGCTGCGTTTGAATATTTGTCATTTTAAAATCCTTAACGTATTTGTTTATTTTCAGATTTAAACCTTTAGTTACAAGATATATAGAAATAAAAATGTATTAAAAAAAATAAAAATTTCCAAAAAGTAAAGAAGAAAAAACTAAGAAGCTATAAGATCCACCCCCTGTTCTTAAGAAATTGCATTTGTTCCTCGTTAGTTATATGAATAATGTTTTCTTCTTCATTTTTCCTTACAAAGATTTTTCCATTTTTGCACCAAATAAATTTGTAATTATATTTTCTTAATTCTTTGGTTTTCCCAATAAATATTTGCTTCAATAAGTTAAATGTTCATTACTATAAATATAGGTCCTGATATATTAAAATCTGCACTTGCAATTTTGCCGTTTTTCTTAAAGTAATTTTTTGCCTTTTTTAGAACTTCCTTTATATCGTGATTTTTAAAATTGACCCTAATTATAGAATTATTACTGCAGTTTTCTTTTTTCTTTAAATCTTCTTGTTCTATTTTAATTATGTTTTCTTTTTTTAATTTTGTACACCAATTTTTGTTAAAATTTTTTCTGTAAAATCCCCATCAATGTATTTTTCTTGTTTTGGAAACCCTTTTATTTCGATATTGTTCATAACTTTTTCTTGTTCATTTATATCTACTTTTTCTGCTAAAGTATTGACCTCTTTTTTAAATATAATTATTTCTTCTTTTAATAAACGGTGTTCTTTTTTAAGTTTTTCCTTTGCTTTTTTCGTATTTTTAAACATTGCAAAGATTTCTTTATTTTCCATTTCCATTTTATTAAACTTTTCGCACATAAAAATAACAGAATTTCTTAATTCATTAACAATTTCAAACATACTTTCTTCATTTTAATTTCCTTTTTTTTTGTTTGCTTTCTTCTTCTGAAACTTTCTTACACTTATAACAACTCCATCTTTTGCCATTTGGCTTTTTAAATTCTTTTGAGAAAAAGTTAAATTTAGTATTATCCAGTTTAGAACATTTATAGTGATACCAGTTTTTACAACTTATTTTACATTGTATTGCAGCTTGATTTGATTTAAGTTTAAGATTACATTCTCCACAATAATATATATTCGAAGGTCCTGCTTGCTTTCGATCTTGGGTACAAACGCCGAACTTCATAATTTCTTCTTTGGTTTTTTGGCTGGTTTCTGGATATTTTAACGTAAATAATCAACATTTCCCACAAAAGAATCATTTTCGTCGCTTAGTGATGTGCATTTTAAACTAGTTCTGGGTGTTTAGTTCAAGTTGAGGTATTTATTATGGTTTAAACCATGGATTTATTATATTATATAAAAGGATTCGATATCCGTATACTGTGAGCGTATCGAAAGTGAAGCCTTATATTTTGTTGTTTGTTATTCTCTTGGGGGAGCTGTTTACGAACTACGAACATAGACAAGACTACGAATTACTATGTAATTGAATCAAGAATGGTAGTAGAAAGAGATAAAATAGCATTGGAGTGTTGGAGCTCAGAAGTGTTGCTGTCTGTTATGGTTGTTTAGGAAAACGGCTGAACCTCGGTCTGAACACTCGGTTACACGTACGTCTTTGTCTAATGAACTAGAAAAGAAAAAGTACGACGTAGAGATTTATAAATGACTCGGAGCGACTTTAAATAAACACCTTTAGAAATAACGTGATGGTATGGTTGTTTAGGAAAACGGCTGAACCTAGGTCTGAACACTCGGTTACACGTACGTCTTTGTCTAATGAACTAGAAAAGAAAAAGTGCGACGTATAGATTTATATAGATTTATAAATGACTCGGAGCGACTTTAAATAAACACCTTTAGAAATAACATAACCTATAAATAATAAAACCTTTTTAACTTAAATTTATTATTATTTAGCAGAAAAATAAAATATTTTAGGGCTTTTATTACTTTTAGTAAATCTTGTGATGCTTCTAACGTATTTTTTTTACAAAAATACAAGGTAAAATAAGATGTGGCCAATGTTTACAAATTGTGTTTACAGTGTCGTTTAGAATGGTTTGTTTTGGCTTCAAAGAATGTGAACTCATCCCGTATCCAGTCCTAATAAATCCATGGTTTAAACAGCTTTTCTCTAGAGAGTTTTATTGAATTTGTGTGTAACATTTTGAAATTGAGAATTTTGGAAGAGTTAGTAGGATTTCTTTCTTTAAAGGTAATGTATTAAACAGATTATTTCTTCAAACTTGTTACATAGAAATATCGTTAAGAGACCTGCCAACACAACAAGCTAGCTCACTGGTTCTTTATATGGCCATGTGTTTTATTTCCAGTGGTGTGCAGTGATTAAAAAAAAATTTTGTGGGGCGATACCTAGCTTAATATCGCGAAGCGCCATTTATGACTATTTTTCCCCAACCTGAATTCAAATCAGAATTTACCAGATTCCATATATGCAGTGAATTTCATAACACCCTGTATATGTATATACAGGGTGTTACAAAAAGATGTTAAGAAATTTTAAGGATAGATTCTATTTTTAAAGACTATTCTCGGATAATTCTCAAACCGAGAATATTCTTGAGAATATTTTTGTTTTTTTTTGTTCTCGAGAATTTTCTATCTGTACATCAGATAGTATACAGAGTGTTACAAAAAGATGTTAAGAAATTTTAAGGATAGATTCTACATTAAAAAATATGATAATAAGTTTATGTAAACATGGATCCTCAAACGCTTTTTTCGAGATACAGGGTATTTAATATTTTCTTTTTTAAATGTTTTTTTTTTAATTTCTCGGAAATGCGTTCAGATTGACATGAATTTTGGTACACGCCAGTATATAATTAAAGGGTACATTTAATGAAAAAAATTATTTCCTAATGTTCTTGCATCAGTGACGTGCGTGCTAAGTGCGTGTAAGTCTATTTTTAGCGAAAAAAATGGCACGCTACTGATTTTTTGCAATATTGATATCGTTCTTTTAAATCCCAATTAATTCTGCGTGAAAGGTGTTTCTTGAACTTTTCGCTTTGACGCGCTGACGCGTTTTCGAGATAAAAATTAATTTATATCTAGTAACAAAAATAAATAATGAAAATTAATTTTTTTACATTTTTTTGTTCAGGAAACAGTCCTTTTTGATTTAAGGTCATAGCAGATGCTGGAAATGGCTTCCTAAAAAAACATTTAAAAAAGAAAATATTAAACACCCTGTATCTCGAAAAAGATGCATTTGAGGATCTATGTTATCCAAACTTATTTTCATGTTTTTAGATGTAGAGTCTGCCCTTAAAATTTCTTAACATCTTTTTGTAACATCCTGCGTAAAAGAAGCTGACTGACTGACGGATATATCAACGACAGCCCGCACCGCTGGGTCTAGAAACTTGAAACTTTGCACAGAGGTTTCTTACATAACGTAGTCATCTACTAAGGAAGGGTTTTTCAAAATTCAACCCCTAAGGAGGTGAAACAGGGGTTCAAACTTTGTATCGAGAATAAATATTAGATGGTCCTATTAACTCGAAACTTCATCGAATTACTCTAAAACATAAATGTTTCAACACGTGTTTTACACTCGGTTTTACACTTTCGAAACTTAATAGAAGTGGGTACTCTAAGAAATGTCGACCAGATTCTCCGACACTAGTCCGGTCTAATTTTACAACCACAAGTTTTAAACTGGCAAGTTAAGAATCCGACAACTAAGTTTTATAATGTAAATTTATTTTTGAGCTTTTTCGCAAATATATGAAAAAAGGGCAATTTAAGTGCGTACTTACTTTCCACAATAATAGAACTCAGTGAGTGTGTGGTTTCCTGGGCATATCGGTCAATGGTTATAAATAAAAAAAAACTTATTTGAAGCTGACGTTTCGGTATATTACCATCTTCAGAGCTAAAATAATTATATTTTGTAACAATTAGAAAGGTGCGCGACCTTTGTTTAGTTTATAAACATACATAAAAAAAAAGACATACCTTATTACTAGACAGGATTTCTTAAGTAAAACTATATTATAACAACATCTTTTCACTAACTCGCTCTTTAACTGACCGAGCGCAACAGAAATGGTTTGTGCCGGTACCGTATTTTATGGCGAAGGTAAAAACATGTGTTTGCAATTAGGGTTGGTACTTTTTCATACATCCACTTCTTAACTATTATTTTACAATTAAGTTGTTATATATAGAGCTTAAATTATCCGTATCAGTGCGAAAGTTTATACAATTACTGTTCTTTTTTATATGTATCATTTCTTTGATGTTTCTTTTTTTATAGTTGTCTTCGTAGTCTAATATTGTTGTATTACGACTACGAAGACAACTATAAAAAAAGAAACATCAAAGAAATGATACATATAAAAAAGAACAGTAATTGTATAAACTTTCGCACTGATACGGATAATTTAAGCTCTATATATAATAACTTAATTGTAAAATAATAGTTAAGAAGTGGATGTAAGAAAAAGTACCAACCCTAATTGCAAACACATGTTTTTACCTTCGCCATAAAATACGGTACCGGCACAAACCATTTCTGTTGCGCTCGGTCAGTTAAAGAGCGAGTTGGTGAAAAGATGGTGTTATAATATAGTTTTACTTAAGAAATCCTGTATAGTAATAAGGTATGTCTTTTTTTTTATGTCTGTTTATAAACTAAACAAAGGTCGCGAACCTTTCTAATTGTTACAAAATATAATTATTTAACTCTGAAGATGGTAATATACCGAACCGTCAGATTCAAATAAGTTTTTTTTTATTTATAACCATTGACCGATATGCCCAGGAAACCACACACTCAATTATTTAAAAATACGGTCAGGAATCAAACAAACTAAATAGAACTAAGTTCATTTTAGCAACACGTTCCAAGATGAAAATCAGTTGGAAACCAAACCAGTCGCAAAAATATTAAAATAGCTCATAAACTTTTAATGACGATTTATTAACAATGCAATGACAGGAAAAAGCCTGTCAAAGCTTACCTGATCAACTAGATTTTAATTTAAACCAGACTAAATCCTAAACCAAAAGTTTTAAGATGACTTTAAAAATAAGACAACTAAGTTTTTTACTATGAATTTGTTGCTGAGGTTTTTCGCAAATTTACAAAGAAAAGGACAATTTTAGTACGTACTTTCGACAATAATAAAACTAAACTCATTCTAGCAACCCGTTCCAAGAGGAATATTATTTGGAAACCAATCAAATGACTGAAATATCAGAATAATTCATCAGATTTTTATGACGACAGTAGAGGGATATGATGCTTTTTGACTCTCCGAGCACGTTTTGCCGCTCCTGATTCTCCCGAGTGACTCGCAGGTGTGCTATTGGGGTAATGACCTTGAACGTGCACGTGTGCTATTGTTATTTGGCCTTGATATGCGCAGGTGTTATTCCAAAGTCTTTTGTCGAAGTGGCCGTTGACTTTTAGTTCGTAATATTGGGGTGTTTGAGAGCACATGTTTCTTTGTTTGTTGATAGCCAGGTATACGATGCCCCCTTCAGGGTCACCTTATTGTGATGCATTTTCAATGCAAAGCAAGCAGGTGGTTAGACGCAGTTGTGCGACACGATTTGGCCTTTAAATATTTGACATAGAACAACGACCAGCTGTTGAGATACGCCCGCCCGCCCTTCCCCGGCCCTCATGTAGCACAATCCGACGTCACGATCGATACACTTGGTTTAGCTTTTTGATGCATGCATAGGACAGATGTTTATTTTTGATTTGAAAATGCAGTGCTGTTTAAGGAATTTGTGGAGGCGAGCTTTTATAATGGGAAATCAATAGAGTCCACCTGTTGGGTAACTGCTATTTTGAAGTAAAAGTTGAAACTCAAACCTTTTCTATTTTAATGGGTTTAATTTTATAATGTACAATTTAGTTAAAATTTATTTTATTATTGTCACCTGTTTTAATTTTATATTTACTTTTACTGCAATACTCTCACTTTGAACCGACACATGATTTACGTCAGACAGGTGGTTAATGTACTAATTAATTATAGTCCACGTGTGCTACAGCGATTGAGATTCGCGGTGCCGGCGCCGCGATGACAGCGGCTCCTTTTGTATCGATTTCACCTGTCAAGCTTTGTTATAAAGAGGGTTACATAATTTTAGATTAATGTATTAATTAATTATAGTCTACGTACGCTACGCGTTTGAGATTCGCGGTGCCGCCAGGTGCAATGACAGCGGTACCTTTTGTATCCTCGCCGTCTTGTGGGCCAATAATTTACGACGTACCTGCCCCTTCGGGTAGTCGAGCTCGATGACTTTATTATCTGTCAAGCGTAAAGAGGGTTTGATGTTTATGGTATGTCGAGCAAAAGTGTGATAATACATTTTACAATGGGTCCTTTCAATTATTTTAGATTTACGGAAGTGGGTTACGCGTGTAGATAGATATTTATAGGATATTAAAGAATAAAAAGGATAGTAAGTATTGAGATTTATTAATTTAAAATAATGAAGGAACGCTGGTGATATACATTTTAAAAAAACAAGGACACGTGTTCTCTTGAAATTTATTGCCTGCCCAGATTTGCTGTTTACGTGCGGGAGATAAAGGTGTATAGGTTATAAAAAGAATTAGAAAAAGGGGCGTAAATTGGTAATAGTATTAAGTTCCCTTATATTATTCTTAACTGCTGCTGGTGGCGTTTAACTTATCCGCGGTAATATAATAGAAATATTTATGCGAATACATGCAATCTTAGCCTTTCTTAACGAAAAAAAAGTAATAAAACAGTGAGTGTGTGGTATATATTAGCTCACGTGTATGTCCACGTTTGCTACATGATTTTTCCTTTTGCGTGTATGGATAGAGTCCGATGATGCCGACATCATGCGATTTATAGATCTCGAGCGTAAGATATGATTTCCCAAAATTTTGGTGTATGGATGTGTACGTGAGTAAGTATAATTTAGAGCATCGTACCACTTAGTCTGATAGGGATATGAGCCGTTAGAAGGGAAAATGTGGTACTGCTAGTCAAATAGATAGACGGAGCGGCAACCGGATAGACTGCCTGATAGCTAGTTTTTAGATAGCTCCATAGTCAGTCACTCGGCCCGACATAGAGTCATACGTGTGTGCGTGTGGACAGCAAGACAGTCATACGTGTGTGCGTGTGGTCGGTCAGACAGTCATACGTGTGGTCAGCCAGTCAGTCATACATGTGTGCGTGATATTTATATTAATAATAATAATACCTACAGATTAATTTAAATTAGAAATATATTGTATCTGATTTAGTTTGGACAGCTGTCCTTAAGCCCTATCACCAGCGTCAAGGTACAGATACATTGATAGGGTCCGCCCTCCCTCCACTCAGCTGTACGCTTTAATAAATTTCGCGGCGTATATGTTGCGTTCACGGTCGATAATGCTTTGTTACTACTTGGATAGAGTACGGTTATAATAAGATGATAAAGGCACTGTTTATAGTTTAAGAATGTCATTTGTAATCCAGACGTCCGCGGAGTAAGATGCACCGTGAAATTAAATTTAAGCTCCTGGCTATGCCCAATGAAAATGTTTTTGGATTTAGAAATACGGAAACTGGATGGTTTATCGGCAGTCAACATGTGGAATTCAATGGAAATGTTTTGTTGATTGATGAAGAAAAGTATATGTTAACTGAGGGGTTATTGAATTTGTTAACACAGCACCAGCCTAAGAAATATACGAGTTATGAATTGAACCAGTATAAGGAAATTCTCTTATTATCTGATGCACACAGATGGGGATTTCAAAGGAATAAGCATATGCGCTCCAGTAAAAGCTGGAAATATTTAAATATTATATCCAAGTTATTTCCACCCAAAAGAAAATATATTAAATCAGAGGCTAACAGAACATATAAAGAACTAACATCGATAAACAAGAATCCCTGGATGAGATGGATGCAGCGTTAATATACTTTGCACTAAAAAGCGGAGATCCTAATTATTGCGCAATGGAGATTTATATTTGCAGTCATAGAATTAGATATATAGATAATAAAATTGTAAAATATGTAGGAATAACATATGTTTGTACAATAAAATAATAAACTAATATACACGTTTTGATGTTTATTTTTTTGTCCTAGATGTATTAAAAAAGTCATTCAGTGACCAGAATATACTATAGTGTGATAATAGAAAAATTAGATCTTAAAATAAGACTTAATCGTATTGTAGAGAATTTGTAAATTTTTTCCTAGACCTCTCGCTTTGATATGGGAAGGGTGATCTGGATAGGCGAACAGTCAGACAGACAAACAGGAAAACAATTAGTCAGGCAGCCGGTCAGACCGGCTGACAGATAGCCAGACATACGTTGAAATAAACAAACAGATAGACAACAGACAGTCAAAATAAAATATTTTCTTTTAATGTAAATTTTACCCTCAGTTCTAAGAAATTATTAACAACGTTTAAAGTACGTCTCAATGAAAAGACTATAAATTCCTTAGGTATACCCCAAATAATACAACTTTTATTCGCAGTACTATTTGAAAATAGATGAAGCTATTAATTATGCTGGGTTGATATGTGTCGATCGAAGAAGTAACAAGAAAAAGTTATGGCGTAGCGAAGATAATTGACATAAATTTAAAAAAAAGTTCTTTTCACTTTTAACACCGTTTTGACAGTTTTTCCAAACACTAGCAATTTATTCGTTTATTGTTGTATTTATGCAAAAGTGAGTTTGATTTAAATAAAATTAAAAAATAACGCAAATGTGGTTCAATAATCAAGTATTTGGAAAACCCTCACACGACCAGTAGCCATTTTCGGATAATTTAGCTTTATAAAAACGCTAAAACTTCATAAATCTAAGAAAATATATCACGCGTTCATGGTTCTATTAAATATCGGTTTCAATGTTTTTTCTAAATTATGTTATGTAACAAAAAAAAAACGGTTTTTCAATTTTCCCAGAACAAATATTGCAGGTTATGTAGGTTTCTCAAATATGGGGTTCATTTAAAAAGGGGACCGAAGTATTAATTATGTAAGTTTTACATCTATGGCCTTTTTTTATATATTATGCAATGGAAATATACTTTTTAAAAACAATTCATAGAATAGCAGACTCTATATAGGTAATACAGAGATATTAAGGTTACGAAAGCAAATTACCAGGTTTTTTAGAAAAAAGGCCTACAATATCCCTAAATTTTGCACTTATAAGGACGGAATTGATCTGAACGTTAAAATAATCAGGATTAATTAAGATTATTTCAGCATATTGACCACAACACGGTGATATCATCTATAAACCTTACATTTCTATTCAAATGACCCAATTTTTTTTGCTGAACCTATATAGACAATTCATAGATATTAAGATTACGAAATAAATTAGCTGTTTTGTAGAAAAAGTCTACAATATCGTAGAATTTTCGCCTGATTATAAGAAAAGAATAAACATGGGGGTTAAAATAATCATGATAACATAGCTTCATAAAAACACTACAAAGGTATAACACAACGCCAAAGACGTGAAATCTTATTACATTATCTGCAGGGAATAATTTATTACATATAAAACTATTATATTTCCCCTCTAACTATGAAATTTTCCAAAAAAAATGTGAATGACTAGTTTTTGCGTCTTACGAGATCATCAGATAAACTACACTTAACCGTAAATCACCTCGGGGCATACATAAAGAATAGCTCGAAAACTGTTCCTATTAGTTAGGAAGAATACGATATAAACGTCATAAATATGTATACTGGTATAGGTCAGATTTCTGTCATTTTCGAATACAGGTAGAAAGGGAGAAAATAAAGTGTCGCGTCAAAGAATGTGTAAGCTTTGCGAAGATAATGAAATTGAGCTGTTTAAAGACCTTAACAAGGCACATATGTAGATATGTATATTATCTTAAGGTGTTTTTGTATTTTTATTATTCATATGACAAGTAAAAGCGGCGTTGTTAGATAACAATACGTTTGTTTAGAGTTGTTGAATAAGTGTGAGAAAATAATACACGACAAGATGTTTTTAATATCAATTTATTTTAAGCCATATTTGTGTGGACATAATATTTAGATTTATTATTATTGTAATGTTCACAATTATCAATTAATAATCAGATACCGAGTAACTTAAGCTGCTATTATATAATCGTATTTATAAAAAAGAATTTTTAGAATATTAAATAGTATATATATATATGTATATATATATATATATATATATATATATATATATATATATATATATATATATATATATATATATATATATATATATATATACAGTGACCGGCAAATAGTTCGCAACATATGGGAAAAATTTTTATTAGGAGAGTATCGGAAAAACTTTCCCAGGGGATCGGTTCTGCATGTCCGATAACCTAAAAATCGATTTTGACATACGTCACGTGACCACTGGTATAGCGTCAAATTAAAAAAAAAATTGTTAATTTACAAAAAGTGAGGTTAGTTGACGAGATATCAAAAAAAGTTATTTGAAAAAATTGCTTAGAATTACATTCTAGGTCCTTGTGCAGATTTTATTTAAAAAAATTGGAAAACTCAATTTTTTTTAAATATTTTTTTATCGATTTACAAATTTCCGGTTTTTTTCGTTTAGATAGCTTGGCTAATGTAAAGCCCATGTATCTGGATGAAAATAAACGAATGTAGTAGTTTTTTCTACAATTGACAGGACAAAATTAAAAAAAACAGAGTTTCGCCGGACGCTAGCTGTTGCAATGATTTGTATCTAGCAGCAGTGTCAAAATTTTAGAGACATTTCAATGAGATTACATTGAGAAAACCTTAATCGTCTTAAATATATCTGAAGTTCGACTTTTTGTAAAGTTAAGGGGATTAAAATAGATAATAAACAAAAAATTACCTGTTTATTTAATCGAAATTTTATAAACGAAAACCAATGTAAGAAAAACTTAAAAGTAGTCAAATTCTGTACTAACAACACAAAAAATCATTGTTTTTCCTTGGGTGCACAAAATTTAAAACTCAGTATGACCACCATTTCTCTCCATACATACTGTTGTTCTCGAGCGCAACTCTCGATTAACATTTCGGAGCATTTTACGATTTATTTGCAATACACAATTTATAATGACATTCTCTAAATTTTGTATATTCCTAAAGGGTCGATGTTTGTACACAGGGTTCTTTAGGTATCCCCACATAAAAAAATCTAACGGAGTCAGATCTACAATTCTACAATTGACAGGACAAAATCGAAAAAATAGGTGTTCGCCGGACGCTCGCTGTTGCAATGGTTTGAATCTAATGAAATGACTGTATCAAGATTTTATTAAGATTTTTCGCACATAAATTTAACAACCAGGTCTATTTAGTTGTACTTAAAACTACCAAAGCAGGCTCTGAAATTAAAACAACCAAATAATCTAGTAGGTTAAAAACAACAGAAAAATGTCAAACAAATTATAATTTGTTTGATTTCAACCTATGTCATTGGTTTATGTCTCGCATCTTACTAAGTTTGATATTTTACATAAGTTTATTAATATTTTATTCCTTAAAATGGCACCCACACTACTTCTTCAGGAAAAGATAGAAATTATTTTAATTTCTGGAGATAATTACAAAAGCCATAGAGAAACAGCAGCAATTTTTAATGAGAGGCACCCCGATAAATCCCTCCATTATTCCACAGTATCTCGTCTAGTCAATAAATTTAAAGAAACGGGATCGGTAGAAAATCAGTATAAAGTTTCCCATGAAAAACCGGTAACAGGTGACGAAGGTTCTCTGGATGTGTGTTTGTCGATCACAGAAACACCCCAATTAGCAGTTAGTCAAATATCGGAGATCACTAACATTCACGAAAGATCTGTGCGGAGGATATTAAAAAGAAACAAATTTCATCCGTACAAACCTAAATTTGTACAAGTATTAAAAGATAGGGATTATGACGCCCGCTTCGATTTTTGTGCCTGGTTCCAGGGTATGATTGAGGAAGATTTTAATTTCCCAAAGAACGTTCTTTTCTCGGATGAAGCTACATTTACCTCTAACGGAACCGTCAGTTCACAAAACTGTAGATGGTGGGCCACCGAAAACCCAGACTTTGTAATTCAGAGTAAAGACCAATATAGTTTTAAGGTTAATGTGTGGTGCGGAATTTTCAACCTCAGAATAGTGGGACCTTTTTTCTTTAGAGACAATTTAAATTCAGAACGATATTTAGAATTTCTACAAACTGAGATATCTGACTTTTTAGACAATTTGTCATTAGCCGAAAGAAGAAATTTATACTTTCAACAAGACGGAGCTAGCATTCATTCCACAAATGAGGTGAAGAGATGGCTGGATCAAGAATTTGGAAACCAGTGGATAGGACGGTTTTCTGATAATCCGTGGCCTGCGAGATCACCAGATCTGACTCCGTTAGATTTCTTTATGTGGGGATACCTAAAGAACTCTGTGTACAAACATCGACCCTTTAGGAATATACAAAATTTAGAGAATGTCATTAGAAATTGTGTATTGCAAATAAGTCGTAAAATGCTCCGAAATGTTAATCGAGAGTTGCGCTCGAGAACAATAGTATCTATGGAGAGAAATGGTGGTCATACTGAGTTTTAAATTTTGTGCACCCAAGGAAAAACAATGATTTTTTATGTTGTTAGTACAGAATTTGACTACTTTTAAGTTTTTCTTACATTGGTTTTCGTTTATGAAATTTCGATTAAATAAACAGGTAATTTTTTGTTTATTATCTATTTGACTCCCCTTAACTTTACAAAAAGTCGAACTTCAGATATATTTAAGACGATTAAGGTTTTCTCAATGTAATCTCATTGAAATGTCTCTAAAATTTTGACACTGCTGCTAGATACAAATCATTGCAACAGCTAGCGTCCGGCGAAACCCTGTTTTTTTTAATTTTGTCCTGTCAATTGTAGTAAAAACTACTACATTCGTTTATTTTCATCCAGATACATGGGCTTTACATTAGCCAAGCTATCTAAACGAAAAAAACTGGAAATTTGTAAATCGATAAAAAAATATTTAAAAAAAATTGAGTTTTCCAATTTTTTTAAATAAAATCTTAAAATTTTGCACAAGGACCTAGAATTTAATTCTAAGCAATTTTTTCAAATAACTTTTTTTGATATCTCGTCAACTAACCTCACTTTTTGTAAATTAACAATTTTTTTTAATTTGACGCTATACCAGTGGTCACGTGACGTATGTCAAAATCGATTTTTAGGTTATCGGACATGCAGAACCGATCCCCCGGAAAAGTTTTTCCAATACTCACCTAATAAAAATTTTTCCCATATGTTGCGAACTTTTTGCCGGTCACTGTATATATATATATATATATATATATATATATATATATATATATATATATATATATATACAAAACTGAAGTAGTGGGGATGCAGTCTTTATTGAAGGTGGCCTTAACTAAGGAATAAAACCCTTTTTTGATTTGTCAAGCTTTCGAGAATTTATTTTTCTCTTCTTCAGGACTTCTACAATAAAAAATTAATTTAAGTTAGTAAAATCTAACCTAGTAATCTTCATAATAAAAGAACTCACCAAAGTGGGCAGTTAAATTAAAAACAGGAATCTCCATGCGAAAATGCTGGATTTGTCTCCATTCTTTATCACACCACTACATTCCTCGGGGTGTTATGAGGAAAACCGAACGGAAAAATCCATAGGATAAATCCCGCGCTTTAGCAGGATAGACGCGACAGGAAATTGACATTTGACAGATTATGAAATTATGCCCGACATTCATGCTTAGCAACACTTGGTTAAAAGAAGACAAGTGAATACAGAGGGGTAAGAAGGAGAGAGACAACACTCATTAAGCACTGGCGCATGGTATCGGAAGGTTAGTAAAATGTTCATAGGTTGTTGAGAAGTTATTGAATCAAAAATATAATAAGTTGTTGATAAATTGGCGGAGAGTTCCAAAACTATCATAATTTAGTTAATCCTAGTAACACAGGTATAATATGTACAGGAAGGAAAGTTTTAGGCAACGTAATTACACCCTCTCAACCCAGAGCTACTACTCATCAGGGGCTGGATAATCAAGTAAGCTGAGATATTTTTCTTTCTCAAGTCTTAATAAGTAACTGTAGACGGTGCTAAGTTCCGATATATCACTTTTTTTATTAAGGCAGTTAGGTTCAAGGTTGATGTGAACCATCTCAAGGAAAAGTCTTTTATAGTATGAATTTTCATTTTCTAAGATCTCAGCACCTTCCCAGTCCATTTGATGATCTTTATCAATAACATGCTCTGCCAAAGCGCAAGAATGTACACCTCGGCGGCAGTCACTTTTGTGGGAAGTAATACGGCCCTTTACATTTCTAGATGTCTGACCTATGTATGATAAGTTACAATTTTTACAGGGGACTCTGTATACAATGCCACATTTTTCATCCCTGCTAAGAGGGGTCTTAGTTCTAGAATAAATCTGAGAAATGGTTTTTATTTGCTTTCTCGCTATTTTAATGTTAGTATGTTTAAAAACATTTATTAATTTTTCTGTTATATTGTCAATATGTGGTAATGAACAATAGAAAGTTGTTCGAGGATTGTTTTCTACTACACTATTGTTTTGTGTGTGAGAATTTGATGGATTAACAGAAATCGGTGTTTGTGATGTTAGGGACATGGGTTGTGATTGCCTTTCAAAAATGTTTTCTGGTATCTTGTACTGAGTGCTGAACAAGAATTTGTTAATAAGGTTTATTGGATAGGAATTCTCCACCAATATGCCCCTCAGTTGGTTTAAAGCTTCTTTTCTGTGTCGGGGGTGAGTGAGTTTAACTGCTCTATTTTTCATACCTAGGATTAGGTTTATTTTTGTTCTCATAGGGTGGTAAGAGAAGTAACTGACAAACCTATTCGAACAATATGGTTTTCTATACCACCTCGTTCGCAGGATGTCGTCATTATCTCTAGTGACCAACATATCCAGAAATGGGATAGAGTTATTAGTTTCTTCCTCAATGGTGAATTGAACATGTCGGTCGTAAGAGTTGAACAATTCTAGAGCTACCTCTGCTCTACCCCTCGGTACAGAGAGCAAAAGGTCATCCACGTATCTTTTTACAAAAGGAATGTGAAGACTGCATCCCCACTACTTCAGTTTTGAATATTTTTTCTTAACTAGTCAGTCGCGACTACTCTCCCTTATATATATATATATATATATATATATATATATATATATATATATATATATATATATATATATATATATATATATATATATATATATTCTGATGCATATATGATTTAATATACTGATGAAATTTGATCTTAATTAATATTGGTTATTCTACATATTCTATTGTCAGATTTTATTTACTTTTAAATACAATTTCTATTATAGCCTGAGCTTCTTAAATCGAAATGGGGTAATTCATGATTACTAAAGGGTATGGTCATTACCATCGTGAGTACACGCCATATAATTCATGTTCTCCCCACATGTTTACACAAAACAAACATTAGCTTATTGTTCATTTTTATAACGGTAAAACTGTGTGGTACAACACTGAAGATGGTAAAGTTTTACATTTTATTAGTCCATTGGTGTGTTACACTCTTCCTCCAGGCAGCCGTACACTGGTGATTCCTAAACAAAACGTGTCGGTATTAAAGCCTGTAGAGTTTGACTGGTATAGTCCTTGAATTATAGACCAAATATCATTTATGCATATCTGACTAACTTCTTTAAACGGAATCCAGCCTTGTCCTCTTGAAAAATCTTGAGAGCAAAAGCTAAGACCAACTTTATCCTTAGGGTTTAGATCTGCTGTACTGTACTCTAAAGCATCCAATAATGCGTTTTTAAGCCATGAAACAGGCTCCTCATTCTTAGGTATATCTTTAAATTTAAAATCGATGGTGCGACCACGTAAATTAAAGTGTCTGACATGTTTTTCCTCATCTTTAATTACAATAAACTTCTCCATTTTATCGAGGTAGGCAATTTATTCAAAGAATAAATTGACAAAATACTACCAGAGCATATAAAAACTCAACTGCCTCAGTCAGCGGATAAAATGAAACTAAGATTTTTTCCGATGGTTTTCAACTTATATGCAATTCTGATTGAACTTTGATTTGTGAGAAAGATATACGTAACCGTATTTCTGCGTTAGGAGTCTGATAAATGTTCCCAAAGAGTCATAATATTAACAAAAAAATATTTTTATTGGTCAAAAGGTACTTAAACGTGTAAAAATTTAAAATTAGCAAAGCATTCTATATGGCTCTTTAAAGACACATAGTAATTTGATATTTTTCAACAGTTTTGTCAAGTTTCCGGCTAAACCTTTATATTTGTTACACGGGCTAATCAGTATCCATATTGGCGTAATGGACATATAGATATTTGTAACGTTAAAGGTTATTACCAAAATAAGCACTTTATATCGCAAAAGGGCACTTAAAACGTGTAAAATTTAAATCTAGCAAGACAACTTTTAATTTACATAATCTATATGGTACTTTAAAGCCACAGGGCAATTGATAGTTTTTCCACACTTCGAATTTTCGCTGTAACCTTTATATTTGGTACATTGCCCCTGTGCATCACCCCCAGCCATATCGGCGTAATGTCTCCAAGGTAATGTATTGGTAAAGATGTAATATGCTTCGTTAATTATCATGAGGATCTTGAATAGTTAATGATTTTTCGAGGTATACCAGGCTTTCTGCAATTATTGAGAATCATCAAAAGTGTTATAGGTAACGTAATCATAGAAAGTTATTTTGTTTTAATTACAGATATTTAACTCATTCTTTTTTATACCTTAATGAGCTTGTTACGTTTCTTTATTATGCTTTCTCTAGTTATTTCTCTCTCTCTCTCTCTCTCTTTCTCTCTATCTCTATTTCGGTTGCACTATAGTATAATATTACTAAACACGTGCGGTACACGATGAATGTGAATGAAATGCGTCATAATTATATCATTGTTTTTATCATCTTTCATTATTCCTAATACTTTGAATGAACAAGTGGAACCCATAAATGTCAGTCTCAGGAAAATTAGAAGTGTCACTATAAGTATAGCAGCTTCTTCTAAGCACAGCTTAATCATTTTTGTGAAAAAGTGCCTAAATATATCTGTTTATTCGGTTTGGAGAAATACTTTCAGCATAGTCATAATGAAAATCATAAATATTAGCTAACTAAATGTAAGGTACAAAATTCCAATATAAATTTCAGTTAAAATATTCTTCTTTCTAAAGCTAATTTCTTAATAAGTATCAAGTTTTCATTAATGGGTTTACTTTCAAATCCAGGGCGAGATACACTATATAATTTTCAAGCATGGATGCAGCTTAGAACATAAAATGCGTTTTATTTTTGTTAACAGACGTACCGCCTGTTCAAGTAATGATAATATACTATTTTTACTTGTTATAGACCGAAGTCAAATTTGGTATTCCAGTGCGATTATATGACTAAAGTTTAAAAAAAAAATGCAAAGTGAAAAGAGGTACCTAAACACGAAATAATACCGATCAAAGGAAGCTACAAGGCTTCCAATAGCGTTTTGTCTGTGATCTGCCTCATATTATATTATTTAATTAAAAATCGAAGACGAAAAATATCCATAGAAATATTAGGATTACTTTCTAAAGTATTTTATTTAGAAATAGTAAGAAAAATTAAAATTCTAGCCGAAGATTAAACTCTGCATCACTTAAATATTAAAAATGTATTTTTTAATTTTTTATTCAACAGCAGACGAGATATTGAAGAAATGAGAGATGGAAATTGCACTGACTCAAGGCGGGACCAAAGATTCCTGATCATATATAGTCTATAAAGTGTAGTGTGCCGATTTAGCGGCACCCCTAAATTTCTTATGCTTTGAAATAAAAAACTTATTCTTTTATACGCTTTTATTTTGTGTCTTGGAAAGTTATCGAATAATAGAAATTTTCCTATAAATTATTTAAAAATCAAAGGCAAAAATCAATTACTCGCGTGGATAAAATCTAAAAAATATAGAGAGTACTATAATTTATTCTAATTAAACTGCTTTTTCCTTCTGGGGCAAAGAGTTAATAAAAAGGTGCGTTTCATCACGTGAAACATAGTAACTGGATCAATTTTGCATTCTGTTTGTTCATCCAAAAACTAAACTTATTTCGAAAACTTAACATTTACATAAACGGGTCCTTTGAATCATTTTTTCGTTTTATACCTTCTTATTTGGAATCGATATGACGAAACTTTTTCACGTATTATTTCTATATTATTGACAGACGCATAATTTATATACTGTGAATTGTTAATTTTTTTATTAATTTTTCTGATTTTTAACTTAACAATGATTTAAATCGTGGTTTTATAAATTGCATATAATTTCTATAGTTATTATAACAGATCTTTCTAGATACTTTTTCTAACTTCTCAACGTTGCCCCCATATGCTCTATTCACCTGTATATTGTCTCATTTGCTGAATAAATTTACTTATTTATACTGCGCATGTCCTTCAAGGCGACTTTCACAGCATCTATAATATGTATAACAAATGCAGATTCGCCCACAGCTTTTACGTGTATCTTGAAACTACTGGAGCAAGATACATATCAACATAATATCACATATTTAAGGCTATGTCTACTGCCCTCTATGATTGAAAATCAAGTATTTACATGGGAAGAATCTATGGAATATACGGCGGAGTGTTATTTTGATTATAATTAAGTAGCTTTTTTTCTGCAATTAGACATGCTATTCGAAATATGAACTAACATTAGAAAACATTGCCCTATACCGCCCTGAGCTTCTTTTCAACAAAAATAGTAGAATGGTGACTAGGCTAACAAGGTTTTTATTTTAATGAAGTCTTAAATGTCGGAAAAATGATGTTTATGACTTTCACACACTGGTAGGAAATCAAATCTCGACAGGGGGAAAATTTAAGAAGTGTAGGATGTGCCATATTGTATGCTACCTGGTCAGATTATGATGTTGTAATTGACCTGATACATGGTATATAGAGTAAAATCTATAAATATTTAGTAGTGTATACCAAGTGCCATACGAATTGATTTAAATTAATAAAGTCTTAAAATAAGAAAAATAGCTAAAATATTTAATTAGCTACTAAATTTGTATCAGAGAAAAGCTCATATAAGTTGATATTGTTGATTATTTTAATAAATAGGGGCATGTGAAATATGGGCAGATTGTGAAAATTTGTAGAAGCCAAAAATGACATGAAAATATGCCTCAGTGGTTTTATTCATAAGCTTGATAAATATCATAGTCATGTGACATAAGCCATAACAGTCATGTTTTAATTTTAGCTTAGGATGGCGACCATAGGAATAAATAAATGACATGAAGTCTATATAGAGCAGAATCTAAAAGCATATGTTGTCATCATTTGATTTTCGTCTTAAAATAATAAATATTGAAAATATTAAACAAAAGATTAAATTCGACACCTTCACAGAGTAATAAAGAGGGTTATTACTTTCAGACTAGCGAAGTATGGGACAAAATTTAAAAAGGTGGGTAATAAGCGTCATTATTTTCTAACGTGTATTGTTAAACAGGCATATTTAACATTCGTAATAACTCTCAAAGTGCTCAGACTTTCTATATTCAAACTTACTGGTAATTTTCACTAATAGAAATGTAAAAGTGGTTCACATGTTTAAATGAGAAAGTTTAGGAAAGAATATAAAGACGCCCGCATGGTAAGAATCAGTATTCTTTTGCGTAAGAAATAACTTTTCAAAAATAGAAATAAGTGAAAATTCAGGCAAAATCAGACATAAGGTAAATTTTGAACAAGAAGTTGTGTGTGAGCTTGGTAAAGTTGAGGGTGGATGAAAATTGTTTTTAAAGCGGATTTTATGGAAAAAATTCTGCTTTACATTTTTAGATCAATTTTCGTCCACCCTCAACTTTACCCAGCTCACACACAACTTCTTGTTCAAAATTTACCTTATGTCTGATTTTGCCTGAATTTTCACTTATTTCTATTTTTGAAAAGTTATTTCTTACGCAAAAGAATACTGATTCTTACCATGCGGGCGTCTTTATATTCTTTCCTAAACTTTCTCATTTAAACATGTGAACCACTTTTACATTTCTATTAGTGAAAATTACCAGTAAGTTTGAATATAGAAAGTCTGAGCACTTTGAGAGTTATTACGAATGTTAAATATGCCTGTTTAACAATACACGTTAGAAAATAATGACGCTTATTACCCACCTTTTTAAATTTTGTCCCATACTTCGCTAGTCTGAAAGTAATAACCCTCTTTATTACTCTGTGAAGGTGTCGAATTTAATCTTTTGTTTAATATTTTCAATATTTATTATTTTAAGACGAAAATCAAATGATGACAACATATGCTTTTAGATTCTGCTCTATATAGACTTCATGTCATTTATTTATTCCTATGGTCGCCATCCTAAGCTAAAATTAAAACATGACTGTTATGGCTTATGTCACATGACTATGATATTTATCAAGCTTATGAATAAAACCACTGAGGCATATTTTCATGTCATTTTTGGCTTCTACAAATTTTCACAATCTGCCCATATTTCACATGCCCCTATTTATTAAAATAATCAACAATATCAACTTATATGAGCTTTTCTCTGATACAAATTTAGTAGCTAATTAAATATTTTAGCTATTTTTCTTATTTTAAGACTTTATTAATTTAAATCAATTCGTATGGCACTTGGTATACACTACTAAATATTTATAGATTTTACTCTATATACCATGTATCAGGTCAATTACAACATCATAATCTGACCAGGTAGCATACAATATGGCACATCCTACACTTCTTAAATTTTCCCCCTGTCGAGATTTGATTTCCTACCAGTGTGTGAAAGTCATAAACATCATTTTTCCGACATTTAAGACTTCATTAAAATAAAAACCTTGTTAGCCTAGTCACCATTCTACTATTTTTGTTGAAAAGAAGCTCAGGGCGGTATAGGGCAATGTTTTCTAATGTTAGTTCATATTTCGAATAGCATGTCTAATTGCAGAAAAAAAAGCTACTTAATTATAATCAAAATAACACTCCGCCGTATATTCCATAGATTCTTCCCATGTAAATACTTGATTTTCAATCATAGAGGGCAGTAGACATAGCCTTAAATATGTGATATTATGTTGATATGTATCTTGCTCCAGTAGTTTCAAGATACACGTAAAAGCTGTGGGCGAATCTGCATTTGTTATACATATTATAGATGCTGTGAAAGTCGCCTTGAAGGACATGCGTAGTATAAATAAGTAAATTTATTCAGCAAATGAGACAATATACAGGTGAATAGAGCATATGGGGGCAACGTTGAGAAGTTAGAAAAAGTATCTAGAAAGATCTGTTATAATAACTATAGAAATTACATGCAATTTATAAAACCACGATTTAAATCATTGTTAAGTTAAAAATCAGAAAAATTAATAAAAAAATTAACAATTCACAGTATATAAATTATGCGTCTGTCAATAATATAGAAATAATACGTGAAAAAGTTTCGTCATATCGACTCCAAATAAGAAGGTATAAAACGAAAAAATGATTCAAAGGACCCGTTTATGTAAATGTTAAGTTTTAGAAATAAGTTTAGTTTTTGGATGAAAAAACAGAATGCAAAATTGATCCAGTTACTATGTTTCACGTGATGAAACGCACCTTTTTATTAACTCTTTGCCCCAGAAGGAAAAAGCAGTTTAATTAGAATAAATTATAGTACTCTCTATATTTTTTAGATTTTATCCACGCGAGTAATTGATTTTTGCCTTTGATTTTTAAATAATTTATAGGAAAATTTCTATTATTCGATAACTTTCCAAGACACAAAATAAAAGCGTATAAAAAAATAAGTTTTTTATTTCAAAGCATAAGAAATTTAGGGGTGCCGCTAAATCGGCACACTACACTTTATAGACTATATATGATCGGGAATCTTTGGTCCCGCCTTGAGTCAGTGCAATTTCCATCTATATGAAGCTCTCATTTCTTCAATATCTCGTCTGCTGTTGAATAAAAAATTAAAAAATACATTTTTAATATTTAAGTGATGCAGAGTTTAATCTTCGGCTAGAATTTTAATTTTTCTTACTATTTCTAAATAAAATACTTTAGAAAGTAATCCTAATATTTCTATGGATATTTTTCGTCTTCGATTTTTAATTAAATAATATAATATGAGGCAGATCACAGACAAAACGCTATTGGAAGCCTTGTAGCTTCCTTTGATCGGTATTATTTCGTGTTTAGGTACCTCTTTTCACTTTGCATTTTTTTTTTAAACTTTAGTCATATAATCGCACTGGAATACCAAATTTGACTACGGTCTATAACAAGTAAAAATAGTATATTATCATTACTTGAACAGGCGGTACGTCTGTTAACAAAAATAAAACGCATTTTATGTTCTAAGCTGCATCCATGCTTGAAAATTATATAGTGTATCTCGCCCTGGATTTGAAAGTAAACCCATTAATGAAAACTTGATACTTATTAAGAAATTAGCTTTAGAAAGAAGAATATTTTAACTGAAATTTATATTGGAATTTTGTACCTTACATTTAGTTAGCTAATATTTATGATTTTCATTATGACTATGCTGAAAGTATTTCTCCGAACCGAATAAACAGATATATTTAGGCACTTTTTCACAAAAATGATTAAGCTGTGCTTAGAAGAAGCTGCTATACGTATAGTGACACTTCTAATTTTCCTGAGACTGACATTTATGGGTTCCACTTGTTCATTCAAAGTATTAGGAATAATGAAAGATGATAAAAACAATGATATAATTATGACGCATTTCATTCACATTCATCGTGTACCGCACGTGTTTAGTAATATTATACTATAGTGCAACCGAAATAGAGATAGAGAGAAAGAGAGAGAGAGAGAGAGAAATAACTAGAGAAAGCATAATAAAGAAACGTAACAAGCTCATTAAGGTATAAAAAAGAATGAGTTAAATATCTGTAATTAAAACAAAATAACTTTCTATGATTACGTTACCTATAACACTTTTGATGATTCTCAATAATTGCAGAAAGCCTGGTATACCTCGAAAAATCATTAACTATTCAAGATCCTCATGATAATTAACGAAGCATATTACATCTTTACCAATACATTACCTTGGAGACATTACGCCGATATGGCTGGGGGTGATGCACAGGGGCAATGTACCAAATATAAAGGTTACAGCGAAAATTCGAAGTGTGGAAAAACTATCAATTGCCCTGTGGCTTTAAAGTACCATATAGATTATGTAAATTAAAAGTTGTCTTGCTAGATTTAAATTTTACACGTTTTAAGTGCCCTTTTGCGATATAAAGTGCTTATTTTGGTAATAACCTTTAACGTTACAAATATCTATATGTCCATTACGCCAATATGGATACTGATTAGCCCGTGTAACAAATATAAAGGTTTAGCCGGAAACTTGACAAAACTGTTGAAAAATATCAAATTACTATGTGTCTTTAAAGAGCCATATAGAATGCTTTGCTAATTTTAAATTTTTACACGTTTAAGTACCTTTTGACCAATAAAAATATTTTTTTGTTAATATTATGACTCTTTGGGAACATTTATCAGACTCCTAACGCAGAAATACGGTTACGTATATCTTTCTCACAAATCAAAGTTCAATCAGAATTGCATATAAGTTGAAAACCATCGGAAAAAATCTTAGTTTCATTTTATCCGCTGACTGAGGCAGTTGAGTTTTTATATGCTCTGGTAGTATTTTGTCAATTTATTCTTTGAATAAATTGCCTACCTCGATAAAATGGAGAAGTTTATTGTAATTAAAGATGAGGAAAAACATGTCAGACACTTTAATTTACGTGGTCGCACCATCGATTTTAAATTTAAAGATATACCTAAGAATGAGGAGCCTGTTTCATGGCTTAAAAACGCATTATTGGATGCTTTAGAGTACAGTACAGCAGATCTAAACCCTAAGGATAAAGTTGGTCTTAGCTTTTGCTCTCAAGATTTTTCAAGAGGACAAGGCTGGATTCCGTTTAAAGAAGTTAGTCAGATATGCATAAATGATATTTGGTCTATAATTCAAGGACTATACCAGTCAAACTCTACAGGCTTTAATACCGACACGTTTTGTTTAGGAATCACCAGTGTACGGCTGCCTGGAGGAAGAGTGTAACACACCACTGGACTAATAAAATGTAAAACTTTACCATCTTCAGTGTAGTACCACACAGTTTTACCGTTATAAAAATGAACAATAAGCTAATGTTTGTTTTGTGTAAACATGTGGGGAGAACATGAATTATATGGCGTGTACTCACGATGGTAATGACCATACCCTTTAGTAATCATGAATTACCCCATTTCGATTTAAGAAGCTCAGGCTATAATAGAAATTGTATTTAAAAGTAAATAAAATCTGACAATAGAATATGTAGAATAACCAATATTAATTAAGATCAAATTTCATCAGTATATTAAATCATATATGCATCAGAATATATATATATATATATATATATATATATATATATATATATATATATATATATATATATATATATATATATATACTATTTAATATTCTAAAAATTCTTTTTTATAAATACGATTATATAATAGCAGCTTAAGTTACTCGGTATCTGATTATTAATTGATAATTGTGAACATTACAATAATAATAAATCTAAATATTATGTCCACACAAATATGGCTTAAAATAAATTGATATTAAAAACATCTTGTCGTGTATTATTTTCTCACACTTATTCAACAACTCTAAACAAACGTATTGTTATCTAACAACGCCGCTTTTACTTGTCATATGAATAATAAAAATACAAAAACACCTTAAGATAATATACATATCTACATATGTGCCTTGTTAAGGTCTTTAAACAGCTCAATTTCATTATCTTCGCAAAGCTTACACATTCTTTGACGCGACACTTTATTTTCTCCCTTTCTACCTGTATTCGAAAATGACAGAAATCTGACCTATACCAGTATACATATTTATGACGTTTATATCGTATTCTTCCTAACTAATAGGAACAGTTTTCGAGCTATTCTTTATGTATGCCCCGAGGTGATTTACGGTTAAGTGTAGTTTATCTGATGATCTCGTAAGACGCAAAAACTAGTCATTCACATTTTTTTTTGGAAAATTTCATAGTTAGAGGGGAAATATAATAGTTTTATATGTAATAAATTATTCCCTGCAGATAATGTAATAAGATTTCACGTCTTTGGCGTTGTGTTATACCTTTGTAGTGTTTTTATGAAGCTATGTTATCATGATTATTTTAACCCCCATGTTTATTCTTTTCTTATAATCAGGCGAAAATTCTACGATATTGTAGACTTTTTCTACAAAACAGCTAATTTATTTCGTAATCTTAATATCTATGAATTGTCTATATAGGTTCAGCAAAAAAAATTGGGTCATTTGAATAGAAATGTAAGGTTTATAGATGATATCACCGTGTTGTGGTCAATATGCTGAAATAATCTTAATTAATCCTGATTATTTTAACGTTCAGATCAATTCCGTCCTTATAAGTGCAAAATTTAGGGATATTGTAGGCCTTTTTTCTAAAAAACCTGGTAATTTGCTTTCGTAACCTTAATATCTCTGTATTACCTATATAGAGTCTGCTATTCTATGAATAGTTTTTAAAAAGTATATTTCCATTGCATAATATATAAAAAAAGGCCATAGATGTAAAACTTACATAATTAATACTTCGGTCCCCTTTTTAAATGAACCCCATATTTGAGAAACCTACATAACCTGCAATGTTTGTTCTGGGAAAATTGAAAAACCGTTTTTTTTTGTTACATAACATAATTTAGAAAAAACATTGAAACCGATATTTAATAGAACCATGAACGCGTGATATATTTTCTTAGATTTATGAAGTTTTAGCGTTTTTATAAAGCTAAATTATCCGAAAATGGCTACTGGTCGTGTGAGGGTTTTTAAAATACTTGATTATTGAACCACATTTGTGTTATTTTTTAATTTTATTTAAATCAAACTCACTTTTGCATAAATACAACAATAAACGAATAAATTGCTAGTGTTTGGAAAAACTGTCAAAACGGTGTTAAAAGTGAAAAGAACTTTTTTTTAAATTTATGTCAATTATCTTCGCTACGCCATAACTTTTTCTTGTTACTTCTTCGATCGACACATATCAACCCAGCATAATTAATAGCTTCATCTATTTTCAAATAGTACTGCGAATAAAAGTTGTATTATTTGGGGTATACCTAAGGAATTTATAGTCTTTTCATTGAGACGTACTTTAAACGTTGTTAATAATTTCTTAGAACTGAGGGTAAAATTTACATTAAAAGAAAATATGTTATTTTGACTGTCTGTTGTCTATCTGTTTGTTTATTTCAACGTATGTCTGGCTATCTGTCAGCCGGTCTGACCGGCTGCCTGACTAATTGTTTTCCTGTTTGTCTGTCTGACTGTTCGCCTATCCAGATCACCCTTCCCATATCAAAGCGAGAGGTCTAGGAAAATATTTACAAATTCTCTACAATACGATTAAGTCTTATTTTAAGATCTAATTTTTCTATTATCACACTATAGTATATTCTGGTCACTGAATGACTTTTTTAATACATCTAGGACAAAAAAATAAACATCAAAACGTGTATATTAGTTTATTATTTTATTGTACAAACATATGTTATTCCTACATATTTTACAATTTTATTATCTATATATCTAATTCTATGACTGCAAATATAAATCTCCATTGCGCAATAATTAGGATCTCCGCTTTTTAGTGCAAAGTATATTAACGCTGCATCCATCTCATCCAGGGATTCTTGTTTATCGATGTTAGTTCTTTATATGTTCTGTTAGCCTCTGATTTAATATATTTACTTTTGGGTGGAAATAACTTGGATATAATATTTAAATATTTCCAGCTTTTACTGGAGCGCATATGCTTATTCCTTTGAAATCCCCATCTGTGTGCATCAGATAATAAGAGAATTTCCTTATACTGGTTCAATTCATAACTCGTATATTTCTTAGGCTGGTGCTGTGTTAACAAATTCAATAACCCCTCAGTTAACATATACTTTTCTTCATCAATCAACAAAACATTTCCATTGAATTCCACATGTTGACTGCCGATAAACCATCCAGTTTCCGTCTTTCTAAATTCAAAAACATTTTCATTGGGCATAGCCAGGAGCTTAAATTTAATTTCACGGTGCATCTTACTCCGCGGACGTCTGGATTACAAATGACATTCTTAAACTATAAACAGTGCCTTTATCATCTTATTATAACCGTACTCTATCCAAGTAGTAACAAAGCATTATCGACCGTGAACGCAACATATACGCCGCGAAATTTATTAAAGCGTACATCTAGGGCGGACCCTATCAATGTATCTGTACCTTGACGCTGGTGATAGGGCTTAAGGACAGCTGTCCAAACTAAATCAGATACAATATATTTCTAATTTAAATTAATCTGTAGGTATTATATTATTATTAATATAAATATCACGCACACATGTATGACTGACTGGCTGACCACACGTATGACTGTCTGACCGACCACACGCACACACGTATGACTGTCTTGCTGTCCACACGCACACACGTATGACTCTATGTCGGGCCGAGTGACTGACTATGGAGCTATCTAAAAACTAGCTATCAGGCAGTCTATCCGGTTGCCGCTCCGTCTATCTATTTGACTAGCAGTACCACATTTTCCCTTCTAACGGCTCATATCCCTATCAGACTAAGTGGTACGATGCTCTAAATTATACTTACTCACGTACACATCCATACACCAAAATTTTGGGAAATCATATCTTACGCTCGAGATCTATAAATCGCATGATGTCGGCATCATCGGACTCTATCCATACACGCAAAAGGAAAAATCATGTAGCAAACGTGGACATACACGTGAGCTAATATATACCACACACTCACTGTTTTATTACTTTTTTTTCGTTAAGAAATGCTAAGATTGCATGTATTCGCATAAATATTTCTATTATATTACCGCGGATAAGTTAAACGCCACCAGCAGCAGTTAAGAATAATATAAGGGAACTTAATACTATTACCAATTTACGCCCCTTTTTCTAATTCTTTTTATAACCTATACACCTTTATCTCCCGCACGTAAACAGCAAATCTGGGCAGGCAATAAATTTCAAGAGAACACGTGTCCTTGTTTTTTTAAAATGTATATCACCAGCGTTCCTTCATTATTTTAAATTAATAAATCTCAATACTTACTATCCTTTTTATTCTTTAATATCCTATAAATATCTATCTACACGCGTAACCCACTTCCGTAAATCTAAAATAATTGAAAGGACCCATTGTAAAATGTATTATCACACTTTTGCTCGACATACCATAAACATCAAACCCTCTTTACGCTTGACAGATAATAAAGTCATCGAGCTCGACTACCCGAAGGGGCAGGTACGTCGTAAATTATTGGCCCACAAGACGGCGAGGATACAAAAGGTACCGCTGTCATTGCACCTGGCGGCACCGCGAATCTCAAACGCGTAGCGTACGTAGACTATAATTAATTAATACATTAATCTAAAATTATGTAACCCTCTTTATAACAAAGCTTGACAGGTGAAATCGATACAAAAGGAGCCGCTGTCATCGCGGCGCCGGCACCGCGAATCTCAATCGCTGTAGCACACGTGGACTATAATTAATTAGTACATTAACCACCTGTCTGACGTAAATCATGTGTCGGTTCAAAGTGAGAGTATTGCAGTAAAAGTAAATATAAAATTAAAACAGGTGACAATAATAAAATAAATTTTAACTAAATTGTACATTATAAAATTAAACCCATTAAAATAGAAAAGGTTTGAGTTTCAACTTTTACTTCAAAATAGCAGTTACCCAACAGGTGGACTCTATTGATTTCTCATTATAAAAGCTCGCCTCCACAAATTCCTTAAACAGCACTGCATTTTCAAATCAAAAATAAACATCTGTCCTATGCATGCATCAAAAAGCTAAACCAAGTGTATCGATCGTGACGTCGGATTGTGCTACATGAGGGCCGGGGAAGGGCGGGCGGGAGTATCTCAACAGCTGGTCGTTGTTCTATGTCAAATATTTAAAGGCCAAATCGTGTCGCACAACTGCGTCTAACCACCTGCTTGCTTTGCATTGAAAATGCATCACAATAAGGTGACCCTGAAGGGGGCATCGTATACCTGGCTATCAACAAACAAAGAAACATGTGCTCTCAAACACCCCAATATTACGAACTAAAAGTCAACGGCCACTTCGACAAAAGACTTTGGAATAACACCTGCGCATATCAAGGCCAAATAACAATAGCACACGTGCACGTTCAAGGTCATTACCCCAATAGCACACCTGCGAGTCACTCGGGAGAATCAGGAGCGGGAGAATCAGGAGCGGCAAAACGTGCTCGGAGAGTCAAAAAGCATCATATCCCTCTACTGACGACTTATTAACAGTGCCAGGACAAAAACATGTCAAAACATACCTGATCAACTTTAAGATCTTAATTTAAACCAGTACTAAATCTTAAACCTTCTTAGTAAATCTGAACGTAAATGTTTAAATACGTGTTTTACAGTTTTTAATAAATCAACCCCTTAGGGGTGAAATGGGGGTTCAAAGTTTGTAATGGAATAAAATTGTTATTCCGCGGACGAATTTGCGGGCGAAAGCTAGTTAACTATGTATAAATGCTTATGCAATTATAAGTGTATTCTTAGGATACCTCGACATAATGTTGATTGTAAAATTTTGATTTTTTCATTTAAAAGAGCAATTTCATCATTTCTTCTAACTAGCTGGGAACCGAGGACGTCCCTTTCATTCATCAGTTGCTCCATATCTTTAACTTGAGCTCTTATAGTTTTTTCATGCTCCAGAATGGTTTTGTGCAGTCGTTTCTCTTCGTCTTTCTGTTCTTTAATGTCTACTTTAAGAGCTCGTATTTGATCTAATCCAGCCATTACTTCTATTCTGAAAAAAAATGTGTTAAATATGGATTCGGCTCATATGTTCTTTATTCATCAAACGATCAGCTCGATTAACAAAAACACTATAATGACTGATAGCTTTTCAGAAATATTCGACATGGTCAGCCTAATTGCCTAAGGGGTCTCTGGTGGCCGAGCTGGTACGGCGCCAGCTTCGCACCCGAGAGGCGCGGATTCGAATCCCGCTTCGACAAATTTTGTGATTGTTAAATTGGAAGGTGGTAGAGGAATTCTTCCTCGACCGAGGTAGTATCAACCCACACATCCTCTTAATGGGCTGGTGAAATCCCTACGGATGTTTCCAGCTCTGGATGTGTGAGTCGATCCCCCAGTACACCCACGGTACATAAGTACTTAGACTTCGGTCTTCGTGAGCTGTCAGTAGATAAAAAAAAATTGCGTTCGACTTTAAGTAATTTGAACTCAAAAGTTCTGAACTTTAAAGTAAGCGCAACTCCTTAATTGTTTATAAATTATCATTCCGGCTCCTTATACTGTGAAATAACCCCGACTTCAAAGTTTAGAATTTCGATGTACAAGTTACCTAACTTTTAACAAAATTAAATTTAGCATTAACCACAGTTATAATTAGGTAAAAATAATACTTTGTACTTTTTAGTGCTTTTTCTTTTGTGAAGTTGGTTAAATTTTTCAAAAAAAAAATCCTTTCTTTCTAGTTCACCTATTCTCTCTTCCCCTTCATCTTATCCCCCCTCTTTAAATTGTTAATGTCCATGTATTACTGGATTTTCAGACCTCAGTATGTTTCAGTAACCCCGAAAATGACAGTTAACATTTAAAAAAAAATTCAACCCGCTCCTTTCGCCCCCTCACCGCCTTATTTTTTTACATCCGTTACATGAACTTAGATGTTCTGACTTCAATAACCCCGAAAATAACCCATTAGTTAACATTTTCGGAGAAATTAGCAGTCGCTCCTCTTTAACCCCCCCCCCCCCCCGTCAATTTTCTTAACATCTGTTACACAAAATTAAGTTTTTTGACCTTACAAACCCCAAAAATGATATATGTTAACATTTTTTGAAAAATTCTCAGACGCTCCTTGTTACCCCCTTCCCCTTTACTATATTTTTAGCATCTGTTAAAAAAAAAAATAGATTTTCTGGTCTCGATAACATCGAAAATGATACATTAATTAACGAAAATTCCCAGTCGCTTCTTTTATTCTCTTTACCAACCCCCCCCCCCCCCCCCCCGCGTAACTTTTGTTTTTTTTTAACATGTGTTAGAAACAATTTGATATTCTGACCTCGCTAGCTCCGAAATTGACATGCTAGTTAACATTTTTGAAGAAATTCCTAGTCACTCCTTTTTATCACATCCCCCCCTCCCGTTATTTTTTTAAACATTTGTTAGACAAAATTAGATTATCTCATCTCAATAACCCCGATAATGACACATTAGTTCACAATTTTCCAATTTTCTCATTTTTACCCCCCCCCCCCCTCCATGGTAATTTTTTTAACATCTGCTAGAGAAAATTAGATTTTTTATGCCCTCATTAGCCACGAAAATGAGATATTAGTCAACATTTTCGGAAAAATTCTACCCCTCTCCTTTATTATTTTTTAAAGTCAAATACCAACAGAGGACCACCGGCATCATACTAAACAAAACGGAAAAAAATTATTGAAATCGGGGACCATTTGGGAGAACTCATCTACAAAACAATTTATTTTTATCGAAATTGGTTAATCCGTTCAAGAATTATGCCTCGAATTGATAACCTCCTCTTGTGAGGTCCGGTATGAACAACTTTGATACATTTATAATAAAAATAATCTCAATGTCACTTCCGGTTTTACATCCAATGTCATTATATAATGGCCTGTGACTTACTTTAAATTTTCCTTTTCTTTTGTAATTTTTCTCATCATATTTTCATCTTTAATTAATAGCTTCTCTTTCATCGCGATGTCTTCTTTGAGCTGCTCAGTTTGATGGAAAACTATTTTCAATTTTTTTTTTAACTCTCCCGTTTCAGCGGTGGATTCTTGAAGAGATTTCTGAAGGGCGTTTCGATCGGCTCGAATGGCCTCGTATATATTTTGCTGTTGCCTGATTTTGTTTTCTTGTTCTGTAATGCTTTTTTTCAAATCAAATATATAGACCTAAAATTGAATATGTAGGTATTTCATTTACTGGTTGAGCGAATATTTTATATCTGAAGAAACAAAAACCTTACTTTTTTACCACGTAGCTCATCCATATTATCTTCAATAGTCTTCGCCAGCTCTAGTTGTTCTTCCGCAAGCTTATCACGTTCGCGCTCCAACTGATGGATCTGCTTTTTTTGTCTACCGCTTTCCAGAAAGAACGTATCCAATTCTAATTCTAATTTTTTCTTGCTTTGCTCCTGGATCTGAATGAGCTTTAGCTGATCACGAGCAACCACCTGTTGCCTTTGTATAGTTTTATTTAGTACATCCTTTTCTTTGAAAACTGTTTCTATAGCTCTTTTATCTTCATCTGCGAATCTTTTATAATCATCAATCTCCCGTTCTAATACCGCTATTCTTTGACGCATATTAGTTTTATCCAAAACAAGTTCATCTTTTTCTTGATTTAGACCTAAAATACGTTTTTCCAGAATATCTTTTGCCTTGTAGACTTTGGATAAATCATTCTTTAAGCGATTTATTTCATCTTCTTGAGACTAAAATAAAAATATATGTATAGAAATATAATATCAATTTTCGGGGAACAAAGTAAACCTTGTTTTCCCCCTCCCTGTATTGTAAGCAACCTATTTTGACACTGCTTTGACAGACGGAAGTGAAAGTTACTCAACAAGGTATTGGTTGCCTTTAACGACAGGATGTAAGTCAACTTACATCCCTAGGGAAATAATAATCTGAAATTATTATAAGAATAACTTTAATTTTTGATTTCATCAACATATTACAAAAATCCGGTGATATTAATTGAAATGAATATTAATGGTACAATTATTACAATTATTCACATTATTAACAAAATTTGGAAACACGTTTTCTCGTTTCTTCTTGATGTGTATTACATTTTCTGACTCCACAGATCCTTCATTTCTAACCAATGTTTCTGTCACTGTTGAAGCACTGCAAGAGACTTCTGGCTGGGTCTTATTGTATAAAATTTTATTCGCTACTTCCTTTTTATTGTTGAGGCTCTCAGCTACGTAACTTTCCGCAATAGTAGCGGATTTCCATCCACCATGTCGCTTGATAGCTAATACATCAACTCCAGTATTTGCTAATAAAGTTGCCGACGTTCTTCTAAAAGAGTGTCCAGTATACATTTTGAAGTTCTCAAACTTTAGAAATTTCGCAATTTTACTTGGAATTGACGAAAACGTATTTTTCCCAACAGGCTGGTTTAAGCACTTTCCATTTTGATATCGCATAAAGAAGCGCGGATTAATAGTCGTCATGTGGGATCTTATATCAATGTACTTTTGAATTATTTTGAAATGACAAACCTGAGTGTCGTCACTTTTTGTCACTGTAAATGTACGTGACATTCCATTTTTGGAGTCAGGAATGGTCACAATTATGACTTCTTGACTTATTTTAACATTGTCCATTTTCATTTCACAGACTTCATTAGAACGGCACGCCCCAGCAACTCCCATTGCCATTACGACCTTCATCAATAAGTACATATCATCGGGGGCTTCAAGCATGAACTTATTCACATCTTCCCTGTTAAACACATTCGATTTTTTGGGTCTGTAACCATCATTTTTTCTTTTCAAAAATGCTCGAAGTTTTGGATACTTAGAAATATCTATATTTTCCTCTATAAAAAGGGTGGACTTCAACATCGAATACTCACACCATAAGCTTGATGGGGACTTCAGTAAAGTACTTTTCTCGTGGAAATACGCCAAAAACAAGGCTTCTGAGACTGCAGTAGCCGTCTTGCTTTGGCACCAATTCTTAAAGGATTTATATGCTGCTTCATACCTTTTTTTCGACTTTTCCGGTAGTAGAGATAAACAAGCAATATTTGCTGATTCTTCTATGTCTGAAACATCCATTTTGTCCACACAGAATCAAATAATTCGACTTCTTCAAGCTTTTCGCTATGAATTGTCAACTTGACGTTGTTGATAAAATAAAAACTGCTTATATTGCTCTGGCAACGGATCACGGCTGCCTTCATAATTTAATGAGAATGCTATCGAATGTAATGATAATAAAAATCCAAAAATATATCCAGCATTTTCTGGTAAACATACAATTCAGGGAGGGGGAAAAATGTTATATACTATATGGGATGTAAGTACATTAACCAGTCTCGGACTTTTTTGCCAGCCCTCGCTATCGCTCGGGCGCAAAATTCGTCCTCGACTGGTAAATGTTACTTACATCCCTTATAGTATAAATAACTATTAAGTAACCTATACATGTTTGTAGTTCCTACCATACAGGTTGTTTGGTAGGAAGTACTTTAATGTATTTTTAGGGGACTTTATATGTGGGGTAAAACACGTTTAAAGATATACTGGTAAAATTAGATTTGGTAAGTGCTCCTTTTTCTCCAAAAAATTATTGATTTGGATAAAATATCTTAATTTGGTATTTTCAAGTTCGGCGCATCTTTATTCACTTTTTTATCCCACTGTCTTTCATTATAGTAATATCTTTAGATTTAAAAAGCTCCAGAGGGCAAATGTTTTTACATTTTTGCTCATAAAACACTCACCAATGTTCTTCTATCAAACATAACTTAATTTATGCACTAAATTTTGCCCACGATGCTTCTAGTTTATGACAAGTTACGTTAGTGCATTACGAGTTGCTGTATTTGTTGCTAATATTTTTGCATTTTAAATAGGCATTAATGAAATTCATTAAATTAGGCAAACATTTAAACAAAAGTCAGCAAAGTTGATTTTATCAGAATTTGTGGATTCCGTCAGTGTTGAGTGATTTTTGCTGCTAATGAAAATTTTTACTGAATCAATTTGAACGAAATTATTTTTCATAGAGTCACACATATTTCTTCCTCTATGCTTTCTATTTTTCATATTAATTGGTTTTGCGGTTGTAGATCTAGAATCCATTGCATCAAAATTTTTAATTTGATCCATTTTTCGCGGGTAAATATTGTTTAAAGGTATAACATGTTTCTTTAATTTAAATTAGCTCGTTAAAATATGTTGTTCTTATTTATCAATCCATAGTTAATTTATTCATTGATGTATGAATTAGGTAAGAATGGTAGCTACATGTGGAATATAATGTCACTTAAGCGGCCACTTCTGGCCAGAAATGCGCGTTCTTTGGATGACATTATCCGTCGTTTTTTGGCAAATTTCTGGCGATATTTCAGCTATAGCCTCACGAATGTTATCTTTTAACACAGGGATAGTCTGTGGCTTGTTGGATTACACCTTTCCTTATAAATAACTCTACAAAAACACATAGCGCTACGTCGCATTTAGCAGGGGCTACGATGGAATTTTTAAGAACGATATTCCCGCACTCAATCGAATTTAAATATTATTTAAGGGTAAAACAATAGTGGGTAGGGTGCAGTTTATCAAAATAAAATCAGATTTTTCTTGAAACAAGTCTACGGCAATATATTGAAGGTGAAAATTTTAAAGGAATTAATAAACCCGCCACATGTCACATCAGTTAAATAATATATCGATTTGCGCTGTTGTTATAATATCTGACATATTATAATACAACGTCGATATCAGTGATAGCAGGTACAAAGGATTTGAGATAAAACCGTCTCAGCTCTCAATAAACATAAAGTTCCGAGGTAATCAAAAGTTTATGTCCGACTCCTTCAATATTACTCATTAGAATAGGTTAGCTTACCACCGTTATCTGCTTTGAAGCGAGAAGTCCGCAATGAATATAATCGTGGAACAAACAATTTCTGTCAGGTAAGGTATAACCTAACATACCTTTTGAACTTTGAGTTTGTTTTATGTTTTCGTTTGTTTTGAAAGAAAATTTATTCGTGAAAATGGATCAATGCTGTGAAAAACCTGATTCGGGCAATTTGCCCAAGGATACTATGGACATGATATATGAATATTTACTTTCAAATGCAGAATAGTTTAGCGCTGAAATACGGAATGTGAAGTTAAAATGGTAAGTACAAAAAGCTATACTTCTCACATTGTTCTCTATAATGATCTATGTTTCCTAGGAATGCTTTTTTCATAATAAGCAAATTTATGTTGAGGCAAAGAGGTTTTTAAATTAGATTAATTTTGTATCTTTGGTTGAATGCCAGCTTGAGCGACGAACGAATCGGCAACATTGCAAAAGTCTAACAAATCAAAATGCACGGAAATGATGACATCACTTGCCTATGTGACAAAACTCGCCAAAGGTTTCCTACATTCCCGCTTCCCAAAAAATATTTTTACCCTTCATTTTGACCATAAGATCTAATAAGCCAATAAACAAAAAGTGTGCAACGGACCCATTAATTTGAATATTCAGCGACATCGACTGGCTTCCGAGGTCTTCTGATCTTACGGCGCCAGACACCTATCTGTGAGGAAATTTGAAAGGAAAAGTGTATTCCAACAAGCCGCAGACTGTTCAACAGTTAAAAGACAAGATTTGTGAGGCTGAAATACAGCTAGAAATTTGACAAGCAGCGATGGATAATGCCATCCAGCACTCTTCGTTAGTATACCTTTAAAGTTTCAAGAGAGTGCATTAATAGTTTATATTTTACAAACGTTAAAGTTGATGAAGTTTTACATTCTGTAAATGATCGAGATCCGTACTGTAATAAAATATTTCTATATTAATAGTTTATCTCCCACAGAGATAAGAGATGAGCTTGTTGCTACTTTGGGTGAGTCAGTTTCTTCATTTTTAACAGTTTCAACTTCAGAAACCTTAAACGTGGTCATGCGAGCACTAAAGATGTCTCTCGTTCTGGCAGGTCAAAAAGGGCAACTTCTGAAGAAATTGTGAAACAAGTTCATAAAACCGTTTCGAATAATCGTTGGCTGAAGTTAAGTGAAATAGCTGAAGCTGTGAAGATATGAGAAAGCTATCCCCGCGATGGTTGCCGCGTATGTGGACACCAGAGCAAAATCTCATCGGCACAACCGTTTCAAAGGAGTGTTAAACACTGTTTAAACAAAATCCAATTGACTTTTAAGCTGATTTTTTATTATCGATGAGGTATGGATCCACCACTTCACACCAGAGACCAAACAACAACCAAAACGGTGGACAACAAAGGATGAGCCGACTCCGAAGAAGGCAAAGGCAATTCCATCTGCTGGAAAAGTTATGGCGACGGTTTTTTGGGGTGCCAAAAGCATTATTCTATCTTGAAAAGGGAAAATAATAAATTCACAGAGTTCTATGCGAGCTTACTACTTGACCAACTAAGCAAAAACATTCGCGAGAAACGTCCCAGCTTAGCCAAGAAGAAAAGTCTGTGCCAGGATAAAGCTCTTTGCCACAAATCAGAAATTGTCATGGCAGAAATTCATCAATTA
This sequence comes from Philopedon plagiatum, assembly GCA_963971165.1. Classification (NCBI taxonomy): domain Eukaryota; kingdom Metazoa; phylum Arthropoda; class Insecta; order Coleoptera; family Curculionidae; genus Philopedon; species Philopedon plagiatum. The sequence goes on along the minus strand of OZ020190.1, from coordinate 38,068,422 downwards.
GGCTTCCAACTGTTTCCTCATGCAGCTTATTCACCAGATTTGGCCATTCGGATTTCAATTTGTTGCCGAACTTGAAAAATTGTCTTGCTGGCAAAAAGTTCGCGTCGCGTCGGATTGAAATTGCTGCCACAAACGTCTGTTTCGATGAGTATCCAGGCCTGAACATGCTGGAATAAATGTATTGCGCTACACGAAGTCTATGGAGAAAAATACAAACCTTTTTAACCAATAATTTGCTATTTTCTTTGTTGGGCTAAAAATTTTCATCTCATACACGAGGATGGAATGGATGGTACCTACTGCTCCACTTCATAATTAATATGCAATTTAAAGTTGTAAGCCTTCTCTTAGCCCACCCTGAATGTATTTTTGTGTTATGCTGTACTACAGTATTTAATCTCAGAATGTAAGTTTCCATTGTGATAACAAAATTAGCTCAGCTTATCCTACCTTTTTCACAGGTTTGCTTATTTTTAAACTCAGATGCCATGCTTTGTGTCTGTTTCCGAAAGACCTTTTCAAAACTAAATAATAATATTAAAAATACGAACAACAGGTGTTGTTTTATTTGTCTGTGAATATAAAATAAGTTGATGTATTTAAGAACCGGGTCTGCTGTTTTTTAGATTTTTGATATTTTATCTGTAACAATATGCTACCTGTAGCAGTATAATAGTAACCTACGTCCAATAAGTTTTGAGAAAAATTGGCGTTGTTGAGTTTTATAAAATAATGCTTTTGGTCTAGGGTGGATTGCCATAACATGCCGTTTTCGCCAACACTTACAATTACCATGGCGTACAGCTTGATATTCGGAAAAGCATTTTTCCATTAGTTGAATAAGTACCTAAGCGCGAAATTGTAAATAATTGTAATAAAAAATATTTCAGTGCGGCTACAATTTATCGAGTAATAAAAGAATGCGAAGAGGGAATACCTTAAATAAACTTGCTGAAAAGTGGAAGACCAAGGGTACTAAGTCAAGCAAATAAAAGAAGGCTGATTCGATTAGCAAAAAACAAGATTAGAACGTCAGTGCGCAAGCTATCTAGAAGATTCAGGCCTCGTGTCTCGCGCATGACAGTAAGTAGGACTCTCTCTCGAAGTAATTTGAAATACCGAAAAAGAAGAAAAGCACCAAAATACACTGTAGCTCAATTACAGAAAATTCCGAGGTGTTGCCGCGCATCAAGGCGTGTTCATTTTGTTGATAAAATTGTCATCATGGATGACGAAATAGCTGTTTGTTTAACTAGGAAGGGAAGTGGTACTTTTCCTCCCGCGTGTGAGGTTTGCTATTACAGGGCCCGAGGGCAGCAAACGCAAAGGGACTCCAGTGTAAAACATATGATTTTTTCTAAGACCTCCTCAAAAACCTTTATACAGTGACCGGCAAAAAGTTCGCAACATATGGGAAAAATTTTTATTAGGTGAGTATTGGAAAAACTTTTCCGGGGGATCGGTTCTGCATGTCCGATAACCTAAAAATCGATTTTGACATACGTCACGTGACCACTGGTATAGCGTCAAATTAAAAAAAAAATTGTTAATTTACAAAAAGTGAGGTTAGTTGACGAGATATCAAAAAAAGTTATTTGAAAAAATTGCTTAGAATTAAATTCTAGGTCCTTGTGCAAAATTTTAAGATTTTATTTAAAAAAATTGGAAAACTCAATTTTTTTTAAATATTTTTTTATCGATTTACAAATTTACAGTTTTTTTCGTTTAGATAGCTTGGCTAATGTAAAGCCCATGTATCTGGATGAAAATAAACGAATGTAGTAGTTTTTTCTACAATTGACAGGACAAAATTAAAAAAAACAGGGTTTCGCCGGACGCTAGCTGTTGCAATGATTTGTATCTAGCAGCAGTGTCAAAATTTTAGAGACATTTCAATGAGATTACATTGAGAAAACCTTAATCGTCTTAAATATATCTGAAGTTCGACTTTTTGTAAAGTTAAGGGGAGTAAAATAGATAATAAACAAAAAATTACCTGTTTATTTAATAGAAATTTCATAAACGAAAACCAATGTAAGAAAAACTTAAAAGTAGTCAAATTCTGTACTAACAACACAAAAAATCATTGTTTTTCCTTGGGTGCACAAAATTTAAAACTCAGTATGACCACCATTTCTCTCCATACATACTGTTGTTCTCGAGCGCAACTCTCGATTAACATTTCGGAGCATTTTACGATTTATTTGCAATACACAATTTATAATGACATTCTCTAAATTTTGTATATTCCTAAAGGGTCTATGTTTGTACACAGGGTTCTTTAGGTATCCCCACATAAAAAAATCTAACAGAGTCAGATCTACAATTCTACAATTGACAGGACAAAATCGAAAAAATAGGTGTTCGCCGGACGCTCGCTGTTGCAATGGTTTGAATCTAATGAAATGACTGTATCAAGATTTTATTAAGATTTTTCGCACATAAATTTAACAACCAGGTCTATTTAGTTGTACTTAAAACTACCAAAGCAGGCTCTGAAATTAAAACAACCAAATAATCTAGTAGGTTAAAAACAACAGAAAAATGTCAAACAAATTATAATTTGTTTGATTTCAACCTATGTCATTGGTTTATGTCTCGCATCTTACTAAGTTTGATATTTTACATAAGTTTATTAATATTTTATTCCTTAAAATGGCACCCACACTACTTCTTCAGGAAAAGATAGAAATTATTTTAATTTCTGGAGATAATTACAAAAGCCATAGAGAAACAGCAGCAATTTTTAATGAGAGGCACCCCGATAAATCCCTCCATTATTCCACAGTATCTCGTCTAGTCAATAAATTTAAAGAAACGGGATCGGTAGAAAATCAGTATAAAGTTTCCCATGAAAAACCGGTAACAGGTGACGAAGGTTCTCTGGATGTGTGTTTGTCGGAACCGTCAGTTCACAAAACTGTAGATGGTGGGCCACCGAAAACCCAGACTTTGTAATTCAGAGTAAAGACCAATATAGTTTTAAGGTTAATGTGTGGTGCGGAATTTTCAACCTCAGAATAGTGGGACCTTTTTTCTTTAGAGACAATTTAAATTCAGAACGATATTTAGAATTTCTACAAACTGAGATATCTGACTTTTTAGACAATTTGTCATTAGCCGAAAGAAGAAATTTATACTTTCAACAAGACGGAGCTAGCATTCATTCCACAAATGAGGTGAAGAGATGGCTGGATCAAGAATTTGGAAACCAGTGGATAGGACGGTTTTCTGAAAATCCGTGGCCTGCGAGATCACCAGATCTGACTCCGTTAGATTTCTTTATGTGGGGATACCTAAAGAACTCTGTGTACAAACATCGACCCTTTAGGAATATACAAAATTTAGAGAATGTCATTAGAAATTGTGTATTGCAAATAAATCGTAAAATGCTCCGAAATGTTAATCGAGAGTTGCGCTCGAGAACAATAGTATGTATGGAGAGAAATGGTGGTCATACTGAGTTTTAAATTTTGTGCACCCAAGGAAAAACAATGATTTTTTATGTTGTTAATACAGAATTTGACTACTTTTAAGTTTTTCTTACATTGGTTTTCGTTTATGAAATTTCGATTAAATAAACAGGTAATTTTTTGTTTATTATCTATTTTACTCCCCTTAACTTTACAAAAAGTCGAACTTCAGATATATTTAAGACGATTAAGGTTTTCTCAATGTAATCTCATTGAAATGTCTCTAAAATTTTGACACTGCTGCTAGATACAAATCATTGCAACAGCTAGCGTCCGGCGAAACCCTGTTTTTTTTAATTTTGTCCTGTAAATTGTAGAAAAAACTACTACATTCGTTTATTTTCATCCAGATACATGGGCTTTACATTAGCCAAGCTATCTAAACGAAAAAAACTGTAAATTTGTAAATCGATAAAAAAATATTTAAAAAAAATTGAGTTTTCCAATTTTTTTAAATAAAATCTTAAAATTTTGCACAAGGACCTAGAATTTAATTCTAAGCAATTTTTTCAAATAACTTTTTTTGATATCTCGTCAACTAACCTCACTTTTTGTAAATTAACAATTTTTTTTTTAATTTGACGCTATACCAGTGGTCACGTGACGTATGTCAAAATCGATTTTTAGGTTATCGGACATGCAGAACCGATCCCCCGGAAAAGTTTTTCCAATACTCACCTAATAAAAATTTTTCCCATATGTTGCGAACTTTTTGCCGGTCACTGTATAATAATAAAAAAATTGTGTCTTCAAATTCTACCTACTAATTATAGTTGACATATTTTTATTTAAAAATGCTTAGTTAGGCGATCTTATATTTGTCAATAAATACAACAAATAAGCTTATTTGAAATGCACACTAATAAAGCTAGAATCTTTAATTAAAAGAAAGGAAATTTTTTTAAAACTCAATCATCCGGTTAATCTAGTTGGTTTGAGACATCTCAAGTCGTATCTAGGTACATAAGTAACGCATAAATAAACATCAAACAAGTGTATCGTGCATCAAACATTTTTTTAAGTCCGCTTGACGTCTGTTTCAATTTTTTCACCATTTTTAATAAATTTTTATCCAATAATGGAAGATTTTGACGCAAACGGAGAATTCATACCTGCAGATATACAGGAAGATGCAAAACTGATGAATTTGTCTTTATAACCGGAAAAATCAAGATTCCGATATGAAAAAGAGTATGATGTTTTACTGAGTTGGATGAGGGAAAAGAAAGTGAAAAAAATTGGTGAAGAGGTAATTTTAGCCTATTTTTACATCTTTCAAAGACCTTTTATCCTCCTACACTATAGTCAAAGTATTCTATGCTCCGACCAACAGTTATAATAAAAGAAGATATATGTAGATATAAAGTACCCCAAGTTAATAGCATTTTTCAAGAAAAAGGGGGCTGGGACAAGCCAAAGAAACCTTCCACTTTTGCCAGAGAGGAGATTAATGAATCTATTGTCAATAGGCGTGGATCTAGGGGTTCGCTCAGGGGGGAAATTGTCCTTCCCCCTCCAAATTGGGTGAAAATTTAGTTGAATACCCATCATAATCATGTTCGGGGGGGGGGGGGTACAAGTGCACCCATTTCCACCCCCTTGTATCCGCGCCTGATTGCCAAAGCACCAGATGACCAGTACTTAATGATGAATGTATTAAGCAAGTGACTCCGATGCGCGCCGGCTCCCAAAATGGTGATGCATGGATACCGGCGCGGCGCCGGCACCCGAGTACAAAATTTCTCACGTGCCAGCGCCCTGAATTCTGAGGCAAATAAAAAAATCATTTTTGATAATGTAATTGTAATTAGAGAACGAACAGCCTAAGTTTAAATTACGAGGTATATAGAGACTTGGAAATACAGTATTAGGGTTGAATCGCAAAACGGCTAAGAAAGCGAAAACTTAGTTTTAAGAAAAGTTTGATGGTTATTTTTCTTATTTCTACCTGTAAATTCGCAGAATAATAATAATTGTTATATTTTTGTAGCAAAATTTAAGTTTCGTTAAAGTTTACACTATAATAACTTATTATTTTTTGATTGAATTAAAGTATTTTGATTCTGATCTTATTTTGACATTCATTTTCTAATGTTGCCGGCACCCAGCTCGGCTGTCGGTGCCGGCACCTAGCAAGGCCATCCTGTCGGGGCGCCGGCATCGAAGTCACTTCCTAATATTAATAGTACTGCCAGACACCAAAACGAAAATACAAAGGGAATTTACTGTTACGAACAATACCATTCACAATGTCAACGTCATTGATATCATCAAAAAGTATGTAGCTCTGAGACCTGCGAAAATGGACCGTCGCCTTTTCTTTCTCTATTATAAAAAGTCACAATGCTCAGTACAAGTTGTGGAAAAAAATACTATGTCAAAAATACCCTTCAACGTGGCCAAAATAAATATTTGAAATCCAGAACCAGAGAAAAACCAAGATAGAGAGAAGAATATCTCGTACTGATTTCATTCATAAATACGATTTGCTTTCTATGACTTCCAAAGCGGCCTGACGCACGGGCGTGCGTTGCAGATTTTGGGTTATTATAAAAAAAATGCTGCAAAATAAAAAACACATGAAAAACAACAATCAAAAGTTTAAAAGATTCTCCAAAAATGTAGCCACGCGTTAAAAACAGAATAGCTCGTCCGTATGAACGGTCTAAAGCACAGTGAGAGTGAGCATTGAGACGCAAAAAACTCTCACTGCTTGTCGTGTTGCTGCCGCACTGACTATGTCGGGGTGTATTGGGAGAATCCCACGCGCCAATCTCGGGGTGTTGCCGATGAAGGCCATGGCGTTGTCGAGCTGGCGGGAAGAAGCGATATTCTTCTCTCTATCTTGGTTTCTCTCTGCCAGAACTACATACCGAACTTAGTTTGAGAAGAACATCTGCATCTCTCTTAGCAAATGCTGGAGGACACATTTTGACATTAAAAAACATGGTGGTTGGCGCTTAGCAAGCGTGGCGAAAGGATATGTAGATCAGTCAATTGTCAAAAAAATGTCAAGTTGCCAATCAAATTATGAAAGGGAAAACTGGTACTCCTGCTCAGACGTTATCAAATGTTTCAGAAATCGCAGAAGAAACTGCTTCCTTCATCGACAATTTACCCCTCCAACATTTCCTTTAACTGCAGTACGAATAACATACCCAGTAATTTCTCGGCTCCAGTTAACCTGAATAATGTTACAAACTGTACATGTAATTTTTTTTAATAAGTCCTAAAATTATTAATTTCTAGAGTTTTTAGTTTCGTTAGTTTTTTCGTTTGCTAATTTACTTGTTAAAAATACAACATAATATAAATCTAAAATAAATAAATTAGGTACCTGTACGTGAAAATTTATTTAATTTTTACTTTTCCTCCCTAGGAAGAAAAAATAGCTTTTCCTCCCTAAGGAGGAAAAGTGTCCCTTTCAAACCTAAAATTAGGGAGGAAGAGTAAATTTTCAAAGAGGTGTTAGAAAAAATATTTTTCGCGTATTTTTCCAAATACCCGTTGGTTGGCTCAACTCAAAAATCAATAGAACTCTTTAAAGTAGGACTGACAAATTTTTTCACGATCTCTTTTTCTTTGTTAAAAATGTCGAAAAACATCTCCAGTGTAAAAGTTAAAATACCCGGCGCGCCGTTTAAACTACCTTGTTGTCAATAGTCTTAGCTTGAAAGATTTTCTTTTGCTTATCCAGCTCATAAAGGACATTATTATGATCATCTTGAAGTTTGCTTAATTTTGCAGAATTCTGGTCATTTTCTTTCCAAATTTTTTCATTCGCTACTTTCTGTTCTTTTATGTCCAGTTCTAGCCTTGTCTGTCTCTTCACATGATCAGACACGACGGCAGATAAGTCCTGAATTGTTGCGTCTTTATCTTCAAGTTTGTACTTTACTTCCATGAGATCAGCTTCAAGTTTTTCCTTGGCTCTTTTGTATCGAAGTATTTCAGCTGCTTGATCCTAAAACATGCACATATAAAAATATACCAAAAATGAAAGACTATTAATTATATCAAGACATTTATTTTTTACGTACACAATGTTGCTATCTAGCAAGTGCACCAACCATTACACTTAGTAGGAGGTAAGAAAATTTATTGTTATCGTCATATATTTTTAGTTTATTGGAAATAGAAAAACATTGTGATCTCATATGATGAGCAGAAGATTCTCCGCCATATACAGGATTTGTGCTTAAAAAATTGTCATAGTTAAGAAAGTGATTCTAGATCTAAGTTTAGGTATGAAAGGTCATAAGAATATGTGTCCAGTAACAATAACGCTTAGGTTTCGAAACACTGGCTAATAAAGATTTTTTGTAGTTTTTTAAATTTATCTTCTTCGCATTTTACTCTGGAGCGTTTCTACCGCAAATTTGCAAGTTTTAGTACCTCCTGGACCATTTTACTAACCTCTAGTTGCCCAGCAATTTCATTGATTCTCAGATCAGCTTCGGAATTTTTCTTTTCCAATTCTTCTTGGTAACTAATAGCATTGTTTAACTTGGTACTTAGTTGAGTGACTTCATTCATTAGTTTATCTCTTTCTCTCTCCAGGCCGTCTTTGTGCTTGCTTAATTCTGTATTTCTAAAATAATGAATTTTAATTGTAATTGAGACGACAGATGAAGATTATATTTTTTGTTTTTACTAAATTTGCTTACAGTGACGATTTCAATACTAATCTATAGGCACTAGGGACAAATTGGCCTAAAAACGTCTCTTATTTAAAGTAAAAATATTTTAACGTTGTTGAGGGCCATTAGGTTTGAAATGCATTATTAGTTACCGATATTATATCATGACTATTTGACTAGCCAGAACTTCTGTATTAGTTCAGTTAATCCTTCCTTAAACCACTTTTATTAGAATACCCATCCACAATTTTTTTTAAATATCGGATAAATATCAATATTTTAATATACCTATGTCCGATGAAGGGTTCTGATCAGTGATGGGCGATGGTCAAATACCCAACGGGTAGGTAAATAAAATTTGGGTATATACCGGGAATACCGATAGGGTCAGGTATATACCGACGGGAGGTATAAATATAAATACCCATTGAATATTGGATATATATGTACCTAGTTTGTACCCAATATACAGGGTGTTTTCTAATTGAATGTCAATATTTAAGGGGGCGATTTTTGGGTCCATTTTAAAAAGAAAACTTCATATGAACGTATGTCCTAAACGTCTTAACTTTTGAGATACAGGGTGGTAAAGTTTTCAAAAATAAATAGTTTTTTATTAATATCTGTAATACCACTTTAGATATTTTAATTAAATTTGGCATACATGTACTATGCATCAAGAGGCATTATTTAGTGTACCACAATTTTTTTTATTTCCATCAGTGGCGTTCGTACGGAATTTCACCTGCCTATTTTGGCAGACATTGATGGTACGCCACTGATTTCTCGTAAAATTAAAATTACTCCTGAAATCCCCAATCATTTCTAAGCAAATTTGATCTCTTGAATTTTTTCAATCCTATGCACGGTTTTCGCTTAAAAAAATAAAAACCTTTTCTCTGCATGATCATAACAATATCGTTAATATGACAATATCACCATGCAGAGAAATAGATTTTATTTTTTAGATTAGATTTGCTTAGAAATGAATAAGGAAGTTAATTTTTGAGATCCTTATTCATTTCTAAGCAAATCTGATCTAAAAAATAAAATCTATTTCTCTGCATGGTGATATTGTCATATTAACGCTATTGTTATGATCATGCAGAGAAAAGGTTTTTATTTTTTTAACCGAAAACCGTGCATAGGATTGAAAAAATTAAAGAGATCAAATTTGGTTAGAAATGATTGGGGATTTCAGGAATAATTTTAATTTTACGAGAAATCAGTGGCGTACCATCAATGTCTGCCAAAATAGGCAGGTGAAATTCCGTACGAACGCCACTGGTGGAAATAAAACAAAATGTGGTACACTAAATAATGCCTCTTGATACATAGTACATGTATGCCAAATTTAATTAAAATATCTAAAGTGGTATTACAGATATTAATAAAAGACTATTTATTTTTGAAAACTTTACCACCCTGTATCTCAAAAGTTAAGACGTTTAGGACATACGTTCATATGAAGATTTCATTTTAAAATGGACCCCAAAATCGCCCCCTTAGATATTGACATTCAATTAGAAAACACCCTGTATACCTGATTTATTCCCGATATTCATTATATTACTATTTCTTTTCTAAGGGAACACCCCAGTTTTTTTGGCTGATTTGAATTATCTGTAAAATTCTAGCCAAATTTTATATACCATAACATAACTGAAATTGGCCGTTTTCGATACATTAACATATGAATGACAAATTAGATACATTAAAGAGATGTAAAATGTAAATAATTTAACTTAGGCAAAGTTAAGTATGTTCTATATTAGATTTTTATAAATTAAAATTTGACTTTTAAAATTTTTACTTTTCAGTTTTTTAATAATGCTGATTGTAAAAAATATCGTGGATTCTTTTAAGTATTCTATTTAATTAGTTAGTGGAACGCTTTTTTCATGGCTATACCTACTGTCTTGTTAGTGTTGTATAGTGTGTTCATTTCTAGAGGAAGTGAATTTTATACAGATTTTTACTTCAAAAGAAACATTAGTTTTCAGTTTTAAATAGGGCGGATAGTGACAAAATACCGTAGAATCTTTTAAGTAATGTGTTTAATTCGTTAACAGAACTTTTGTTAGTGTTACTTATTGGTCAAGCGTTGGTTTCTTGCATTAAATTTATTGGCGGTACTGTGTTATCAGTGTTTTTGGTATATTGGTATTTGTTGATCTTAAACATTTTCAAAGAAGTGTATTTTAAAGGGATTTTTCTACAAAAGTAACAATAACATTATTTCTTATGCTGACTTGTTACATAGGAAACAATTTAATGTAATTGACAATTTATTCGGTATCATGTGTTTTTTGCCAGTGGCGGGTACCGTTGAATTATTTATTATTAATATTTATAACAAAAGAACAATTATTAATATTTTGCAAATTGATTGTAGATCCGGCAATTTCATTTAACGGGTGGCTTAGGGAAGCGTTTATTGTACGGCTTGATGAAGGTAGACTTAACTCAGAAGGGCCAATATTTTATTCGACATATCCTTTTTTCGATTTGTGGAAAAGTATTACTTTGCGCACGCAAATGCATGCGCAAAGATTAACTTTGCGCATGGTCGTAGAAAAACTAGATTTTTTGGATTAACGATACCTAAAGGATCTAAGGAGACTAGTGTTCCAAATTGTCGAGAAAACAATGTTAAGCATGACTTTAACAAGAAAAAACAATTGGCCGGCAAGAAATGGGTCAGCGGAATCCTGAAGAGGTTTCAAGAATTTCTTTGAGAATCCCAGAGAATACGTCATATGCTCGACCACAGGCATTTAACTTTACTACACTAACTGCAATTGTAGATCAATATGTTTCCCCATTTATAGGTACTGTTGATAATTCAGGACTAAGTACCGTACAAAAGAGACCACAAAAAAAACTTGCCACCCGTGGACGAAAACAGGTCAGGACTCTTAGTAGTGCGGAACGTGGACAGCACTTGACTGTAGTCTGTGCCATGAATGGCATAGGAACTTTGGTACCACCAGTTTTCATTTTTCCCAGAAAACGGTTTAAGGAGAGGCGCGGCCCGTCCATAAGGTTATTTGGTCAATGAATCACCTGAAATTTTCAATGATCTACCTAATAATTTATTTTTTTATTTTTTAAAACATAAAAATAATCTTTTCTTTCAAAAAAGTGCAAATTCCATGCCAAAACTCTCCAAGAAAGAATCAAGCCACCGTATACAACGGTGATCAAGCCAAGCTTGCTCCGGACTCGCCGTATTTTAAATTGACCTCATAGGTGTATATGGACTACATAAAATGCACTAAAACTAAGAGACAAACAAGCATAAGCGCTTGAGTAAGTTAAAAAGAGACGCAATTTGTCGACGGCCCATTAATAATATCGCTTTCGGGGTGCGCGTGATTGTCAACACCGCCGCGCCGGGTGTCGGGTTATCGCAAATTCTGGCTCACTAATTTAAATCTGACCAATTTATTATTAAAACAATATTCGCGATACATTTATAAATTTAATATAAGCTTACCTAATTTTATTTTAAGATATTTAGGTAATTAGTAAGAACAATATTAATAATTGTAACTGTGCCTATCAAACATTAAAACCTACTAATTACGACTTTGACAACAAGTTGGCAACGCAGCTGCAGCATCCAACCGTCTGTCGATTTAAAACTGCAGGCATGAGCTCTAAGTTGTGTTTTCCTTGAGTGTATTTTCGCGAGATCCCGTTGATTGACCAGCCTACATAACAACAGAATTTTTATTTTAAATTGTTCAAAAACTTTAGTAAAGAGGTACCAAAATACCGTTTAGATTTGCTTTGGTGTTTTGTGTTATTTGTAAAATACTTTCATTTGTGTATGTGGTAGTACTGTTCTGTTAGAGAGTCGTTAATCCACAAGAAGTGTTGAGGATGAGTATCTAAAATGGCACATTGTGGGGATTGTAAATTGGATTTCTGTAAGTGTAAACCCTCTAACTTGAAAGCTCACGTTAAAAGGAAATATCCAGGTGCTTACATTTGTATTATGCAATAACTAGTGTTTTATTTCTATCGTAAATAATTTTTGTTTGAAATAAACTGGATATAATTGCACCAATAACTAGAAATCCATTTGTTTCTGGTACCTAATTATTATTCATGTAGAGAATGTAGTAAATGCTTTGTAAGTTTTGATAATCTAAGGTTTCATGTTACTGTTTCATAGATACTATAGTAACTACAGTACCTATTTTATGTTTTTTTGCGGTGTGTATTTGTAGGTAAATAATTTCTTTGCAAAACTAGGCACATTATTAAAAAACCTTTCTTGATTAAAAAAGTGTATTTTGCTTGTTGCATTAATATCACTAGTTGCCCACAAAATTTTGACCCACCTGGAAAAAAACTCACGGGCCGCGCCTGTTTAAGAATGAACTTATGGATGATTTTCCACCTGGCAGTAAAGCCTTTTGTCAAGAGAATGGCTGAATGAATAGCTAAATTTTTGTCAGATGGCATCAGTTGAACACGAATTGCTTCTTTTATTAGACGGCCATTCATAAGAGTTTGAAGGTTCTACAAATGGCCAAAAATACTGGTATCGTTTTATCTTGCTTTCCTGCGCATTGCACGTACTGTATACAACCACTTGATATTGGTTTCTTCGGCCCGTTGCAAACCTATAATAGCCAGGAGCTACAAGTATGGCTAAAACAAAATCCAGGAAGAATGGTCACGCATTTTCAGGTTACTAGTATTTTTACAAAAGCCTATTTGAAAAGTACTACACCCGTAAATGCCGTAAACGCCTTTCGAAAAGCAGGAATAGTTCCCCTAAATCCCGACATTTTTGAGGATTGGATGTTGAGGCAGCAGGTCCTTCTACATCAAAAACACCAGGACCTTCTACATCAGAAACAGCAGGCTATTCTACGTCAAAAGCAGCAAGTCCTTCTACGTCAATGGCTAAGATTAAACTAACCATTCAAGAATTATCACCGCTGCCAATAGTTGTACCAAACATTGAACCGAGGAGAGAAAGGAAACGAGGGAAATATGGTCATTTGAACAGAACACCTGACATAACAGAATTAAAAGAAAAAGCAGATGAAAAAGTTAAAAAAGAGTGAGAAAAGTTAGCGAGAAATGCGATGGGAAGAGTAATAGAAAAGTAAGAGGAGGACAGCGAGGACAATAATGATCCATAATAGTGAATCTGATGTTGCTTACAAATACTGCGACGAGCCATATTCTCAATCCCGTGCTAAAAAATGTTGGATCCGCTGCCAAAAATGCCTGCTGCCACTGTGATTGCGTTGGGTTGGACAAAAAAAAACTAAAATGATTGTCTGCGAGCTATTATGCCTGTAGGATTTTTAGTTAGGTACATTCTAGCCTGTGATGGCGATTTTTTTAGAATATTTGTTATTTTGCCCGTTTTTTGTTTTTTTTGGTTCATGTCTATGATAAATGTTATTTTGTTAGTCTTGGTTTAAATAAAAATTTAAATTTATACAGAGTTTATTAAATTTTTGAGGCTGTGCCACCATAGGACTTGACATGTTCCTATGATGGCATACCTCAACAAAGCTTCATATAGAGGTGTCAGAAAAAAATACTTAATCAGAATTTGTATGGCCATCATCAATAGCTGTTATGTATTGGACTTACATATTTAAAACACTAAATTTTGTGTTCACAAATAAAGAAGTTACCGACCATCAAAGTTAAACATGTCATCATGCATAGACGACTTTCACCTAGATATTACAGTTTGCTATTTTCGTCTTGACTCCCCTGGGAAACTTCGTTCCTGTATAGGCCTCGATTGCCCAAAATACATTTTTGAGAACAAAAATACCCTTCGCAAATTAAACTCAAATTTTTGTGTTCGAAGAAAACGATATTTAACATTCCTCAGTAAGAAATTTACTCTTAGCTTTCTCTGATAATCAAAGAATTTACTATTATCTCAAAATAATTGGGATGTTAAAAAAATCAGTATTTTCTATTCAAAATAAAACTGCCATCTCTTCATTTTACAAAACAATATATTATTTTGGTCATTGTGCATGATGAAGCGTTGTATTTAGTTATAAAAATAATTTTTTTAGATGACGTGTACTTAGAAATATTAAACACAGCACTACAATCCAGGAAAACAGGGGCATATTTACGTATGGGCTAATTGGGCTATAGCCCAGGGCGGCAGAATTGTAGAGGCGGCAGATATCTCTTCAGTTTGACGAAAAAAAAACAGTAATTAAAGACTAAGTCTGAACTCACTTTAGGACTAGGCTCAACGTCTATTTCCTCCTAGGAAATTCTCTAGGAACCGCAAATTATAAGTTTTTCAGCCAATTTTTAATTAATTCTCAAAAATATTGCTCTTAAAATAAAGCTTATTTTATGATCAAGCTCCCTAAACAATAATTAGAATTAGTAGGTACCTACATTAATTTTTAATGAAAAAAATAGATAAAGTATTGTCTCACTTTTCCCTAGGTTTCCTGTTTTATGTCCAAAATGGCTGTCATGATGAATTTATTAAAAACAATGAATAATACATTTTTAGAACTTAATAATATTGAATAATAAAAAAAAATCTATATATTTTATTTCTTAAGTTCTATCTTTTTTTGCACATTTATTTTATTTCCTCCACATGATATTTCTACCACAATATAAAATATTAGATCAATCAATCGGTTTTGTCACAGCAGTCCTGAAGAAAAGTTCTTACATAACTAAGAGTAAGTCTAAATAAATGCTTTATGCAAAAAAATGTCTTAATATTTTTTATAACTAATATTTTTTGGCAAACATGTGAAGAAATGCTGACGGTGGGGGCAGCCAGATTTAAGTAGCCCGGGGCGGTACTGAACCTAAATACGTCACTGCAGGAAAATCTATATTAATCATATGGGGGAAATATTGACATGAGATCTTACTCGTCCGAATCTTGATTCATTTTGTTTTTAAACTCGATTTCAGCATTAAGATTTTCGACTTGGCTCCTTAAGTTGTCTATTATTTCTTGAGCCAATTGCTCCCTAGCATGTGCTGCATCGGCCAATTTCCATGCTTTATCAATTTCCTCTTTAAGCGTGTCAATTGTTTTCTTGTCTTCGTCCGCAAGTTTAACCGCTGCTTCCAATGCTGATTTTTTGACTTTGATTTCTCCCTCATATTGTATATTCTGATCTTCTGCTTCCCTTTGTTTTGAAAAAGTGAGAAAAAACGCTTCAAAAAGTTTATTGAAGTCATCGGCAAATTGTGCGGCCTCGGGATTTTGTTCCATTTCTGTGACAGTCTAGAATATAATAAAA
The DNA here is from genome assembly GCA_963971165.1 of Philopedon plagiatum. Lineage (NCBI taxonomy): Eukaryota > Metazoa > Arthropoda > Insecta > Coleoptera > Curculionidae > Philopedon > Philopedon plagiatum. The sequence goes on along the minus strand of OZ020190.1, from coordinate 38,053,023 downwards.
TACCTATAAGTTGATGGACCTCACAGAATAAAATTAAATTACTGTATCTATTAGAAATTTTCATTCTGTATGGATATTCTTAATAGAATCTTAGCAAACAGCTCTCAAGTTGACAGTCTGAACCTAGTAAAAATAAACTGACCTCTGCGAAGACTAAACAAAGTACTAAGCAAAGTAGACCTGGTTTTGTTCATCAGTAGAACTTTTAGAGGAGGTTAGATCTGGAGGGTCGAAATAAGCAAAAAAATTATGCAATGGATAAAACCAATGGGAATGGGTCCCTGAAGGTATCCATATCAACGTATGAACCTCTTTATAAAAATATCTGTTTGATAAAAAAATTTAAATCTGGAGACCAGAAAACAATATGGAAAAGTTTGAACGCTCTTTTAACAAATAAATTAAACCACAGTGAAATAAATATCAACTCTCTAAAAATTAATGGTCAGAAAATTGAAGAAAAGAATATTATATGTGAAGAAATGAATAGACATTTTGTAAATGTTGGAGAAGAACTAGCTAGCAAAATTCAGCAAGTAGATCCTAATTTTATTGTACAAACAAATGAGTCCTCTATGTTTCTTAACAATAATGATATATATGAAGAAGATATTTTTAATATAATCAATGATATGGACATAAAGAAATCTTGTGGCTTTGATAACATTAATGTAAAAATTTTAAAGACTGTTAAGGCGGAAATTTCTCCCATTTTAGTTTATCTTACAAAAATTTCTTTAAAAAAAAGTATTTTTCCAGATGGTTTAAAAATTGCAAAGGTTGTCCCGATTTTCAAAACTGGTGAAAAAAATATTACTAATAATTATCGACCTATTTCAGTTTTACCAGTCATTTCCAAAATAATAGAAAAAATAGTTTCTCAAAAAATTGTCCTTTTTTTAGAAAACAGAAATTTACTGTATTCTGGACAATATGGATTTCGTAGATCTAGGAATACTGAAGCTGCAGCTACTGATGTTGTAACTGACATCCAGGTTAATGTTGATAATAACAGAAAATGCTGCTTGGTATCTCTAGACCTATGTAAGGCATTCGATACAGTGAATCATCAAATTTTATTGCAGATTCTTCACACTATAGGAATACGAGGTAATATATATAACTGGATTCAAAATTATTTATGTAATCGCAAACAATATGTTGAAATAAAAAATATTAAAAGTTCTTTAAAAAATATTACATGCGGTGTCCCACAAGGTTCGATATTGGGACCAATTCTTTTTCTCATTTATATTAACTCTATTTCAAAATTAAATTTAAAGGGTAAAATAAGATTATTTGCAGACGATACCACTATTATTTATTTTGGTAATACATATAATCAAATTATAAATGATATTAATGATGACTTAAATGAAATATTTATTTGGCTGCAATATCATAAATTAACTTTAAATTTTGAAAAGTCTTGTTTTATGATGATTTGTAAAAATCAGAAACAAACTGAAAATTTGACATTATCCTATAGGGGTAGAAATATAAAGTATTCAAAAAAAATTAAATTTTTAGGATTAACATTAGACGAAAATCTTTCCTGGAAACAACATATTCAAAATTTAAGGAATAAAATATCACCAATTGTTGGTATATTATATAAGATTAGATATTTTATACCCCTTAGATATTTAAAATCTTTGTATTTTTCATTAATTTATTCCCAGTTACAGTATCTTATTTCGCTATGGGGATCTGCTTGTGCATATATTTTAAATCCACTAAAAAAATTACAAAATAAATGTATTAAATGCATTCATAAATTACCTTTTCTTACGCCAACTGAAAATTTATATAAACCAAATGGTTATTTGAATATTGAAAATATTTATAAATTAAAAATTTCTATTTTAATTCATTCAATAATAAATGGAAAAAAGATTTTAAATTTAAAATTATTAAAAGCAATAAATATTCATACTTATGAAACAAGAAATAATAATGATTTGATTATTTCTCAAGTTAAAAGTAACTTTGCCCAGAAATCATTATTACACAATGGAATAATTATTTACAATAATATTCCAAAAGAAATAAGAAATATTTTCGATATTAAAAAATATAAAAGATATTTAAAAAAATACTATCTGGAAAAATAGCCTTTAATTAAAATCTTCTTTGTTATTACTGTTATACTGCTTTAATTTGTTTTACTTTGTTGTAAATTTTACTTTTAGATTTTTATTTATAGTTTGTAATTTTTTCCCTGTAATAAGCAATTGTAAATGCTGGTTGGGAATAAATGTATTTAAATTTAAATTTATAAATAAAAGTCATAAGTATTTTTTTTTCATGTTTTATTTTGGTTTCTCCGTCATATCTCAGATATTTATTAAATAGTGGAACGCAGCGCCATCAGAAAGGTGAGGAAATTTTTCATAATTTTGCTATTAAACATTTTTTTTCTGCGACCAATAGGTTCGTCAGGATTTAATAAATAAAAACCGCTCAAAGAGTAAGCGTGAGAGCGCGCATCGGATGCAGCGATATATACTCACAAGCATCACGCGCTATCAACAAATTCTCATAACTTCTGATCAGTTAAAGATATTTGGATAAAACGAAATTGCATGTATAAATAACTGCTAACTGCCAAGAAAATCAGTTAATCATATTTTGAAAGTATTTCGAATGTTTGAATTTCCGGTATTTTGTTTAAGTGTGAAATATGAAAAACCACGTTTTTTTTTGGAAAAAAAAACGAAATTTATCAAAATATATGCAAAAACGATCATATCTATGGCTAAATATCAATAGAAGACATTTTTATCCACTTTAACAAGTTTACCTTTTTTTACATGAAAAAAATACTTTTGCAATCAGTTGTTAATAAAAAAAATATATTTTTTAAAAGAGTTTCAAACGTTCATCTGGACACGTTTAGGGACCCATTCCAATTGATTTCATCCATTGCATAATTTTTTGCTCATTTCGACCCTCCAGATCTAACGTACCTCATCTAGGTACTTGATCTACTTGATTAAATATTACTTTTAAAAACGTTGTTTTAGTGACTTTTCCTTAATTAAAAACTAAATAGGAAATCACATCTAAAAAGAATTACCAGAAAAGCTAGACTGTGCCACAGGACATTTCGGAAAATATCGCAACGAACGCTGTTTACTGAAGTAAAACTTATAAACCCGGAACGTCGCGTCGCGTCGGTCGTTGCCCAGCAGACGGTTAGGCCAACTTGCCCGCCTCTCACATTTTTAAAAATTATTGGCTAAAAATATGTGGAGAAAAGCTAAAGTAAAAATGTAAGAACGCGAAAATAAAGGTTGTGATCCTACAGTTGCGACAGTGTACACAAATTACATAAAAAATTAAATTATGATTACTTAATCTGCTTCTAAAATAAGACTTACATTAGATCAACTTCACATAAAATCACATAAAAACAAATAGCGCCTGTCTCGCTGCTGCAGCCGACCTACCATTACAAATGAGGGATGTTGCCAACATGTGCGCTAATTTGTCACACATAGAGGACATTTTAGTGGATAGTGTTATTTTATATAGACGATGTGCCATTTTGCCCGCCTATGCTATCTTGCCTGCCTTTCCCCTAAGTCCATTTTGGGAAGAAAAATAAGTCTGGGATGCATTCAAAAAAGCATACAATCTCTAGTGTAAGTCACTTAATCCATCAAAATTCAAAAATAATAAGTCAAACGAAAACCTGTCCAAAGTTCAGAGCAAGCAGTCATTTTGTGTAACCGCAGCGCCAGGAACACGTATTCCGAGTGCCGGCAGTTACTTTCAAGGGATGCATTTAAATAATAATTACAGATTAAAATAAAAAAAAATCGTATTTAGAAAAAAAGTAAAACATTACGTTTTTGCTTTTTCCAGCAAAGCAAGGCAAAATGGAGATAACAAGTTAACATTAGGTTTATTTTTGCAGCAATTTGAAACTGATCAGAGACACTGATTGGAACTGCTGTAGAAACAAGCCTATTTTCAGCCAACGCTATTTTACCTTTGTGTAATCCCTTTCAATAATAGTAAAGGCATGGTCTGGATTGTCTGGATCCAGCACCTCTTCTAAACCTCCCTCTTCATCCTGATTATCACTAATATCACTATCATCCATTTTTGAATTAAAATTTCAATTTCGTTCAAATCTAAAAGTGTAGGCGAAAACAAGACGTGCAATATCACAAAAACGTCAAAGCTTTAATAGGTTGGTGGAAGCTGTTTCCTTGGCATTATAACAAAACTAGTTGTCGTATTGATTAAACAATGGGAAGTCTTTTAATAATGAATAGAGCTGTGCACATTACAAGTCGGGCCAATTTACACAAAGTAACAGAGTTAATGGATTTGTTTAATAAAGCTATTAGAAAATGCTATCAAAATACAGCACATAGACGTTTTTTGCCAATGTTTTTCAGCGTTAGAAATGCCCCTTAAAGTCAGCTTTTAAAGTTGAAATTTTCGAAGACTCGTCACACACCTGAGGACTGATGTCAGCGCTCTCATTGGATGTCGGTTTTTTTACATTACATATTACATTTATTCGAAAAATAAATCGAGTATTGAAATTCCAAGTTTGCGTCACCTCGCCGCATACCTTTCTGTGAATCTCGACACCACATCTACGTACAATATAGAAGTCTCAATTACCTAGTTGACTTATAAAATTGTACATTATTTGATTAGGTATTTAATGCAAATAGTAAAATTTACGTCAAAATAAGCTAGCTTCAGTTAAGTGCTCTGCAGGAACACTGTTTGCTAACCTGGTTCAAAAATTAATTTTACGAACCAGGTACTTATCTGTGTTTCCAGGAAATATAGTTGCGATGAATAGGTAGGTATTCCATCGAGTTTAAAATTTTGATTTGTAACCAACTGCCATGGCGACGAACTAAGTTCTCTTGTGTGTGGGCGAGTATGGCCGGTTTGTAGGTCGGAGTGCAGTTATTTAGAAGTCATTATTTCCTAACCAAATATTTAGAAACAAGGAAGGCATAGCTTATTTACATTTTACAACAATCAAAGGTTCTAGGGTTACCCTTCATCTGGTCAACTATATGGTCTCCCACCTATCTTTTGAGAACGGCTATTGCCAGGCTTGTAGTTATCTGGCATAATTTCAGATAGATTAGATATACTAAAATAACCCAATTACTGTAGGTTATTATCTGCAATCGTGAACACGACAGGCTAAAGCATACGACTAAGGATTAATAAAATATACCAATATACCATTATTTTTCGTGATAATAAATTTTTACCAATTTATTTCCGTTGCATAGTGACGAAATTTAGACTGAAGTGGCGTCGCGTGTTCTCCGTAATACGTGCCGTAGCCTCGTGCACTCATGGCTTAAATAGTTGTCAAGGCGTAGTATTTTGTGTGTAATGTTTTTGACAGATCGGAATATACTTGTAGTTAAATTTTAAGTGATTTTGATTTTTCTTAAGAGGGCCTTATTCATAATTTTTGAAAAACAAATGTGTGGAAAATGGATTCTTTTCATCCGGAACTGTGTTTTGACAGGTTTGCTCGGTGTAATACAGAAAGCTATAGCAACGGCGCGCGAAGTCTGATGTTTAGAGGTCTCTCTCTCATATTTCTTTGTTCTACACACGCACAATGCATGAAACAAAATGCTAGTTACGAATGAATGGTGTAGTCTCTTCTTGCTCAACGTCAATGTCCATGTTGCAACGTAAAGGTGTAAAAGTTATATAAACATGTCCGATATGACGACCTTGCTAATTCTTGTTAACATGTTTGGGCCTGTAGCGTACCGCAAACTTGGTTTGCAATCAAAAGTGCATGAACCAAATTTGCAAGGAAATTGGCTGAAGAACTAATTTTTTCCACAGAATGTTTCTTTTTTGTAGACCTAAAAACCTGTTAAATAAAACGAACTGCGATTGTGAAAAATAATATTTATTGGATATGATAATCCCATAAACCATTACAAATAAAATATACAGTTATCACAAAATAGTTCAGTACAATAAATAAACAGGTAGGTGTAATTTATTGATAATTAAAACACTATTTTTTTAAAGAAAATGACCCAATACATTGCTATAAAAGTATTTAAATTCATTAGAGCGACACGGTGTCAATTCTTCAGGGAATTTGAAGTGTGTAGAGGTAGAAGTTTTCACTTTCACAGATAACATTACCTGCACTTAAATACCCAATACTCGATGTAATATGTCACGGGACTTGTTACGCGACCTCGTCGTAAATTAAAGTGGCAATCTCAAGCACCCAACTCATGATGCGGTATGTCGCGAAATGCAATCTCGTCGCCCACCCAGCCCTTTATACATATTCATATTACCACGGTGTGCCTCGACTAAGCTTAGCCCAAAGGTCTCAAGCGCGTAGATAGCTTTTTTTCTAGGGTGTACTCGGTGGGATGGCCTCCCTCACCTTATTAGGAAATTAAGCAAAAACAGTGAGCACAATGTCAGGTACCTACTGATAAGATTTAAAAAAACTTCAATTGATCACTCATTCGCAAAAATTATATATATATATATATATATATATATATATATATATATATATATATATATATATATATATATATATATATATATCTATATATATATTTTTTTTAAATAAGTTTTCAAAATTATTAATTATAGGGCCTAGCATTCGCTTGGGTTTGATATATAACTCCCACGAATTATTGTTAAAAAAATATCGCACCCACTTTTTCTAACCAATCACAAGCTTTTATTTTGAATAGTTTCCATGGCAACGAGAAAAATTTCCGGAAATATTCATCCTGACATCTTTTGAACAGATGTAGATAGCGAGGCAAATTTTCTTTTGATTTGTAGGTAATTTCATTATTTTTAAAATTAATTCATAAACCATCGTATTGGAAGGTATCATTTAAGAGATAGGTACCAAAAACTGACCAAAAATATTCATCTTTTTTCAAGATTATCAAAGCTATTTAAAAATATTAAATATTTCCACTAAGAAGATATCGTTTCCAGGACTTAAAAAGAAGATTATACGTCTTAAAAAGTTTTGATACTACTCTTTTTTCATAAAATAATGCCGCCTAACCTAAAAAAATAGTAAAATCAAGTTTTTTTTTCAAACTATTGATCTAGGATTTTCATTTTGGGCTTAAATTACTTAGGCCACACCACTTTAACAAAATCTGAAAAAAAAATAGAAGTGGGAAGTCCTTTGGGTTAAAATAAGTCGAGGCAAAGGATGCTACATTACGATCGCCAGCGTACTGTTCTCAATATGTAACTGGAATTGGTGATGGCGCAGTACAATGATGACATATCGTCTGATTACCGAACGATCAAAAGCGAACGGAACGCTAAGATTTTCTAATGTATGGATGTCGTGAAGAATACTAAATTATAAACTCTATTCGTAGGCGGGATGAAGTGTTTTTAGGGTGAAGAATAAGCTCTCCGAACGATATCGCGAGCCACGTCTTTCGCCAAGGGCGGTTGCGATGCAATGTATCGCGCAACGAATTTTGCGATAACGTTACACATTCGATGGAGTCGTAGTTCAACTAACAAAAATGTATCAAGGCTTGCCGCGCGACCTCGTCTCAGCACTTGCATTTCGACTTGTGATTTGTAAGACATGTTGCGACACTTATCTCGGGAATTTTAAATTTATGATTGGTAAGACAGGTTTCTTGGCAATACACTAGTTGGTAAGGCCAGCGGAAAATTAAGACACGTTTCGTAATTTACCTCGGTTCATCGGTGATACCCAATCACATTCGAGACAACTACAGATGCTATGATTAGTTTTTGCAGCGGCTGTATAGCGTGATGCCACGCAACAGATCGTATGCAGGTCATTTATGATATCTGTGATCATTTGACATTTTAATTTATTGTAATCTTACCAGTAACATGGCTCTAAATAGTTTCCTTTCAAGTCATGAATGTTTTATATCCCATTGCATCAGTGAAACCAGAGACTCGTTTTTCGTTGCACGGCCGTGTTCGTCTAGGTATTATTTAGTCTATGGTGAAACTGAATTAAGGCGGATACCGAGTACGCAATCGAAAGTTCAACAAAAGAAATGTTACTTACTTAATGTGACTGGACTGACACGAATTTGGAAAAAAAATTATATAAAGAAAAAATAAATTAAATTTCGGAATATTTTAAAGTGTTATAAAATGTGTCAATCTTAAGATGAAACATCTAAATGTGCTAAAAATAGGGCCTTTCTTTGCCATTACCCTTATGAGTCGCTACTTGCCAACCATAATCTTTCATATAGAAATGTATTAGGTTGTCAGTATTTAAAATCTAAAAGTAAAATTAAAATAATTCTTTCACTTTCTGTATTATTTTTTTAGTCGCTATAAACGTATGCATTCCCAGGAATTTATATATTTATTTCTCTCTAAATCCGAGAACGTACCGACAATACCAGACCAGCCATGCAAATCTTGATGTTAACGATACAAATTACAATATGGCCGTCTCGCCGGGTATGAGAGCAGGGGCGTCTCTATGAACGTTGGGGCCCCAGGCAAGAGTAAAATGGCCCGGTCACTTTACATCTTCTCGCCACGCTGCGCCGTGATGCAGAGGCATTGGAAATGCCCCGGTCTAAAAGCCTTATGCTCTGAGATAATCATTTGTTTCAGGTTGCACGACGGTCTTGCTCTATAAGGATTAGGGCATCCAATCCCGAAACCCCGTGATCCCGAGCATATCGCGGAATTATTATAATTCAATCCCGAAAATTGGGTTGAAAAAAAACATTCTGAAAGGATTAAAACAGTTATTTTTTGTATTAAACATCTTTATTCTGTGGGGTCTCCGGTGTCCGAGTTGGTACGGCGCTAGCTTTGCAACCGAGAGATCGCGGGTTCGAATCCCGCTTCAACCATGAATATTCTGTGATGGTCAAAAAGTATATTTATGTATATATATGTTATGTATATTTAATATTATATATTATAATAATACATATAGATGCTGGCCAGTTGGTTAAAACAAGTGCCATAAAAAAACCTTTACTCTGCCCTAAGAAACACATAAAAGACGTAATAAAACAAATTAAAACATAAGGATAAGGTGGGGTAATCTTATGATGTTGCAAAGATTCGTTCTTTTAGAAAATTTTATTAAAAAGGCAATTATTGACCTCAATATGACATTTCCATCGGACGACGAATGCCAATTTGTTGCAAATTTAGTGCAAGTTCTTGAGCCTGTAAAACTGTAGGTGCTCCGCTCAATTTGCGCCAGTATCTTGGCTTATCTCCTAGTAGCAATGAAACAGATGATCTATTTGAGATAAATAACAAAAAAACTATAATGCATGAAATAATTAAAATTGTAGAAAGGTTTAGTGGACAAAACACTAAACATATTTCGGAAAAGACAAGAATGAAGAAAATGATGACATGATGACTTAGATGACGAAGTTAGTATTACCGATCTTAGGCGAACAATAGTTAAAAACACACCAAGTCTCAAAAATAGGCTGTACAAAGCCCTAAATGAGGTTATAGTGCGATCTAAATTGACAAATCAACAAAATTTAAATGAAATTATTAGCAATTAGGAAATGGACTTATTTGAAAGAAGCGGATTCAGTGGGCAAAACTTACAGATGGTTTATGATTTTCTAATCACCATATCACCTACAAGTGACACTAGTGTAGAATCGGAGAGGTACTTTTCCGCGGCGGAAAGTTTTTGCACGAAAATCCGTTCTGGTTTAGCAGACGATATCCTGGACGAACTGATATTTTTAGGATATTTTTTAAAAACCTAATTTATTTTTATTTCAATTTTATGATTTTACGACTAATTTTGCTTATTTAAAGTTTTTATACCTTGTTTAATTAAAATGTTTCGTTTTCTACAATTAAATATGTAAAACGTGTCGATTTTTATTTTTAATATTTTATACCTACATATAATGCCGTGATAAATCCCGAGATTACGGGATCCAAAAAAATTAATCCCGAAATCACGGGATCGTTAATATACGCCGGGATTGGATGCCCTAATAAGGATATAAAAATGAAGTTGCTTAAGACGAATATTTAGAATTATTTAATAAGTTAAGGATTGCACACATTGATAGCAACCAATTTTAATTTGTTAATAATATGAAAAATTTCGTTATTCATTCTTTAAAGCAAGGGAAAGCACTTTAACTAAAATTCTTTTTATTTTAATTTTAAATTAAAAGCGGCGTTACCCAGTATACGAGTACATTTAAAATAACGACCAAAAAATACTTTAAATTTGTGAAAAATGTCTTTAAAGAATTGCTTTAGAAACCACGTCGCAATATTACTTCTGATCCTACATTAATTTTTACAAGTTTTCAGGTCCCAAACTAAAAGCTAAACATGTGTCCGATTTAACAATCTCACTAGCTTCCTTCCTTTTTGAAATAATGGAAACTAGTGGATGGTTTTATACAAGGTGTTTCATTAGTAATCTAAAAGATTTAAGGAGTTAATTTTAGAAACTGTTTTTCACAAAAGCTGTTGAATTATTTGTTTCTAAAGAAAAATTAGTTAAGTCAATAGAAAAACAATAAATTTTATTTTCGACTTCAAAAATTAAGCCTAACTGACCACACCATTATGGAAACTGTTTTACCTGAAACTAAGTTAAGAGGGAACTCACAAAATGTTTTAGACTACTTGGGAAACGTCCTGAATTTAAATAGAAATAACTTACTATATTAAACGGTATAAAATTATATTGTTGAAGCTACCACTTACTTTTTAAAAACTGGAAAATAAATGTAGATTTTTATAAGCTTTTTTATTTCTATATAAAATTTTATCTTATTTTAAAAATTATGTTAAGGCAAAATTTGAAATGCTATTATAAGTAATAGTAATATGGTTTAACAATATTAAAAGTTTTTCAAAGCCTAAACCTGCTTTATAAAAATAATTTTTCTAATATTCACTAAAAGTTACTACACAAAATAAAGCTACAATTTATACAACTAATCTGCAAGGTCAAAATATACATGTATTAATAGTTGTGGTGTAAATGAAGTAAAATGTAAACATTTTTTTATTTAAATCATTTAAGAAGCCAAACTGGACACTTGAGCAATAAATCAGTAAGTTCACTGAAAGGTAAAAAAGATTTTAGACTTAGAATAAAATATAAATAAAAGCAATAAACAATAACAGATTAAGTGCCAGGTTTGTTGCTGATTTGCATTTTCCGATATTTTTTCAGCAAAATCAATAAGCTCATGTAAAAATTTGTTATTGTTGCTACTTGAATAAAGAGTACCTAGACCATATTTTAAAGTTAGATTTATTACAGGTCGTATGCCCGCTTGCCGAAGGAATTTAGGAAAATATATGCGAAATTACAAAAAAAGCCTACATTTTAAAATTGCAGCAACATTTTTTATGATCTTATTGTATTTACCGAAAAAATGTCGAAAAATACAAAAAGGGCCAAATACCAGGCCGCTTAAAATAAAACAGGCAATATAAGATTAAAAATTGTTAAAAATCTCACAACTCATAAGTACAATGTCTTAAAAAATACTATAAAATTTACTGTAAACAAGCGTTAAAGTACTCCGCTAATGAATAGTAAAAGGAGTTAAATTGTACATAAAACATTTGTTACAGACCCTCACCGGCTTAACAAGACCATATTTTGGTAATGGTACGTTATTTGCCGAACATCTAGCGCAAAAAATCTTACCACAGTTCCTGCAGTGGTGGCGCCGTTTCATAACAGTGAAATTAGAGCCACAACTCATACATTTTGGTGCTTGTACGTCGGGTATCCAAACCGGTGGCCTTTCCACAACCTCTATAGGAATCTGATGCATCTCAGGTCTGTGAGAATGAGGCTCTGCTCCAGATTCCAAATTAGCAACTTCTTCTCGTAAAGAAGCATACCTATTTAGATCAGAGCTTAATGAAGACAAACTTCGATCATCTATTTGATATTGCCGAGGATGGTTTGTGTAATCAGTCGTAGGGCAACCTTCAGTCTCTAAATGAAAGTAAACGTTAGTGTCGAATAACGCCTCCTGGGCAAGAATGTTAGGATCGACGGAAAACTCATTATTTTCTATTACTTGGTCTTCTGTCGGATGGTATTCCATAGAGGCTTCAAAAGAAGAGGATTCTAATGACTTGGAAGGAGTAACTGTGGAGTCAGAAGCATTAATTAAAAACACTGATTTAAGGATGTTTCGAAGGTCACAAGCAAAATTTGTTTGAAGTTGGTCCGCTACACCAGCAATACATACAAATAGTCTGTGAATCAGGTCTTCACTGGATCTGGAAGCAAAACCAAAATAAATGGAAGCTTTTACAAAATTAATTTGTGTTTCTGGGCTTTTATTATCGATTGTGTTATTAAAAATAATATGACTGAAAGGAATGTCTAGTAATTTGAGTTAAAAAGCAAGTCTAATATAATGATAATAAAGTGCACGCATATTCTAAGAATAGTAAGAAACTATCCAAGGTAGAAATATTTATTTGTATAACGCTGTCTAAATCCACACTTCTTTCCATTTGTCAGCGAAAGAAGACAGTTTATCATCTTTCGAACCAGCAAGTTTCGTACTGCCAGGTCGCATCCAACCTAACTGTTTTAATATCTAACATTGTTAAAGTATAAAACACTCAGACATCCAACGGATTTTTTAGGGTTTATCTTTTTCTGCATGATCCTTATCAAATGTTTCAAAAAATGCATCCATATATTTTTTGTTACACTGTTTATTTTTAGAATATCTCTGTTTTTAAATTCAAATCATAATTATTAATGTGAAGAGGTTTTGGGGTGGCGTCAATTATTCAATTTTTGTGTCTTCAAAAGAAGTTTTGATTTCTAAACTTAAATGATTGCTATCCTATTTTAGAACTTATTATGTAGACGCTGTAAGTACATATTTATTAATAATCTATAGCCTTATGCTATGAAATGCAATACAAAAATTTGACTTGTACAAAAAAAATTGGCTTTTATAATGTTGGCGCGTATGTCCACAGTGTGGTGAGCATCACGCTGCCAATGAGTGTGCATTACCACCAAAGTGCTGGACAAGCTGCAAATATGCTAGGCAGGTGCTGAATATTCCCGGTGTGCGTGCTGAATACTGTATTTGATAGGCAATGTATGGTTTATCAGAGGGAGGTACAGAAAATCCGTGACAGAATTCAGTACATATAGCAATTAAAGGATACAACAGTTAATTATGTCTGTAAATATTCAAGGTTTTAATCAACATAAGAAGGAGAAGCTCCAGCTACTACTTCAGGAACGCAAGCAGGCAGTCTTATGTTTGAACGAGACCCACATCACTCAGGATTCCTTCTTGGAGGAGATGCAGATTCCTATCGGAGTTTTTGCTGCTTCTTGCAAAGTAGACATACAGGAGGCGTTATAATTTATGTCAGAGAGGGACTTACGGTGTCTGAGCTTCGGAACGAGTCGTCGGGGAATCATTTTTGGTTGCTGTGTGAGTGAGCTTAAGGGTTCAGGATGAAACAGTAGTGGTAGCTGCAGTGTATAGATCTCCAAATGGAAGGTTCATCAAGGTTCTTCGATTTTTTTAAAGACATTGTTAACAGTGATGCGATAAATGTGCATGAAGCGATAATTCTGGGGGATTTTATAACATACATTTCGAAAAGGACAATCTACACAGAAAGATAATACTACCACGGGTGCAGGTTTCAAGTAACTGGTCAAAAATTATTAAGAATTATGCATGATTCCCTTTCAACTATTGACCTGATTTTTGCGAATGATTATAAATTAAAAGAAATATCAATAATAATTTACCAGCCATTTTCGGATCATGACACGGTTGGAGTGAATTTACCTTTTAATGCACAAGAAAAAGAGAGAGAGAGAGAGAGAGAGAGAGAGAGAGAGAGAGAGAGAATCGAATTGAATGACGGACAATTTGGATTCTGGGAACGTCACTCCTGCGAATCGACTGTGCAGTTTGTTTGTTCCAATTGTAAGGACGACATTAATGAAAGTAAAATAGTGGCTCAGTGCATTAATAGATTTACAACGTGCATTCAAAACAATTGATCGCGAAAGACTACTGGAGAAATATGGCATAAGCGGTACCGTACGTGAGTGGTTCAAAGATTATCTAAGTGTGTTAGGCTTAGTTTTTATTTTTTGCGAATAATCTCAGTTAGAACATATTTTTTGGCTTTTACGCAAAAATTACTAAATATATAACAATTAGAAAAGACAAAGAATAAATTCTATGTCGCTAGTATTGGAAGAACTATATTAAAAGCCAACAAATATGTTCTAACTGACATTATCTAAGTGGTAGGTCGCATTGCAAAAGAATAACGTCGGATATATTAATTAAGGTTCAGAATGGACTAGGGGTACCGCAGGGAACTGTCCTCGGTCCCCTTCTGTTCGTAGCCTATATTAATGATGTAAGTAGTAGTTTAAAAAATTCATTTGTAAGACTTTTTGCCGACGATACGCTGGTGTCTGTCGCAGGTACGGATTATGAATTAGTTATCCAGACCTTAAACTCTGAATTATAGATTTTGTATAATTGGTTATGTATAAATAAATTAAAATTAAATTGTAACAAAACAAACTAAAAATAAATGTAAAAACTTTATGGATAGAAAATTAAACATAAAGATAAATAAGGAAACTATTGCGTATACGCCAGAAATGAAGTACTTGGTTATTTTGGATCAACAGTTAAAGTTTTCTTTGCACGTTGATTATATCTGTAAAAAAATAGGGGACAAAGAGGATTCTTATACCGAATTTCTAGATATCTGAGCCGATGGAGGAGACTATTGGTCTATAATACCATAATTTTACTATACTGTCTGTATTTTAATTCCCTGCTGATATCTGGTACCTCAGATAATATCCAAAGATTGTAACTGATGCAAAATAAATTGATGAGGATAGTGTTGGGATGTGGTAGGGGTACGCCAATACGGGTTATAACATCTGAGTTGGCTATCAGTACGAGAAAGCATTGAGATGTCTAACATGTTGACAATTTTTAAAATCAAAAACGGAATGTTACCAAAATGTTTACAACAATTTTTAGTACCTAGGTCACGGTTTCATTCATACAGTGTTAGAAGTGGTGAACGTTATAATACTGAATTTGTTAATAGTGCAGCACTTCAAAAGCAGTGATTTAGTGAAGGACTTCGATTTTTCAATGGATTGCCGGAAGAAGTGAAAAACTTACCAAGTACACATGTTTTTAAAAAGGTAGTTAGACATAGATATTTCGGAGCTTAGATATAAACTTTATTAGATTGAGTACAAATTGTATATGAATTATTGCTATTAAATAAATAAATAAAAAATATCATAAAATATAAGCGGATATAGCTAACCACATTACTGTAAATAGCAAAATAATATTCCTCACCAAAATAAACCATTTTAAAAAAATAGTTATCATAATACGAATTTCAAATAGCTTTAAAATAAACAAAAATTAAATATGACCGCTTGTATTCAAGTCGAATTGAAAAATGCAATTAGCAGTTATAAAACCCGTTTTACATGCGTGCATTTTCCAGTGCATTTCAGGACGCCGACGTAAATGCTTAAGAACTTGGATTATCTGTTAAATTTATTGATTTTATGTTTGCAATCCTAAGCTTAATATAGAAATACACGAAAAAATACACAAATGTAAATCAGACATTAGACCACAGATATATTGCTGCCTCTCGATCTGATTGAAGAATACCCTAAAACGATATGGATTGACAAAATAACTGAGCGTCTATTGAGGTCTTAAAACTATCGATTCCTTTACTTAATCTAAAAAGTATTTTTGTTCTTATTTAACTTTTACCTGTATTTGGATCTAATTTCTTGCCTATTTGCAAGTTCGGCAGCTTGTATTGCATACGCAATTTCTTCATCGTCTGCACAATTGCTATTAAACGAAGACGTCTCTGAACTACTTGAACATGAACATTCATTTGCTACAGCGTTAGATACAGGACCTTTTTTCCTATTTAACACAGTAGATTTAGGCACTTTACTATTTGTTGATAATCTATTTCGGTGGTGTTCTGACGAATTTTTATTTCGACAACATGAAGGTGACTTATTGTTACAGTTACAATTCCTAGGTTCATTGATTTCGAGACTGGGAGAACGATCCAAACTAGTTGTTTCAGTACAAATTCCCGAATCGTCAGGAGATTCCAAGTCAGTACTTGGTTTCTTTTGTGATGTTGCGTCATTGATGTTAAGAATCGATGATAATGTGGCTGCCGCAGCCGATATTACTTCTAAAGAATCATGATCTGGGGGAGATTCTGCTGATACGGAGTGCGTACGTTGATTTGGGGATGCTGAGGAAGCAATTATAGTATTACGAATGACACTTTTAGGAATTAAATATCCTGAAGTTGAAGGCCCTTCTAAAGGCAAGTCAATTACGCTTATATTTCGTTGTGTGTTTTCATTTAAACTTTTTGGTATTTCTTTTTCATTAGCACTTAAACTATTTGAAAAATTATTAAATAGCTGTTCTTGGCACGACGGAAATGCGTTATAAAATTTGTCAATAAAATCATCTTCATTTATATTTACATTTATGTCACTAACCGACTTTACATCATCAATCTGCTCATTATCACACAGGAGCTTTTCAAGCATGTATAGTTCTCGCTTATCTAAAATCCATATCAATTCTCGGATCTTCAGTAAAAGAGTTCTAAAAGGTCGAAACATTTCGCTCATTTTCTCTACTGGTTTGTCAATACACAAAGGTCCATCAGGAAAAATAAGAAGGCCACTAACAATAGCAAGTCGAGGAATTGTAAACATCAGTGCTGGATCACAGTCGTCGACCATTTCTTGAGTCAAAAGTTTCATTTTTAATGATCTCTGCAACGTCTCCGAAAACAGTATACCAATTAATTCTTGCAATTCGTATTCTTGCGTAGATTTAACAGGAACCATTGCACTAACGTAAGCTAGTTCAAATTCCGCAAATAGCCTATCAAATATTTTTAGGCTCTCTAAAAGCATTTCTGTAAAGAGATCATTTGAATCTAATAATATCGGGCCGTTTGGTGTGTTGTTTCTTAGGCAAGCGTCTCTTAAGAGGTTCCTGACATTTTCTAAACTCTTTGTAACAGCTTTAGCTAAGGGGCGCATTGCTGTACTTTCAGCTTCTCTATTCATTATAGAGGAACCAGCAGCCAAACACTGTAACAAATAAACCATTAGGTAATGTACTATAATCAAAATGAATATTTAGCGTATTTTATTTACTATTTATATTTATTTCCAAAAAAAATCAACTTCCGCCGTAGAAAATTGTTGGTACATGGTACCTTCTCTGCCCTACGCAGGTAGAGTCTTGCATACAAATAAATAAAAAAAAACTCCAAGTTTACGACCCTAGATCAACAACTAGGGGCTCATCATACTCTGGATGGAGATACTTAACTCACTTTTTATCATTTTTATTAAATTCATATTACTTTTATTCAACACCCGCCTGCATAAGAAAATCGTGATGCAATGAAATAAAAATCTAAATTTACTGCTGTAAAATATTGTTAAAAACTTCTTTAAACTTCTTAGCGATATTTTGCGGGGAGAAAGTAATTTTTTTTATTATTAGCCATTATGCATGCAAAAAGCAAATATTTTTGAAATGGATTTACATTCGATAAATAATGTCGATTTTTTTTGCAATATTCACGTTGAATCCACCGTTTATATATCCGTATTTGAATGCAATTAGAAGAATATAGCTTACAATAGGTGAATCCTCGTAAGCGCTGCATAGCCTTAAATATAATGTCACACGTCCCCAGATAGGCCAAACATGTAATAATTTAATTTACACTCCAGTAACAGTATTTTTCTGCTTTACACTAAGCAGGCCTATATGATACAAAATGATCTACACGGTAATGTATGTTTTGTAATATTATATATATATATATATATATATATATATATATATATATATATATATATATATATATATATATATATACAGTGACCGGCAAAAAGTTCGCAACAAGGTGAGTAGGGGTAAATGTAATATAAAATTTTAATAGTTTCCAAAAAACGGGTTGCATTGAATACATTTTTTGAGGAAAAATTACCCAAAAAATTGATAGTACTGGCTATATAGTTCCTAACAGTATGGGACAGATGAATTTTCTAGATATCCAACAAGAAAAAATATGTAGTAATTTTTTTAAAACGCCGTCATTATGTTACATTTGCCCCGTACTTCGGGGTTAATGTAATAGTGATACCTTAGTTGTATATTAGAACACTTGATAATATTGGCCGGGGTATATGTAAAACTTTAGTATGTTGCCTGTTTTTTGCCACATCAGGCCATTATATTAGATCATAAATAAAAAAGCTACAAACTTTATAACTTTTATATAACTTAAACCTTCAAATACAGTAAGTACTTACTTATAAAAAGTAGGTTTTAATCTGCAACTTATAATAAGAACAAATTAAAAAATTAAAGAAATGTAAAAATTCTTGAAAAAATAAACATGTTAATCTTAATTACATAAGATTAAAGCCTTCAAATTTTACGTTAAACTTAAGGTGTCCCCGTCTGGTTGTAATCGGTTTTGGCAAGACTTTTACAATGTCCTCGGAACGAATTGTATCTTTGTCCTCGATAACAGGCCAAATGAAGAGATCTTTTTTCCATTTTAAAAATTTGACCTGCCAGGCATCGTCCTCCTCGTCCTTGTCCGTAACTTGACCAACGTAATGTGCAACAAATTTTTTTGATGCATATTGAACTAGGACCCATGAAGCCACTTCAACCACCGAACAGTTTTCTGAGTCGCTTTCCTCTTCAAGAAACTCATTGTCTTCATCAGATTCCATATATTCAGGGCTTTCGCATTACACATTACCAATACCGTAGTATTTTCTCGGCCAGAGGTACTGGTAGTTCTCGATGCTGGTAAACCGATTCCCCCCACAATTTTGCTTTTTCTAGGGTCAATTGAAAAGCTGGACTCGTCTAAATTCCAGATCCTTTCTGGCTTGTCGCGTAGATTAAGGTCGGTGAGTGTCTTTTTTAGAAGATCAAAATAACAGTAGATTGAAAATGGATCCACGGCCTTTTTTCTACAATATTCCACGTTTTGGGGTACTTTTAGGCTTAATTGGTGTCTTTTCTTGAAGCCCATGAACCAGTCTTCTCCTGGGATACCGTTTTTAAATGAGGTTTTAATATTGTTCTGTTGAACAAACATGCCTACTCTTTCCAAAACTTCCTTGCGGGAGAGCCCAAACCCCCATTTCTCTAGGACTTTTAATCCATTTGCCAAATCAATTTCGGCGGCTAGAGGCACATCAGTTGGGCGACCCTTACTTTTACATATTCTTCCCCGTGTACCTGTTATGCGTGTATACAGGGTTGGATACGGAATGTTATACCTCTTTGATGCTGCATATATAGTTAATCTACCTGCTGTAATCTCTTGCAATGCTGCCTTTAAACTTTCTTTGCTATATTTAGGCTGTGCAGTATTTTTTCTTACATAATGGCGAACCATTGTAAATGACCTAAAACAAAGGGGTAAATGTAATATATATGATACAATTGCCCCAGCGTCTTACGTTACATTTGCCCCCGGAAACAAATCCCTGGGGAAAATGTAACATAACCTAAATTATAGAATTTCTAAGCTAGAATATCTAAGTCCATTATGTATGTAAAAGAGAAACACAAATTTAATAATATAACTAATATTTGGAGGACTTACTTGCAAAAACACTCCGACTATTGCTGACGCGATATTTCCTTGTGAACTCGTACGGCAACCTGTTTAGTAATATTGTGCAAGAATGGATGGCACATGCTAACGGTCGGTAATACAGTACTCGTTTATGGTGAGCTGCCATTAAAAATATCTAATGCAGTCACTCCTAGGTGGCGCTAGTATCTCATCTAAATATTTTATTCATTATTGTTAAATATTACAATAGCCCCATTATTACATTTACCCCTACTCACCTCATATGGGAAAATTTTTTATTAGGAGAGTATCGGAAAAACTTTCCCAGGGGATCGGTTCTGCATGTCCGATAACCTAAAAATCGATTTTGACATAATACGTCACGTGACCACTGGTATAGCGTCAAATTAAAAAAAAAATTGTTAATTTACAAAAAGTGAGGTTAGTTGACGAGATATCAAAAAAAGTTATTTGAAAAAATTGCTTAGAATTAAATTCTAGGTCCTTGTGCAAAATTTTAAGATTTTATTTAAAAAAATTGGAAAACTCAATTTTTTTTAAATATTTTTTTATCGATTTACAAATTTCCGGTTTTTTTCGTTTAGATAGCTTGGCTAATGTAAAGCCCATGTATCTGGATGAAAATAAACGAATGTAGTAGTTTTTTCTACAATTGACAGGACAAAATTAAAAAAATTAGGGTTTCGCCGGAGCTAGCTGTTGCAATGATTTGTATCGAGCAGCAGTGTCAAAATTTTAGAGACATTTCAATGAGATTACATTGAGAAAACCTTAATCGTCTTAAATATATCTGAAGTTCGACTTTTTGTAAAGTTAAGGGGATTAAAATAGATAATAAACAAAAAATTACCTGTTTATTTAATCGAAATTTTATAAACGAAAACCAATGTAAGAAAAACTTAAAAGTAGTCAAATTCTGTACTAACAACACAAAAAATCATTGTTTTTCCTTGGGTGCACAAAATTTAAAACTCAGTATGACCACCATTTCTCTCCATACATACTGTTGTTCTCGAGCGCAACTCTCGATTAACATTTCGGAGCATTTTACGATTTATTTGCAATACACAATTTATAATGACATTCTCTAAATTTTGTATATTCCTAAAGGGTCGATGTTTGTACACAGGGTTCTTTAGGTATCCCCACATAAAAAAATCTAACGGAGTCAGATCTACAATTCTACAATTGACAGGACAAAATCGAAAAAATAGGTGTTCGCCGGACGCTCGCTGTTGCAATGGTTTGAATCTAATGAAATGACTGTATCAAGATTTTATTAAGATTTTTCGCACATAAATTTAACAACCAGGTCTATTTAGTTGTACTTAAAACTACCAAAGCAGGCTCTGAAATTAAAACAACCAAATAATCTAGTAGGTTAAAAACAACAGAAAAATGTCAAACAAATTATAATTTGTTTGATTTCAACCTATGTCATTGGTTTATGTCTCGCATCTTACTAAGTTTGATATTTTACATAAGTTTATTAATATTTTATTCCTTAAAATGGCACCCACACTACTTCTTCAGGAAAAGATAGAAATTATTTTAATTTCTGGAGATAATTACAAAAGCCATAGAGAAACAGCAGCAATTTTTAATGAGAGGCACCCCGATAAATCCCTCCATTATTCCACAGTATCTCGTCTAGTCAATAAATTTAAAGAAACGGGATCCGTAGAAAATCAGTATAAAGTTTCCCATGAAAAACCGGTAACAGGTGACGAAGGTTCTCTGGATGTGTGTTTGTCGATCACAGAAACACCCCAATTAGCAGTTAGTCAAATATCGGAGATCACTAACATTCACGAACGATCTGTGCGGAGGATATTAAAAAGAAACAAATTTCATCCGTACAAACCTAAATTTGTACAAGTATTAAAAGATAGGGATTATGACGCCCGCTTCGTTTTTTGTGCCTGGTTCCAGGGTATGATTGAGGAAGATTTTAATTTCCCAAAGAACGTTCTTTTCTCGGATGAAGCTACATTTACCTCTAACGGAACCGTCAGTTCACAAAACTGTAGATGGTGGGCCACCGAAAACCCAGACTTTGTAATTCAGAGTAAAGACCAATATAGTTTTAAGGTTAATGTGTGGTGCGGAATTTTCAACCTCAGAATAGTGGGACCTTTTTTCTTTAGAGACAATTTAAATTCAGAACGATATTTAGAATTTCTACAAACTGAGATATCTGACTTTTTAGACAATTTGTCATTAGCCGAAAGAAGAAATTTATACTTTCAACAAGACGGAGCTAGCATTCATTCCACAAATGAGGTGAAGAGATGGCTGGATCAAGAATTTGGAAACCAGTGGATAGGACGGTTTTCTGAAAATCCGTGGCCTGCGAGATCACCAGATCTGACTCCGTTAGATTTCTTTATGTGGGGATACCTAAAGAACTCTGTGTACAAACGTCGACCCTTTAGGAATATACAAAATTTAGAGAATGTCATTAGAAATTGTGTATTGCAAATAAATCGTAAAATGCTCCGAAATGTTAATCGAGAGTTGCGCTCGAGAACAATAGTATGTATGGAGAGAAATGGTGGTCATACTGAGTTTTAAATTTTGTGCACCCAAGGAAAAACAATGATTTTTTATGTTGTTAGTACAGAATTTGACTACTTTTAAGTTTTTCTTACATTGGTTTTCGTTTATGAAATTTCGATTAAATAAACAGGTAATTTTTTGTTAATTATCTATTTTACTCCCCTTAACTTTACAAAAAGTCGAACTTCAGATATATTTAAGACGATTAAGGTTTTCTCAATGTAATCTC
Source organism: Philopedon plagiatum (assembly GCA_963971165.1). Lineage (NCBI taxonomy): Eukaryota > Metazoa > Arthropoda > Insecta > Coleoptera > Curculionidae > Philopedon > Philopedon plagiatum. The sequence continues at coordinate 38,030,462 of OZ020190.1, read as the reverse complement.
ATTGAAATGTCTCTAAAATTTTGACACTGCTGCTAGATACAAATCATTGCAACAGCTAGCGTCCGGCGAAACCCTGTTTTTTTTAATTTTGTCCTGTCAATTGTAGAAAAAACTACTACATTCGTTTATTTTCATCCAGATACATGGGCTTTACATTAGCCAAGCTATCTAAACGAAAAAAACTGGAAATTTGTAAATCGATAAAAAAATATTTAAAAAAAATTGAGTTTTCCAATTTTTTTAAATAAAATCTTAAAATTTTGCACAAGGACCTAGAATTTAATTCTAAGCAATTTTTTCAAATAACTTTTTTTGATATCTCGTCAACTAACCTCACTTTTTGTAAATTAACAATTTTTTTTTTAATTTGACGCTATACCAGTGGTCACGTGACGTATGTCAAAATCGATTTTTAGGTTATCGGACATGCAGAACCGATCCCCCGGAAAAGTTTTTCCAATACTCACCTAATAAAAATTTTTCCCATATGTTGCGAACTTTTTGCCGGTCACTGTATATATATATATATATATATATATATATATATATATATATATATATATATATATATATATATATATATATATATATATATGTATATAATTTTTAGTGTTCCGTGACGCGGAACACTTATGGAATCACTTCGGTGTCCATCCGTCCGCCCGTTTGTCCGTCTGTCACCGGCGATTTTCTCTGAAACCAGACGACGTAAAAATTTTGAAAAATAACTGCGAAATATTTTACTGAAACGCTACATCAAAATTAAAAAATAATAACAAACATTGTGTCAAAAAAGTTTTCATACAGTTCATAATAGACACTTAAAGCAATGCAAAAGAAGTAGGCGCAAACATACAAAATGACAGCTACGCGTGCCCAGTGGCAAATTTATTTGCGCCGGCACGTACGCAAACGTATCGAACCGAACGACGGCTACGAATTTATCCGATTAATTAAAAAAAAACAGAAACGGAGCCGTCACTCCGCCAGTGTCAATAAAAACTTCCAATAAATTAAGTTCCTCCATCTCTAATTACTTTTATTTTCTAAAAAGACATAACACTTAATTAAAGACGCAAAAAGTTAGGTTAACATCTTCCACATTTGACAATCGACATAATACGTTTACGCCAAGCACGCCGCCAGAATTTGCTTCAATTCAAATTTTCATCCAGCTTTTGTGACCGACCGTATCGTGTATGGCTGCGCTGCGTCAGGGCGGTATCTCTACGTTTTGTTGACTGCTTTAACTGTCTAATAATTTAATATTAATTTAAAAAAAACAATATCTTTAAACCTAGTATCTACTTGGACCTCCGTTGGCCTTGATAACCTCATGTAATCTTTTCGACATGCTAGCAACCAGCTTTCTAGTAAGTTCTGCGGACATGGTCCCATTCTATTATTTTATTTTTAACTCTTCTTTATTCGAAACATTGTGCTTGCGAACGGGCGATTGCGAATTAAGCTGTTGACGTACATTATGGATCATCTACTCCATTTAGAAAGATATGAAAATATATTGAAAAGCCACACGCTAGGGTTCAGGACATTGTAAACCAATACAAACGTTTAATTTATTCACGTTTCAAACATACACACCTTTCAACACTTTAAATTTTTAATTTTTCCTTAAATAAGAATCACAGAATGAAAACCTATCAAGTTTAACTTAATAAGGTTCAAAAATACAAAATACCGCTAGAAAGGGGGGATTCCTATTTGTGAATGTTTGAGATTCTTTATATATATTTTTTTTTTAAAATATTGAAATTTTTTCGCGATTATGGAAACGTTTGTTTCAGTTCAAGTAGGTAAGTCCGTGTAAATGACTCATTATTACCATATGAGTATACACTCTACATTTTTTTTTAATCAGAAATATCAATTGTTGTGCGCTTTTGGTATTTATAAGATCATACACAATGCATAATAAAACTTCTAAATACATATTAGTCAGGCGTTTGATAAAACACCAGTAAAGTTCAATGATTAAAAATTGACTAGGAAAACCTTGTTTTCAGACTTCCCATTTGGGGATCTTCTTGTTGGGAGCCCATAAGAAAGGAAACTCACAGTTTTACTTTCACTCCACCTATATCCTATATCATTCCTAAACAATTGCCGTCGCCTTTTAACACTTTTACAATAAGTATTACCAGAGACTATAAAGAATATAGACAGACATTCGAATATACCGAAAAGCCGGTCTCCCTTGAGACATTTGGTGGGTTTACTGGTTTATGGTTTAAAAGTTTGTTTGTCCACCATTATATATACATATACATAGTATACATATTTATATAATGGTAAACAAACAAACTTTTAAATCATAAACTAGTAAACCCACCAAATGTCTCAAGGGAAACCCGCTTTTCATTGCACGGCAGTGTTCATCTCGGTATTCTTTAGTCTTTGTTATTACATATCATTCTACGACTACCAATTTGATAAATTTTTGAAATTAAATAATACCTCAGCCCCAAACCATAACTGTCCGGCCAAATTATCTTGCAAGACATCTTCTGGGAATTTAACTCGAAAATCCCTATTGGCTCTTTCATCGCCAATCAGAACATCCATAATGGCATTTGTTATAGTCAAGACCTTGTCTTGAGCCTGTCGAAGTTGATTCACCAAAGCTGTACATCTTTCTGGATCTTTTCTACCGTCAAAGCTGTCTAATTCGTTTGCCACTATGTTAAGGTCTTCATCGGCATAAAAAAATTGTGCTAGCAACGACTTGTCATCCCTCTGAAATAATAAAAGAAAACAGATTTACATTTGATGCACTTATAAATGAAATCCTTTGTAATACCACCCCAAAATCATAAAATGGTGGTATTAATTACATATAGCGAATAATGTAACAAATATGAATTTGATTTTTCTGCGTTCACGACTTGCTTACATTTTGTCAAACGCTTTCAGGAGACCTGTTAAGAATTATGTTGTTTGGTTACCATATAAAAAAGAAACATTTTAAAATGTATCCACTTGTACACATAATCAAATTGGCCACCAAAGTATCCTATTTAAATTCCATGACTTTTCCAGGTTTTCTTTGACCAAGTAACCAAAAATTCCATGACCAACATAACATGTCTAATTAACTGCATGTGATAATTCATTCTTCTTAGTTTTGTTTTTCCCGAGTTTTGGAAAAGTATTTGATCTACCAACGAGCAAAGAGAACCTGGATAGTGTACGTTAACCTTTTTATAGTCAAGTACAAGTTACAGTGTTACATGTTATTATATAAGGGTAACGTCACTTTTCACGATAAAGATTAAAGTAGGTTCTTTTTCCATTAATGGGGAAGATGGATTCGCAGTTAAATTATTTCAAAGTCAAAAAACTGACAACTATCGTGGAGTAGTAAAACACTGTATAATAGGCGAAAAATTATCTATGAATTTTCAACTTCAAAACTGTAGTTTATATTCTGCAAAGAGACCTAAATATATAGAAAAACAGTGTATGATAACACAAAGTCTAAGTATAATAGTGTATAACTCACGTCGGGTTGTTCAAAAAATTTTAAGGTAAGCTAATAAAATACTTGGATAAATAGATTTTGACAAAATAGGTGAAATTGGCAAACATGATTTTAAAGGTCAATTAAATGTATTACATGGTTAATGTTAACATAATTTACCATCGTACATCGGTGCCTGGGTTTGCTTGGGTGTCAATTCTTAAAAATAGGTACATAATTGTAAATTCATACATTATTTATCAATATTTAAGGAACAAAATTGTACCTACTTAATTTAAATAAATAACAGAGAAAATAAATTACAAAATTTACAAATTTCCCAACACAAAAGTACAGGGACAGGGGCACACGGTAACGTTCTGTTTAAATTACTTTAAAACCGTTTTTAATGAGATCCATTATATGCCTCTTCGTCTGGTCAGTCTAAATGGGCAGAAAAAAGATTTGGTCTTTATTGAAAGAATAAAAAATAGGCAAAGTATTATTTATTCTTTCCTTATTTACCCAACAAAACATTGTTTTTGGACTTTTATGCGACCAGAAGTTGAGAAACATTAAAAAAACTAATAATTTAAGGTTGGAATAAATATGTTTTTTTATTTTGATTTTTATAGGCCAAGTGTGTTATTCTAAAATGCCTCGTGGTGTTGAGTTAACGGTTGAATTCCGAAATATTATAATTTCTAAATTTTATACCGGAATAAAACAGAGTAAAATAGGTCAGTTATTTATTCAGTTTATTTATTCTGTATTAAGCCGTTCGAAAGACCTCGAATAATAGGAAAAGTAAAGGACAGAAAAATAAAAATACTAGCCACCAGAATCATTGCTTACCCGCGACAGAGACAGAGACTCAGAAGGTAATACCCAAACCGGTGTCAGTTCGAACTATACAACGTCGACTAGCTAACTTGGGACTATATGGACTATACCTGGCACGTCTTATTTCTAAGAGAAACAGGCTGGCAAGGATTAAGTTTGCTCAATATCATTTATAACCGGACCGGAGAGCTACTGAACCCTGTTAGTAACGGTATTTGCACAAAGCTGGAAATATTTGTATATTGACGATTGAAGTGCAACCATAAGTAAAAGTCATGACCTGGCAAGCCTCCCCCGGTCGCACCATCAACCCCTGTATTTTTGAAAATGTAAAAAAAAATGAAACTTAACTTACAAGCTTCAAATTTTAATATTTGAATTTAGATACAACAAAATACAAAAAAAAATGCCAGGCGATTCTGAAGGTCGCACGCACCTGCCAGGTGATTCTAAAGGAGCTAACGCGTTAGGCGTTCGAGGTCCCATCGCATCGCGGACCGTGCTAACACGGCCCGAACTCGGTGAAGAATGTTTTCCAATGTACGCGTTCCCACCAGCGGTTCCCACCAAGCGGTCTCGAAATGAGCTCGATCGCTTCGCGTTTTTGCCTGAACGTTTTATGATTTTGACCAGCTGACAGTGACCAGCTCGGCACAGAATGGTCCGCGATGCGTCGAGACCGCGAACGCCTAATGCGTTCGCTCCTTAAATGTGCTCTGTGCAGGGTATACAATAAACATTGTCCTACAAGTTTCTAATTTTTACAGGCTTTATTAAACGATTTAATGTAAATATGTTCAAGGCCAGGCGATTCCGAAGGTCGCAAGGGCCCGCCAGATGCGAAGAAAGATCAAACGGGAGCGCGATAGCGAGAAGATTAGAGATGCTAGATTGGAAGAAATGGAATAAAATTTCAAATTACATAAGTAAAAAAAAATTCAAAAAATTAACATAATAATAGTTTTAAGGAAATAACCCTGTTTAGGGTGGGCCGAAAAATTTTTTTTTACAAATTTTATTGCGGGTAGTGAAAAAAACTTGTCTTAGGTCTATCCTATACCGCACACAAAAAACTGGATTTTTAAAAAAATATCCAGCCGCGCCCCAGGGGGGGTAAAATGGGTATTTTTCTTTTAACGCTTTTTTTGTTACGGGTAGCTTAAAAACACTTTGTGATGATCACCTCAATGCATGAAAAAAAACTGGACCTTATATTTTATGTCTAAGCCGCGCCCCAGTATCTTTTTGTTTATTTCAAAGAATATTAATTCGCTTATACTACGCCCCTGACAGTTCGGCGAGCAGCGGAGTTTCTTCTACTAAACGCAAGACTAGTTTTTTCAGTAGACCAGAATCTTCTTCAGATTCAAGCACTGATATGGCTGACAAAAGTGAAGATGATACCAATTTCAAGTGGAGCTAATACCCCCTCGAAAAGGGGCAAAAGACTGAACACTTGCTAAATAGTCTAACTCAAATGAGAATGGCGCTCAGTACAGCTAAAGCGGCTGATTTGACAGGTACGTCAAGTCGAAATGTCGCAAAAATTGTGACGGCAGTTTTAGAGGATATGAACTTGGTGTCTGCTAATGAACAAGTCAAGGTTATAGAGAAGAATAAAATACGAAGAGAATTTGAGGAGAGCAGAAAACAGGTTAGAGAGTTCGAATTATCTGGCTTAAAAAGTATTGAGGGGTTATATTTTGATGGACGCAAGGATCATACCATGACTCAACAAGAAGGGCGTCGGCTATTGCAAGTTGAGGAACACATGGCATTAATTGAAGAACCTGGAAGCAAATACCTCGGACATATATCTTTAGTGCCACCAGTGAAGGCAGCTGATATAGTAAAAGGATTGATGTGTTTTATAAGAGATCATAACACTGACACAACAAAACTTACTGTGATAGGGTGCGATGGTACAAACATGAACACAGGTTAGAAAGGAGGCGTCATCTGATTACTTGACACTCAGCTGGATAAACCACTTCAGTGGAGCATTTGTCTTTTACATGCTAATGAACTGCCACTTAGGCATTTGTTACGAAAGCTTGACGGCGAAACAAAAGGACAGTATACTTTGTCAGGACCCATAGGATCGCTCTTTGGTGACTGCGAAAAATCTCCTGTTGTAGAATTCACGCCAGTAGACACTGATCTACAAGAGTTAGATAAAAAAAGATTTAAGCATAGATCAACAATATTTGTATGCCATTTGTCAAGCAATAAAAAGTGGACAGTGCTCCGAGAATCTTGCTTCCCGAAATCCAGGAAAGCTAAGTCACGCAAGATGGTTAACTACAGCAAATCGAATACTGCGGCTATATATTTCTACAGAGAATCCAACTGAGAGCTTACTTGAATATATCATAAAAGTATATGCACCTTTGTGGTTTAATATCAAAACAAATCCTTACATACAAGATGGTGCACGCCACCTATAGGAAACCATACAGGCCACTAGACATTTTCCTGATAATATTAGGAAAATCATTGACAAAGTCATAGCGGACAATGCATACTTCGCACATGCAGAAAATATTTTAATTTCTATGTTGGCAGATAACTCACAGGAACTCCAGGTGCAGCCACCTCCCCCTGGTGAGTTCTGGGCTGGTTTAATATTCAATTGTTAGTAATAAAATTCGGCTTAGATATGTAATTACTTTATATTTATTAAACTTAAACTGAATATTGAACCAGGCAAAGAGCGGCATGCAGATATTATTAGAAGTACGATGCCAGGCAATTTTGGAAACCTTTTAGCCAACGGGGGCGCGGCTAAAACTTAAATGATAACGTCCAGTTTTCTTGAACGCATCAAACTTATCACAATAAGGCATTTTTAGACTACCCTGACTTTAAAAAAATAATTTAAAAAATTTACCCCTTCCACCCCCCCGGGGCGCGGCTAAATATTAATTAAAAAATTTAGCCTTTTGTATGTGTCATGGAGCACACCCTAGACAACTTTTTGTCACTACCCCTATAGAAAAATCCCCAAAAAATTTTTTTTGCCCTTTTTCGGCCCACCCTATGTATATACATATATACAGTGAGCGGCAAATGTACTGCATAAATTCGACAATAATTCAAGCAAAACTTTTTCGGAAAAACGTTCGGACACGTAAACTTTTATTTCGAGTTTTTCGTTTTTTGACATTAAAATTGATATATACCTACAGGATGACTCATGTAGGAGGTCTGACCATCGACGATTTTTTTAAATGAAATACTCCATTTTTATGGAATCATTAAATTCCACAGGAAATTCTGAGCATATTTCATGTAGAATACCCCATATCTAAGCTCTATTGTATTCCAAATAAATTACGTATAAATTTTAAAATAACGAAACTTTGTTAACGGCTAAAATACCAAAAAAAATGGTTGGCATGAAAACGTCTTCACTTGGTAGTTACTATAATTAATCGTGTAAGAAGCAATGACAAATGTCAATGTCGAAAATTAGTTTTGTCAACAAGTTAGTTTACGATCACTGGCAATAAAATTAAACTATTCACAATCAAAGCAGTGAAAAACTCTCACGATGGCCCACTTAACAGAAATTCTAATTTTTATTGGTTGTGGTGACAAGACCAGGACTCAATAAGAGGTATGTGATTTGTTTAACGCAAAGTATCCTGATCGTCCTACGAACCAATCCACTATAAGCAGGATTGAGCGGAAATTTAGAGAGACTAGGCATGTTAAAGATTTGCAAAAAACCGGTCGTCCGGAAATCGACGATGATACAAAAATTAAAAATTTGATTAGAAGTTGCAGAAGTCCCACAATGCAATTTCAGAGATATTGCCCAAGCAAGATCCAACCCAAGCAAAATGAAGTTAGTCAGCGGTCAACATTACGTTTATTAAAAAAAAAAAGAAAAATATTACCCACACAAAATTAAACTGCTACATGAACTTAACGAAGATGATCCTGACCGTCGGATAGAATTTTGCGAAACCCCTATGAACATTGAACATATGTCACAATAATCCAATATTTCATCGCCAAATTCTGTTCACGGATGAAGCTACATTTTGTCTAAATCGACAAAATTGTAGGTATTGGAGTAGAAGTAACCCACATTGGATGTTAGAAGCCCACAAAAACTAAATGTCTGGGAGGGAATAATTAATGATAGAGTGATAGGACCAATTTTCTTCGAAGAAAATCTTAATGGGGAAAGATGTTTGGAATTTCTTCAATACGAGCTAATTCCTGCTCCTGTTGTAATGTTTCCTCATGAAAACGAGCCTGATTTACCTAACGGTAACATCTGGTTTCAGCAAGACGGTGCACCGCCACATTTCGCTTAGAGAATATTTAGAAACTGTTTTTCCACAGCGATGGATTGCCAGAAGGGGTTCAATAGAAATGGTCTGCCAGATCCCCGGATCTAACACCATTGGATTATTTCTTATGGGGATATTTGAATCAAAAGATCTATATTACAAGGCCGCATAATTTAGACGATTTAAAAAATTGAATTAGGTTCGAAATTTCTGAAGATTCCATCCAAAATGTTTTAAATGAATTTGTAAATAGACTTGCTTATTGTCAAGACGTCCAGGGGTGGCATTTCGAGCATTTAATTAAATAATTTTAGTTAAATTCCTAATTTTAATATAAAATTTAATAAAAATACGTTTTTTAAAATTTATACATAATTTATTTCGAAAACAATACATTTTAGGCTGAGGTATGCCACGTGAAATATGCTCAGAATTTCCTGTAGAATATGAAGATGCCATAAAAAGTGAGTATTTCATTTAAAAAAACCGTCGATGACGTCATATCTCCTACACGAGTCACCCTGTATATATTAATTTAATGTCAAAAAACGAATAATTTGAAATACAAATTTACGTGTCCGAGCGTTTTTTTTTGAAAACGTTTTCCTTGAATTGTTATCGAATTTATGCAGTACCTAGATTTGCCGCTCACTGTATATATATATATATATATATATATATATATATATATATATATATATATATATATATATATATATATATATATATATATATATATATATATATACGATTTGAGGTAAAAAAATTTAGTTTTTGTATACAGGAAGGTCAAAAACTTCCAAAATATGAATTTTATCTACGAGTAGACTACCGTTATTTTTCGTTTTTAAGAAAAATGCCATTCGGAAATATTGTTGTGAAAATGCGCTAAAAATTAATAATAAAAAAACCTGTAACTTTCAAAAATTCCATGAAAAATGGGTCTAAAAAATAGCAAATGAAAGTTTTTTTTAGTCTATTTTTTTTTAAATTCATGTTTATCAAATTCCAACACGCAGTTAAAAGCAGCGACCAAGATAACGAAAAAAAAAATCGAGAGATATTTCATTTTGTCCATTTTAATTTCGGAATATATAACTGTGCGTCGTACATAAGGGCAAGTGGGCAGTGCCCCAAGGCGCAAGAGGCGTAGCACAGTGTTCAAAATTGATGAAAACATGATCGAAATTAATTACGTCTAAATTGTAAAACCAATCTAACTGAAAAGTTGAATTATTTGATATACTGTAGAATGAATATAGAAAAATAATGTTTTGATTTTTTTTTGGAAGTTTTGAATGAGGGGCGTTCTTTTCGGTTCCCACCCCTTAGAGTGTAAAATATTTTTAAAAATGTCGTAAATGTTTAAGAGCTTTAATTCCTCTGTTATTTAGCTAAGAAATGTTTTAGAAAGGCATTTAGTACGGTTTATATTCCTTATCCTTTTAAGTATTGAGAGGAGGTGACTTAAATGTAAACAAGTTTTTGCTTAATTATCAGCACCTTTTTATTGTAGGTGGCAGTATTACTATTTTATTTATACAAGTATAAAAATTAAGCATCTGAGTCCTCCGATATTTATTCCCCATCGTTTTCATCGTCGACATATTCATCCTCTTTGAGTTCAAGTTTTTCCGTGTCTGTAAGGTCTAGCAAAGGAAGCATGCTCTGGTCTATTTTTTGATGGGCTTTTTTTGAGGACTGCAACGAAGACAGAAGTGGATCTGAACTCAATAAAAGTCTATTGAATAAGTCCTCATTGATTTTACTAGGACTGATTTTTTGTGTGTGGCTGTCACGGTATTTCCTTATGTCCTTATTTTTTGACTCCTGTGCCTCTTCTGACAGTTCATCGATGGGCAGTAGGGCTTCCTTAATGACCACAGCACCATGCATGAGAATTTTATGTACTGAAGGTCGCATATAGTACCAGTTGTATAAGGATACATATAATTCTGCAGTGGCCTTACAATATTCTTCAAACTTGCCAATATTAATAGAATATCCACTATTTAACACACGCAAAATGACACCAAATCGTTGAATCAGTGTCTCATCTATACCTAAAAGAAATGGTAATATGGATTAATTATATATACCCTTAACTTGAGACATCATTACTAACCCGTAATTTGTGACGATAAAGTTGGATTTGAAAAGACTCTTCGAGCAGTGTTACCATTATTAGTGGATCCAGCTCCTTGTTTAGGTATATCCACTAGGAGTCCCATTTTACTTCTAAAGTCTTGCTGAATTTCCTTTTTTCTTGAATCATACGCGGCTTTCTTCTCTTTTGGTACCTACAAAAAATATTGTGTGTACTTCTCTTACACTTTAAAATAAAACATGCTTACCTTCCAACATTTGATTTCAAGCCTGTAAGCCACGTGTAAAAGACATTCGAAAAATCTTATATATGCGTGTAGCACTGAAAGTCCAAATTGCAGACCTTCTTGATGGATTGGGCGCGGAGATAAATCATTCATCTTCATATTTTGACGTCACAAATGTAACATGTCATGCTGGAGGTTTCGGTCAATGCACTACATACTTTTCCATCCACCATTGTAAGTTTTAAGTCGAACTTAATGGGTCCGAAATTTGAGAGGTATGGTTGTAACAGTCCTATTTGCTGCTCAATCTCCTCTTGCTCTAGCCTTGATATTGCATCTGTCTCGTGCACCCATTGCAGTCTTATTGGACGACAGTAACTTTTGGAGGACGGCCGGGGATTTTTCCACACTATTGCATTTGAACTTTCATCAATTACTCGCAGGGGTACTAAAGATGTGGTGAACAAGCCTTCCTCAGCCCTGGTGCTTTGTCCTTCTCGAATTTGCCTATACGATGTATACCCAGAAGATCCGTCAAACCCCATTTGCAAATTAAACAAAATGTGCTTTTCTCCGATATAGTTACACATTTCATCAAACTTTCACAAGTTTTGTGCAACAGGTTTTGCAGGGGAACTTCACATTTCGTCTCAAACACAAAAATGTCACTCGGGTAAAGTCGTTTTTTGACTTCCTGTATTTTATGGTATGGAGGATATAGATCGAACCCATGTTCTTTGGCTCCACGTCTTAAATCTTTGTATAGCTGTACTGTCATATTTTTTGAAATAATTAATGCTAAGGCTTCATGTAAGGAATAGCTAGACAGGGGAACATTAGAATATTTTTGCCAACAAGTTAGAATTCTCTTTGCTCTGGTGGGCGTAGTCGTAGTTGCCTCTGTTACCAATTTTGCCGCCGACACATTTCCTTCTTCACGCAATTTCATGGTCGCAGCAAATGATATTTCTGCTGCTGTTTTTTGCCGTCGAATTTCTTCAGTCTTTCTACGTTTAATAATGTCTGAACTCTCTTCAAATGTTTTTGATGGACGACCAGCTATAATGATTGAAAACTTTAGAATTCATGTCTATAAATAAATGAATATTTCACTAACTTACCACCACTTCTAGATGCTGAACCTCCAGGAATCGCAAGTTGTTGTTGACAACGAAATACTTCATTTGGGAAAATAAGTTCCACCCGTAGCCAATCTTCATACCTTGACAAGAAGTTGCTCTCCTTCCTTCCAGCAGCTTTCCACTTTGTAAGGTAGTGCGGGAAAAACGATTGTCTCATAAAATTACTAAGCGCAGTGGTTGCAATTTCATCTCCGTTTATTTGAAAATGTTCTTTTAAGAAGTCCAAAACACGAATTTTCTTTACAGAAAGATCTTGGCCACGTGCTTCCATCATTTTTTCATGGAGATGCAGACGTGTAATTGCCATCGTCACCAAATGCCGAAAATGTACTTACTACTCTTAAAAAACAAAACGCAGCTCTCTTAACGCCACCAAATAGCACAAACCACACTCAAACGAAACTTTGCACAAACTAAACTTATGACCGCACTGAATACGATCTACTAAAAGACTGAATACGTTCGGTACTCGGTGCAAACAAATGCCTGCTACGCCCTGTTGCGCACCTTTGCGCAGGTAAAACCATAAGTTCTTAAATTCCCTACATTGTAAACATTCATTTGCTGTATAATTCACTAATGAGCAAGCATTAGCAATAAACATGAAGCGTCAATAAAATGGCATTTCTTTAAAAATTGTATAGGATTACAAGCAGCGGATTCTACCTGAAGATAAAAACACCCTCCTTTATGTTATTCAGGTTACTTGAATCTTTAAGGTATGTACTTTTCCCTGGTATAATTATTTTTACACCAAAAATGATACCTGCAGTAGGTAACACCGAAGCAAAAGAAAAGAATTTAGCACTAAAATATGCCGCATGAAAATTTAATTAATTTTGTAGTTTTTCGTTATCAATATCTATGACCCTGACAACGACAGAAAAGCGGTTCTTGGTAAAAAGTTGTATGATGACGCGTACAAACAAATACATAAATTTCAACATTCTCAGGAAAACTTAAACTTTTTAATTACGATCACTTTTTTGCAAATTTTGAACACTGTGCGTAGGGGCGCCGCGTCCCAACAAATTCTGTGCTAAGAAATATCGACAGTTAGTTCCAGGAGAATTTACACAAAGGTCGATAGTTTAATTCGGGAGAGCGTTTCGAAGAAAGGTCGACTGTTTGCAAGAACAGCTCACAGTTGGAGGATTTACACCGGTCGACAACTGGGAATGTCGGAAAGCGCTCGACTGCAATTTCGCACCAGGGCCGGGGGCTGCAAGAGTTTGGCGAGACCTTACCTAAAGGAACTTTCTTTATTATTTTTGGACAAAAAATCCGACTAGCGTCTAGCCGGTACCCGGAATATCTGTCCCGAATTTTGCCGAACGATTGTTGGATTTTTTTCGCACCGATCCCTCTTCGCCTGCGAGGAAAGAGACTGGTCAGGGCCCCTAACTAGGTGCTAACCCTGTTCCGACCTTAGGGTTCCCCCCGATCCACCGTTCGCTAGATTTTCTGGACCCACAACAAACAAAACATAATTTTTAGGTTAAGGTACCTAGACACGATAAATATTTTGCTCGGGACCTTTAAAAAAAGACAAAACAAAATTTTTATCGAGGAAGGAGTGCTAACCCGTTTCCAATACACCTTTTAGAGCCGATTTCCTAATTTTTTATAAAATTTTAAATGACAAAAATTAAAAAAAAAGATGCGGCCGAGCACGGATTCGATCCAACACCTCTCGGTCAATAAGCGGATTCTTCACCACTGCACTACGTGGCTGATGCTAGGAAATCGGTAAACTTATTAACAAGTGCATCATTTACAATATACACATTTGAATGACTCGACTTTTTGCCTTCGGGACAGATATTCCGGGCACCTGCCAGAAGTTTAAAAAAATCCGTAGAATTTTGTCGCTAGAGTTTTGCAACACCTTGTAGATGTCCTTCATTTTCATTTCGGAAAGTTGGTAACCCTAAAGTAAATATTTACATATTAATGACTAATTTAATGAGACCAACAATGGCGTGATTGCAAAGTTGCTCCTTTTAACGTATTTAAACGAACTGAAACCATTTACAATGATTATATCAAATAAACAAGAGGAAACTAATACTGCATATAAAAATAGTAGTCCGTTGCTTACGGTTATAAGAACGATTTTATTTAGTTTTATAATGTAAATTAAACCATTACCAATGTCGCGATCTAGCCTTGAAAGAAATTTACTAGTTTGGAATAAATAGTATAAGAAAATACGTATTTGTTAAACTCAAGGTAATGAAATCGGTAGACTGCATCAAAGTTTACCGTTGGTAAAATTTGACAAAATATTCAAGGCTTCAAAACTTTATTCGGTACTGATCTATAAATTAATGTCTGTTATATTTAACACCTCACAGATTAAAAACATAAATGGCTTAGCGGTATTTAATCGCAGAGAAAAAAGGCTAATAGCAACACTTAGTACATACCCACATATTAATAATAATTATCCCATTGTCCTGGTTTCTCTCTTGTTCAGTATCCGTCCGACTTTTATCATCTAGAAAACCGCGCACTGAATTGGATCGGAACAGTACGAAACGGCATAATCACTATTGTCAATGCCTTCGACAAGTGAACCCTGTATTTGTTTGGTTAAGCACTTTTTACTTAGGTTTACGCACTTTTGGCAGCATTGTCAAATATTTTTCAAAACATGACGTTTACTATACGATATATTATATTATACCTAATTTTTTTGAAAAAATAAAATAAAGAATTTGTATTTTGTGAATTTACTTTGAATGATGATAAAATCACATAGCTGCAACCCAATTTGGTGCTATTATAAAAGCTAAACGTAAGCACAATATCCTTGTGATTTGGATATCCCAGATGACTTGGCAACATTTTTCCCGCCAAAATAGATTTTCAATTATCAAAGGTCAATGCCAAAGTCAAAGATTAAAAATTAAAATATAGCCAGTTCTATTATAGTTCATTACTGTCATTACATTCTGTGAAATAATAATGATGGCTTATTTGCAATAGACTTAACCCACGATTTCTTAAAATATTGGGTTGTCGCGCTATTAAATTAATAAGTTAATAACGTTTTCCGTTGGTCAAGTCAGTGCACAATAAATGTACCTTCATACCCAGTGTTGCCATTTGGGGCGACAAGTCGCCAAAATGACGACTTTTTGTCTGTATGAGAGTGTGGCGGCGATTTTCAATAAAAAGCTTAATTTTGGCGACTTTTTACAGGTGAAAAAATTGAATATACACGTTGTATACAATACATAGGAAGAAACGTCACAATAATAATCATTATTGCACCGAGGGATTTCTCAAAGAGAATATCTGAACGCGCCACGAATTGTACGTCAAATTTTGGGGATTCCCCCAAGCTTGTTCCACAAAACATTTTTTTTTATTTAGTATTGACCATATACGTATTAAATAAATATGCCTCGGGTTCCCCATTTACCTAATGTGCGGTTTTTGATGCCAACAATGTGAAATGGAGATGTATAATCTCGCATAAGTCTATCCTTTAGTCCGATATTTGGTAAACTGCGATTGCGCTAAATTTTGTGTTGCTATTGGCAATCTAACGGCGCTACGCTTCATAAGTTTCTTGACAGGGCTGGTTTTTTAGTATAATTGAACTAGTTTATTACTTTTTGTACATCAGGGCATAAGTTAGCACACTTCAAAATAAACCACAAGAACACCGAATACAAAATACAACACGACACAAAGAAAAAATGGCGAATGGCGATCCAACTGTAAACTAAAAAAAACAGAAAGCTGAAAGAAGCCAAAATAGACGCACAACAGCCGATGATTAGTACAATTCACCATCTAATTCAGTACAATGTCTGACCAATGAAAAAATTCGTATTAACGCATGCGCATATACAAAAATATCAGACTAAAGGATAGACTTATGCGAGATTGTATATCTCCATTTCACATTGTTGGCATCAAGAATTCCAGACAACCCGCGGTATATTTATTTAATACGTATATGGTATTGACGGTTTTCGAAAAAGCTGTGGCGACAAAGTGGCGACTTTTCATACTGATCGATGGCGACTTTTTGCTTTGTTACTCTGGCAACACTGTTCATACCCCTTATTAACTGCATGGAGTAAAACATGGATGCAAGTACACTTAAAACTCACTGGGAAACGTGTGGGTTACGACCTACTGCAAATAATTACGATAACTTTACCTTTAATATAGTTTCTCAAAACTTCAGTAAAGCAGTAATGAAAATCTGCAAAATCCTCTGTATGGATCTTCTCTCGTGAAATAATAATAAAATTTGAAAATGTACACTATTCCTTTCCAACAGTAGCACGTAAGCTACATTAACTATTCAAACTGCAGAATATTTAGTTACTATTACAACAATCCAATACAGTACATTTTTTATCCTGTAAAAACCCATTTATAAGTAAAATCTTCGGTTCAGTTTTAGTATAAAATATTATTCTTGTTCTAGGGTTGTAGCATTCAATTTGGAAAGGAATGTAGGAAAATTAACAGTTTTCTCTTTATTATTTCACGTTCTATTGTACGAAAAATCTAAATTTTACCCATAAACAGACGCGGCTCGTCCATAAGATCATTTGGCCAATGACCCATCTAAATTTATTTTTAATGATCCACCTACTAATTTATTTTTTAAAACCAAACTTCTTTAAAAAAAAGTGCAAGATCCATGCGAAAACTTCCCAAGAAAGAATCAAGCTAAGCCATCGTCGAAGGTTGCTCCGGGCTCGGTCGTATTTCGAATTGACCGCATAGGTTTATATGGACTATATAAATGCATTAAGACCAAGAGAGAGAGAGAGAGAGAGAGAGAGAGATAAATATACGCGCTTTAGGAAGTTAAAAAGAGACAAAATTTGCCGACGGCTCACCAATAATATCGCTTTCGGCGCGCGCGCGGCCGTCGACGCTGTCGGTCCCGGGCCAATACACTCGAACCGCCCCGTAAAATATACTCTTTAAAAATCATTTGGGTTGGACAAAGAAAAACTAATTACCTAATATGCGCATTGTATTTGCATTGTATTTATTAAAGAAAACGGTGTTTCCGCTAGTTTTCCTATTTTATTGTGTAATATTTATATGTTTTTGGATATTATTTGATATTTCGGTCAAGTCACAGCAAAAATACAATTTTAGTACCTGTAGCTTAGTCGGAATACATAATGAAACGGATAAACTGTAGAAAAACTTAAGATTTATTGTAAATTACTAAAAATACATGTTTAACAAAATGGCTTCATGGTACAATACATTCCTTGTATTGCCTATTTATTCTAACAGATTACGAATAATCATACTTTTAGTACTAGGCGCGACCTCTATTGAGGATTGAGGATCAAAATTAAAAAAGTGTATTTTGCTTGTTGCGTTGATTACTAGTTGCCCACAAAATTTTGACCCACCTGTGAAAAAACTCACGGGCCGCGCCTGCCCAGAAAGAGTCAGGTACACCCAAATACTTTTTTAAAACTTACATTTCAGATTTAAAGCAAAAATAAAAAATTGTATTGAAGATTGCACACCATGTATGAGAGTACATTAGTACATTAGAGTCAATAATAGCATACTGATGCAAAATATAGCTGCTGAATAAGTATTATTTGTCTTAAGTAAATATAATAAAAGTGAACAAAAAAAAACAATATTAAATTTTTTAAGTTGCCCACCCTGTATCTACGGCATCAATAGTGCCTTCATTTATATTAATTGTAAAAACGTTAGCTGTAGACAAAGCACAATATTTGTAAAATAAACGGTATTTTATAGAACAACAACAATAGAAATTATAGTTTCTTAAGCTGTCCGCCCTTTACATACGGGATGTCCGACAAGTTATGGGCAAAAATCTTTGCTATTAGTAAAGGTAGAGACACCAAATTTTAAGTGTATCTTATTGGTTAATAAATCTATTTTTTATATAATTTAACCTTTTCAACTCCCTTGAGGGGTGACGCTAGGAAGTTGAGGTCAAACATTTTAAATGCAACCCGCCGTGTACCTCATTTTAAAGACCTTCAAAAAAGAAACATTTTATCGCAAATCCGAGGTCCGTATTTTAATTCGCTTTTACATAGCAAGCTTGTTGTAAATTGTAGATAAATGTATTGGTTTTAATTAACGCGAATATTGGCTCCCCTTCGCCCCGCTTCTCTCCCGCTACTCGATCGATTTCGCGTGCTCGGCCATTTTCACGCATCTTTACGTGCATTTTCACCCGGTTTCGTAGCATTTTATGGAAAAACTGAAATATGCATATTGTTCAATTAAACTTGTACTTTTCAAATCCGTTTCAATAATTAAAATCGGACGATCGATAGAGCATCCAGACCTGTTGCAAAATAGTGTGTTGAAAAATTAAAATGACGATTGTGGCAAAACTAATCGTCGGACAGCGTCGGGGTTTTGCACACATAAAGTAGCTATAAATTACTACTTTTTTCCCAAAGTTTGAACCCTCTGCTTTTAAAAATGGTCCATTTATGAATTAAAAAACAAAACCCTTAATTTTCTGGTTTTTCCGGATTTTCTCCGTTGCTACTTATCCTATCGGGACGTTCGGCCTCTCATTTTGTTCGTATTTTTATTCTCTACAAATCGTCCATTTAGAATTTAGACCATTAAGATTGCTTCATTACTTTCCATTTTATAAGCAAAAAACTAAAACAATCGCGTTTTTTTGCTTAAAAATGTTTATAACAAATTAATGGAAAAAATTTCAGAGTTGGAAATATAACAGGAATCATCTACGGATCGTCTTTCAGATGATGGCACAGGCGGTTTTCTAATAGTATTAATGTCACGACAAATTTCTCTGTTGCTTGGCCTATTAATTCCTAATTCTAACAATACCAGAGTTCTAATCCACTTATCGAGACACTATAAAATTCCTATAATTTGTTTTGCAATCAACAATTATTAAATTTGTCTTTAAAAAGCCGGGCTTTTTGAATATAGTTAGGTACAACAGGTACATCTATACCTTATTATTGTCAAAAATTAAAGAATTTCTTGTAAGAATCGTTGGAATAAAAACGGGTAGGTTACCACTATTCCTAATATTGTACATTGTCAAACCCAAGTAGTTCTTATACTTGTTATGTATTAGGCAAGCTGTTTTTATGATAAATATACCTAGGCCATAATAATTGCAATTGTCATACCTGTGAAGTATGACCAACGGCTTGCCATTTTCTCCTTTCTTGGTAAATGGGGTATGTATCTTAAAAACGGTTTGAAATATTTTAATAAAAATTTTGCAAGAGGCAGGGAGGGAGACATATTTTAAAATATGTTTGACATCCCTCCCTCCCTACATTTTCTAGGGCGGGTGGCCAGTTGGAGATGTCAAGTGAAAAGATTTTTTTTTAAATTCAATTCTCTGGCAAAACGTGTGTACGAAGAAAATTGAATAGCGTCTACAGGGACCCCGATACTTTGGCTGCTTGGCTGCTTGACGTTTGAAGCTTTCAGTTTGCGTTGTTAACAAGTTTACCGATTTTGTAGCATCAGCCGCCTAGTGCAGTGATAAAGAATTCGCTTATAAACCCGCAGGCGTTGGTTCGATTCCGTGCCCGAATGGAACTTTTTTTTTAAACTTTTGTCCTTTAAAATATACAAAATTAGGAAATCGGCTCTAAAAAGTGTATTGGAAACACTCCTTCCTCGATAAAAATTTTGTTTTGTCTTTTTTTAAAGGCCCCGGGCAAAAAATTAATCGTGTCTAGGTACCTTAACCTAAAAATTATGTTTTGTTTGAGAAATAATATAATGTCTTCATGTGGCCATGGAGTTGAGAAATACGTTCTCGGACAGGTTTGCTCAGGACCTTTTTTGGTACTTTTTAAAGGTTCCGAGCAAAAAATTAATCGGGTCAAACGTCAAGAAGCCCAGCAGCCAAAGTATCCGGGTCCCTCTAGACGCGAGTGAAAATTGTTGCATTTAATCTAGTGGTTGCATAGTTATAAAATTCCTCGCAAAACTGTCATTAAATTGAATGACGGTCATGCTTTAAATGGCCTCCATCTACTTCCAAACATTTAAAACAGGAGTTGCGCACACGATTTAATAATATATAATAATACTTAAATAGTAATAAAAAAATTGTTAATACACAAACGTTTTAAGTTTGTTTGAGTTTTTAGAATCCGGTGCTAGCTCGGGTGCCAGTAAAAACAATAATTGAACATCGCCATTGTCAAATTTTTGGAAACGTTTTAATGGAATGGTAGGCTTTTTAATGGAATGGAAGGTAGGTACTTCTAAAGAGCACATTTTCGTGATTTCAAAAATATACAGGGAGTTTAAAAAGTAAAGTAAAAGAGTTTAATGCATCTCCTTAACTAATTTTAAGCTAAAAAGTTCATATAAATACATGTCATAAAAGTTTTTAAGATATAGAGGGTCAAAGTTTTATTTTTTTTGTATTTCACTAAATAGTATAAGTAAAGGGTACAAAATATCAATAAATGTCCAAAACAAAAAAGTTTCTAAATGAAGCAGGCAGAGTATCAAAGTTCTCAAGATAAACCAGTGCCGTCCCAAAAATAGTTTAGGCCGGTCAAATAAGAGTATGTGACCCGAAAACTTTATCACCCTGTATCTTAAAAACGAAGCCATTTCGGACAAGGATCTATATGAACTGTTTAGCTTAAAATTAAGTAATCATCCGTCTTCTACCCTCATTTTTGAACACCCTGTATGTGTTGGTTAAATCCTTTTTTGAGATATTGAGTCCTAAAGGTTGTAAAAATCATACAGATTAAATAGTAACAAATTAAATGATAGTAGCCACACAGATTAATCCTACCAGATGCGAATCGCTTAATAAATTTCCTATATCAAGATTCCGCGGTCTTGGCGCTTCAGACAGTGCGGCCGGTCGTTTTGAGCGTCGATGCCGTGAATGGAATTTTCCACGCGTTTGGTAGGTTTTAATTCAGAGAAATTATGGATTATATTTCAAAATATTAAAACATGATACTGTGTGGCATTTTATATAAAATTATATCATTAACAAATACAAAAACGTATATCGTTTATTAAAATTACACTACAACCTAGTACAACCACAATTTAAACCATAAAATCAACGCAACAAAACTGATGTAATATCATTAGCCTGCTATCTATTCCACCGAGACGCTCGCACACGCTAACACCGAGGAATTCAACGTTTGGCGACAGACTAAATATTGTGACTGCCGGCACGTTATAAATTCTCTAAATTGAGCCACCGTCGAAAGCGTAAGATTCGCATCTGGTAGGAGTAACCTGTGGTAGCCATGTCTTTGGTTATTTCTCACAGGTGTATGTAATTTTGTTGATACGATAGAAATGTTATTTACGCATCAATTGCAGGCGCGGCCCGTGAAATTTCAAAGTTGCATATCTCTGTTGCTACTTATGGGACCCATACCAAATTCAGGTTTTTTAATAGTGAGCCTACTAGGAATGTTTTGGCACAGAAAAAAAATATTTTGCAATTTGCGAAAAAAAGTTGATTTTTTGAATTGACCCACCTGGGTAAAAAATTAACACGCTTAGATATTTTATTTATTATTTTTTCTAAACAAATTTTACATCATTTTGTCGACAATTCTTAAATTTTAAGAGAAAAAAATGTGTTAGTAGAAAGTTATAGTCATTTGAATTTTTTTTGTATGTACCTAAGTATATATTTAGTTCACAAAATTAGTTGATATATAAAATTTTGGTTAACACTGGTTAAGAAATGAAGTTTAATCCCGTGCTCAATTGTCATATGGAACCATAAATAATGCCAGCCAACAACATCTAAAGTCTAAAGAAATCAGCAGTCTGAGTTCTTTTATTATAATTTTCATAAAGGCTTTTCGAAAGGATTTAAATGAACATAGCTCCGAACATAGCTACAGTTACCTATAGTGATATTGATATATAAAAGTAGGTTTTAGATTTAGAAATGAATGATCATAAGCGGCGTTCGGTAATTCAATTTTTTTCATGTTACTGAAGTTTGCCTCGATGCAGCATCAAACGGAGCGGGAGCCGTCGACGTACTAACTTCTAGATAACGACAATAATGAATTATATTTGTATACTTTAATTTATGTATTATAACTTAACGTTAAGGCCTTTAATGTATTAAGAAGTTATAACAAAAACTGTAAAGAATATTTCCTAAACCTTAAATATGTTATAACGTTTCGAAGCGGGTCCGGGAAGGTGCGAGTGCAGTATTATAGAAAACCCGAAGATCACATTTTCCCACTTTTCTCAAAAATAAGGAAAAAGTACCTCTTTTTTATTTTTTAAAATCCAAGGTAATCCTAAAAGACAGAAGAGAAAAAATTTTGAGCCATTTAAAAGTTATGGAACACTTCGATGCAGCACCGGGAAAGCGCGAATGCAATATTATAGAAAACACGTAATAGATCATATTTTCCCACTTTTCTCAAAAATACGAAAAAAGTACCTCTTTTTTATTTTTTAAAATCAAAGGTAATCCTAAAAGACACAAGAGAAAAAATTTTGAGCCATTTAAAAGTTATGGAACACTTCGATGCAGGACCGGGAAGGCGCGAATGCAATATTATAGAAAACACGTAATAGATCATATTTTCCCACTTTTCTCAAAAATACGAAAAAAGTACCTCTTTTTTATTTTTTAAAATCAAAGGTAATCCTAAAAGACACAAGAGAAAAAATTTTGAGCCATTTAAAAGTTATGGAACACTTCGATGCAGGACCGGGAAGGCGCGAATGCAATATTATAGAAAACACGTAAGAGATCACATTTTCCCACTTTTCTCAAAAATACGAAAAAAGTACCTCTTTTTTATTTTTTAAAATCAAAGGTAATCCTAAAAGACACAAGAGAAAAAATTTTGAGCCATTTAAAAGTTATGGAACACTTCGATGCAGGACCGGGAAGGCGCGAATGCAATATTATAGAAAACACGTAATAGATCACATTTTCCCACTTTTCTCAAAAATAAGGAAAAAGTACCTCTTTTTTATTTTTTAAAATTAAAGGTAATCCTAAAAGACACAAGAGAAAAAATTTTGAGCCATTTAAAAGTTATGGAACACTTCGATGCAGGACCGGGAATGCGCGAATGTAATATTATGAAAACACGTAAGAGATCACATTTTCCCACTTTCCTCAAAAATAAGGAAAAAGTACCTCTTCTTTCTTTTTTAAAATCAAAGGTAATCCTAAAAGACAAAAGAGAAAAAATTTTGAGCCATTTAAAAGTTATGGAACACTTCGATGCAGGACCGGGAAAGCGCGAATGCAATATTATAGAAAACACGTAAGAGATCACATTTTCCCACTTTTCTCAAAAATAAGGAAAAAGTACCTCTTTTTTATTTTTTAAAATCAAAGGTAATCCTAAAAGACAGAAGAGAAAAAATTTTGAGCCATTTAAAAGTTATGGAACACTTCGATGCAGGACCGGGAAGGCGCGAATGCAATATTATAGAAAACACGTAAGAGATCACATTTTCCCACTTTTCTCAAAAATACGAAAAAAGTAC
Source organism: Philopedon plagiatum (assembly GCA_963971165.1). NCBI lineage: Eukaryota > Metazoa > Arthropoda > Insecta > Coleoptera > Curculionidae > Philopedon > Philopedon plagiatum. The sequence goes on along the minus strand of OZ020190.1, from coordinate 38,006,836 downwards.
CTCTTTTTTATTTTTTAAAATCAAAGGTAATCCTAAAAGACACAAGAGAAAAAATTTTGAGCCATTTAAAAGTTATGGAACACTTCGATGCAGCACCGGGAAAGCGCGAATGCAATATTATAGAAAACACGTAATAGATCATATTTTCCCACTTTTCTCAAAAATACGAAAAAAGTACCTCTTTTTTATTTTTTAAAATCAAAGGTAATCCTAAAAGACACAAGAGAAAAAATTTTGAGCCATTTAAAAGTTATGGAACACTTCGATGCAGGACCGGGAAGGCGCGAATGCAATATTATAGAAAACACGTAAGAGATCACATTTTCCCACTTTTCTCAAAAATAAGGAAAAAGTACCTCTTTTTTATTTTTTAAAATCAAAGGTAATCCTAAAAGACACAAGAGAAAAAATTTTGAGCCATTTAAAAGTTATGGAACACTTCGATGCAGGACCGGGAAGGCGCGAATGCAATATTATAGAAAACACGTAATAGATCACATTTTCCCACTTTTCTCAAAAATAAGGAAAAAGTACCTCTTTTTTATTTTTTAAAATCCAAGGTAATCCTAAAAGACACAAGAGAAAAAAATTTGAACCATTTAAAAGTTATGGAACACTTCGATGCAGGACCGGGAAGGCGCGAATGCAATATTATAGAAAACACGTAAGAGATCACATTTTCCCACTTTTCTCAAAAATAAGGAAAAAGTACCTCTTTTTTATTTTTTAAAATCCAAGGTAATCCTAAAAGACACAAGAGAAAAAAATTTGAACCATTTAAAAGTTATGGAACACTTCGATGCAGGACCGGGAAGGCGCGAATGCAATATTATAGAAAACACGTAAGAGATCACATTTTCCCACTTTTCTCAAAAATAAGGAAAAAGTACCTCTTTTTTATTTTTTAAAATCAAAGGTAATCCTAAAAGACACAAGAGAAAAAATTTTGAGCCATTTAAAAGTTATGGAACACTTCGATGCAGGACCGGGAAGGCGCGAATGCAATATTATAGAAAACACGTAATAGATCACATTTTCCCACTTTTCTCAAAAATAAGGAAAAAGTACCTCTTTTTTATTTTTTAAAATCCAAGGTAATCCTAAAAGACAGAAGAGAAAAAATTTTGAGCCATTTAAAAGTTATGGAACACTTCGATGCAGGACCGGGAAGGCGCGAATGCAATATTATAGAAAACACGTAATAGATCACATTTTCCCTCTTTTCTCAAAAATAAGGAAAAAGTACCTCTTTTTTATTTTTTAAAATCAAAGGTAATCCTAAAAGACACAAGAGAAAAAATTTTGAGCCATTTAAAAGTTATGGAACACTTCGATGCAGCACCGGGAAAGCGCGAATGCAATATTATAGAAAACACGTAATAGATCATATTTTCCCACTTTTCTCAAAAATACGAAAAAAGTACCTCTTTTTTATTTTTTAAAATCAAAGGTAATCCTAAAAGACACAAGAGAAAAAATTTTGAGCCATTTAAAAGTTATGGAACACTTCGATGCAGGACCGGGAAGGCGCGAATGCAATATTATAGAAAACACGTAAGAGATCACATTTTCCCACTTTTCTCAAAAATAAGGAAAAAGTACCTCTTTTTTATTTTTTAAAATCAAAGGTAATCCTAAAAGACAGAAGAGAAAAAATTTTCAGCCATTTAAAAGTTATGGAACACTTCGATGCAGGACCGGGAATGCGCGAATGCAATATTATAGAAAACACGTAAGGGATCACATTTTCCCACTTTTCTCAAAAATGAGGAAAAAGTACCTCTTTTTTATTTTTTAAAATCAAAGGTAATCCTAAAAGACAGAAGAGAAAAAATTTTGAGCCATTTAAAAGTTATGGAACACTTCGATGCAGGACCGGGAAGGCGCGAATGCAATATTATAGAAAACACGTAAGAGATCACATTTTCCCACTTTTCTCAAAAATAAGGAAAAAGAACCTGTTTTTTATTTTTTAAAATCAAAGGTAATCCTAAAAGACACAAGAGAAAAAATTTTGAGCCATTTCAAAGTTATGGAACACGTCGATGCAGGACCGGGAATGCGCGAATGCAATATTATAGAAAACACGTAATAGATCACATGATTTTAAAAAATAAACAAGAAGTACTTTTTCCTTATTTTTGAGAAAAGTGGGAAATATGATCTATTATGTGTTTTCTATAATATTGCATTCGCGCCTTCCCGGTCCTGCATCGAAGTGTTCCATAACTTTTAAATGGCTCAAAATTTTTTCTCTTGTGTCTTTTAGGATTACCTTTGATTTTAAAAAATAAAAAAGAGGTACTTTTTTCGTATTTTTGAGAAAAGTGGGAAAATATGATCTATTACGTGTTTTCTATAATATTGCATTCGCGCTTTCCCGGTGCTGCATCGAAGTGTTCCATAACTTTTAAATGGCTCAAATTTTTTTCTCTTCTGTCTTTTAGGATTACCTTGGATTTTAAAAAATAAAAAAGAGGTACTTTTTCCTTATTTTTGAGAAAAGTGGGAAAATGTGATCTATTACGTGTTTTCTATAATATTGCATTCGCGCCTTCCCGGTCCTGCATCGAAGTGTTCCATAACTTTTAAATGGCTCAAAATTTTTTCTCTTGTGTCTTTTAGGATTACCTTTGATTTTAAAAAATAAAAAAGAGGTACTTTTTCCTTATTTTTGAGAAAAGTGGGAAAATGTGATCTCTTACGTGTTTTCTATAATATTGCATTCGCGCCTTCCCGGTCCTGCATCGAAGTGTTCCATAACTTTTAAATGGCTCAAAATTTTTTCTCTTGTCTTTTAGGATTACCTTTGATTTTAAAAAATAAAAAAGAGGTACTTTTCCCTTATTTTTGAGAAAAGTGGGAAAATGTGATCTATTACGTGTTTTCTATAATATTGCATTCGCGCCTTCCCGGTCCTGCATCGAAGTGTTCCATAACTTTTAAATGGCTCAAAATTTTTTCTCTTGTGTCTTTTAGGATTACCTTTGATTTTAAAAAATAAAAAAGAGGTACTTTTTTCGTATTTTTGAGAAAAGTGGGAAAATGTGATCTCTTACGTGTTTTCTATAATATTGCATTCGCGCCTTCCCGGTCCTGCATCGAAGTGTTTCATAACTTTTAAATGGCTCAAAATTTTTTCTCTTGTGTCTTTTAGGATTACCTTTGATTTTAAAAAATAAAAAAGAGGTACTTTTTTCGTATTTTTGAGAAAAGTGGGAAAATATGATCTATTACGTGTTTTCTATAATATTGCATTCGCGCCTTCCCGGTCCTGCATCGAAGTGTTCCATAACTTTTAAATGGCTCAAAATTTTTTCTCTTGTGTCTTTTAGGATTACCTTTGATTTTAAAAAATAAAAAAGAGGTACTTTTTTCGTATTTTTGAGAAAAGTGGGAAAATATGATCTATTACGTGTTTTCTATAATATTGCATTCGCGCTTTCCCGGTGCTGCATCGAAGTGTTCCATAACTTTTAAATGGCTCAAAATTTTTTCTCTTCTGTCTTTTAGGATTACCTTGGATTTTAAAAAATAAAAAAGAGGTACTTTTTCCTTATTTTTGAGAAAAGTGGGAAAATGTGATCTTCGGGTTTTCTATAATACTGCACTCGCACCTTCCCGGACCCGCTTCGAAACGTTATAACATATTTAAGGTTTAGGAAATATTCTTTACAGTTTTTGTTATAACTTCTTAATACATTAAAGGCCTTAACGTTAAGTTATAATACATAAATTAAAGTATACAAATATAATTCATTATTGTCGTTATCTAGAAGTTAGTACGTCGACGGCTCCCGCTCCATTTGATGCTGCATCGAGGCAAACTTCAGTAACATTTTTTTTCATCGTTTTGCTCAGAATTTTTGACAGGCACGTGGTCAGTCGTACTGATTACAACAATGAGTCATGTGCCTGTCAAAAATTCTGAGCGAAACGATGGAAAAAATTGAGTTACCGAACGCCGCTATAGTCATGGAAAAAAGTTGACAAAAAAAGAATGACATTCGATCATCTTAAAAATATATAATTGTCTAATGAAAATTAGTTCCTATTAATAAAAGTAAAGTTAGTAAAAACATAACATGGTGTCGCTAACAATGTGCTTGAAGTTAGCTTCAGATTCAGATTTACTTTTTCCAACGAGTTTTGAATATATTATACTTACTTAAGTAGAGGAAAAAACTAAATAATTGTTCAAGTTTTTTTTATGATGAGTACTTAGCTTGCAAAAATCACAAGATGACACAGGGCACATTAATGAAAACTTTAACCTTCTAAACGGCCTCAGAATTGAAGTGGCTAGACCAAAAAAATTGAATAACGTCATTTTGGCTTCAGAGAGTTTGCTCATTTTTGGTATATAAAATTACTGATATATGACTCACACTGTGGTATGGTCGCCATAATTTGTCACCCCCTAAACGGCCCCAGAAATGAATTGGCCAGGCCAAAAACTTGGCTTGGTTTCAGAGAATTTGCTTATTTTTGGTATGTGAAATTACTGTTATATGCCTCACACTTTGAAATGGTCCTTATAATTTTTCACTCCCTAAACGCCCCCAGAAATGAAGTGGGCAAACCAAAAAAATGGAATAACTTTAATTTGGCTTCAGAGAATTTGCTCATTTTTGGTATGTGAAATTACTGTTATATGACTCACACTGATCTGGTCCTCATAATTTGTCACCCCTAAAGGGCCTCAGAAATGAAGTCGCTAAACCAAAAAATTGAATAACCTCAGTTTGGCTTCAGAGAATTAACTAATTTTTTGGTTTGGCAACTTCATTTCTTTGGCCGTTTAGGAGCTGACAAATTATAAGGACCATATCAGAGAGTGAGGCATATAACAGTTATTTCACATACCAAAAACGAGCAAATTCTCTGAAGCCAAATTAAAATTATTCCATTTTTTTGGTTTGGCCACTTCATTTCTGGGGCCGTTTAGGGGGTGCCAAATTATAAGGACCATATCAAAGTGTGAGGCATATAACAGTAATTTTATATACCCAAAATGAGCAAACTTTCTGAAGCCAAACTGAAGTTATTCAATTTTTTTGGTCTGGCCACTTCATTTCTGGGGCCGTTTATTGGGTGACAAATTATGGCAACCATTTCAAAGTGTGAGGCATATAGCAGTAATTATATATACCAAAAATGAGCAAACTCTCTGGAGCCAAACTGAAGTTATGCAAATCTTTTGGTTTGGTCACTTCAATTCTGGGGCCGTTTAGAAGGTTAAAGTTTTCATTAATGTGATTTATAGTTGTACCTGTGTCATCTTGTAATTTTTTCAAGCTACTCATCATAAAAAAAACTTGAAAAATTTAACTTTTTCCCTATAGGCATATTCAAAACTCAATGGAAAAAGTAAATCTGAATCTGAATCTAACTTCAGGCACATTCTCTAGCAGATGGCTTGTTGTAGTACACATTCAAATGGAGTTCAATAACTATTAACGAGGGTACTGAAAATGTGGTAGGTACAATGTTGAGTATCAGTGGATGTAACTGAACCTCCTCACAGCACATAAAATAGCATTTTATGAATAAACAATGCATTATATATTTTTAAGTTTAGGGTAACTGTTAAGTTTTGGCCAACTTACTAAAATAAGTTTGCCTATGTGGGTAAGTATTGTTTCTAATCTAGTATTTTGCCCGCTTGGAAACACAAGCGATTTATAAAAAAAGGGACTCATAAAATGAATTGTTCGTGGCTGTTTCACATATCTGAATGTAATAAAGGAAGAAATAATAGTTATTTATTATACAAGTGAGTTATGTTACATATTATACCTAAGTCACGTAAGAAAATTTAGACCAAGAGGCAGAAGGCTGAGTGGGATAATTTTTTAAGTGACATAAGTATGTAATAACTCACATGTCTAATACAAAATTTTATCCAGCACTTTCATATAGGTAAGTACTTAATAGCATAAAATTAAAATTTAAAAATTTAAAATGGCATTAATTAATTTAATTAGTCATTGACAGTATCAACAATGATACTGGATACAGGTGGATTTTAAAATAACTCAGTAGACTTAGGGCTATAACTCACTAGTGAGTTATGAGTCATAACTCACTAGTCACTAGTGAGTTATGAATACAGCTTGATATGTTTAAAATCTCATCAATAATATACACTTTATATGGAAGTGTTAGATAGAAAAATATAATTTGAATAGTGTAAATAATGGTGGTTTTGAGGATGACTTACTTACTGATATGGCTTTTTAAAAATTAATTTGAGAAAGTAGATATTACTTATAGAAAACAATATTACTTTCTTTATTTTTGGTTATAATTTATTAGTCTATGCTCCTATAAACACACCCAGTCAGTGAAGAAAACAACCAGAACGTCATGAATATAGAAAGTGAAACGTCTGACAAAATCTTGATTTGCAAGTTTGCCCTATTTTTTTTTTGTCGCATCCTGATTTCATGTTTTTTCGAAGGAAAAACTAAAACTTAGTAGTTATATTGATTCCTTGTATTTTAACAAAGGTAGTTTTCATATTAATTTGCTTATCAGCTGTGGAAAAAACAACTGTCCTAGAAAATGATTAAGAATAGGTAATAAACATTGGTAGGTAACTTACCTTTGGTTTATACAACCACTTTCGTATAGACTCCATTAGTCTTAAGACTGGCAAATTTTCTTTAACACAGAAATCACCATGCTTAATCGTTTTTCAATTTTACATTGAAGTTTTTCTTTATTTTCCTGACAAAATCAGAAGAAACCATGATGATACATATCCATTTATCTTCACCTTTTATGGACTTTGTAAGATTACTGTATATCCCTTTTACAAAACTTTGTGTTGGTCTATGTTTTTAGAACAAAATAATTTTAATAATGGAGGCATAAAAAACAGAAAACACTTATGGAAAATTATTTACTTAGTATTGTATTAAAAGGAACACAGAACACGAACACACCAAATTTGACAGCTGCATTTGGCTGCTTATTTGCACGATTTGCACATTCGTTTCGTTGAGCAAATGAGCAAGCTTTTTCAGATTGTCGCTTTTACTCTTTTAAAGAAACCTGCAGCATTATATTACCATGTGTAGTTTGCTTTATTTCGGGGGTATTTACGTTGCATGCTTGCATGAAATCCGTGGCTTGCCTGCATGTTTGTGCTTCATCGGTTTTTTTATTGATAGAATTCCACAATACCCGAAATCTTTTTAGGACTATGAAGTAATTAAAATGTGAAATTTTCAATGAAAGCTAGCATCACTGTATCGTTCTTGACACTATTATCCGCGTTCAGTTTCCAAATGTAGTAACAGATGGCGACGCAGTGCAGAAAACAAACTAATAACTTTATACGTTGCAGTCATGATACAAATAAAAGAAGATATTATGATACGCGGAGGTAGGCGTGGCCATTACGTCACGCCGTGACCAATTCCACAGACTCTATTCGACTCTGGCAGCAGCTGCGAAAATCGGCTTTCGCACCACATTCGGTTCTTAAGCGGTTGACCCTTCTTTTTGTTGGAGAATGCAATGAGCATGCGTGATAGTAATTTCCTAGTTTACAGGACGGTGCGACTCGGTAACAACGAATCGCCATTTTTTGGAAGCGTATAACGTGTTTGGTGCTTTTCTTGTGTACTGTTCAGTTGTTCGCCTATATTTTTTTTGGATTGTGTATTGTAGCATCTTCAGTGATGATATCGTTTTTTATCGTTCCTTGGTTTATATGTAAATATGTTTTTAAATAAATTTGTCTACTACTTTATAATAAAATAATTATTATAGTTCAATATTTGTGCAAATTATTGTTGTTAATTTTCAGTGACTATTTTGATGTAAAAATCTGTCTAAAATGCCCAATGCGGACCATCTTAAATTTGTATTTAAACCACACATTACTGCTGGCTACCCCACCTAGCCAGGGGCGAGCATCGACTGTACTTGGCTAATCCACCAGTGGACGGACAGCGGATCTCTAACGGCATTGCGCCCTTTACAGCAATGCCGCTGATGGTCCGGGCGGCATTACATTCCATGGGCCGCCGCCACAAAGACGACCTGCCCTGTCTACAATCCGCCGGGTTTGCCGTGTTTCGGTCCAGAAGCGGCTTTCGGCAATACGGTTTCTGTCCGCTTCTGGAGCAGCTACTGGGTACAGTATAGTCAGTATCAGTAAAGTGAGTACATTGATGGAGTTAAATTTAAAATATGCACATGCAGTCAGCTCCTCGGCCCCCTTCTCTATATTCTATGAAATCCAATGCAAATCACATGCGTGCTAATTTTATGATTTTAATAAAAATGGTGAATGCGCAGGTAGTCCCGATATTTTAAAAACAGAAGGTGAAAACCCTGTTTATAAGTGGACGTGGCTCGCGTGGGTGGATCTTGATAAAAGTAGTATCAAGTTATCATTGAAATAAATACGTATGATGTATTATGTTAAAGGGTGTAGCAGGATAAGCATGCCGAGTTGGCCGCCAAATGGCAACCTATATCGAAACTTATGTTATATCATCGGCTTGATGTACGAACACGATTTATATATGTTTCGCCGCCGGACTCCGCTTTGACCTTGAGATATGGACAAAAATGACCGCACGCATGACTATCGTTCAAAGAGGCATGTCTTGAAAACTAACTAAGCTAGAGAGTTAAAACGAACGCGAGGCCTCAGGTAACCTTACAGAGTATATTCTATATTTTTTTTTAGATTTAACGAATAATTACGCATAGTTTTAAAAAAATAAAGAAGAAAATTATAATTTTTTTTTCGTGTTCCCTCTGACTGACAATCACTAAAATAATATATGTTGTAATCCTTTATATGCACTAGTACCCATAAAAATTGCGTTAGAAAAAACTTGGTGCAATAAAATTCACCGTGCACTACATAATATAAGGATACAAGCTTGACATAGGACACATATAGACATTTTTATGAATTGAAATTATTGGCAAAAAAAATAAATAAAAAACCAGAGCCAATGTTTAATATTAGTTAGTATGATTATTAACATGTTTGTTAATTAAATTATAAGGAAAAAAACAATGTTAATCATCATCGCTATTGTAAGTAATTACAACTGGAATATTCTGAGTCACAAATATCTTTGTTAGTACATTAGCAGGTCGCAAGATTCTGGATTAATACCGTCCATATGATAACTAATCAATTACAGCTGCCGCATGAGAACAGCATCCCACTGTGCGGTTGCCGTTAGGACAATCGCAGCAATAACGATGAATGCTGTTGTGATCAGTATCGTCAGAAATGTAATCAATGAAAGTCGACAGACTTTGCTATGTGTATGTCGTGATTTGACTTCTGCTTTAATCATATTACGTACTGATTTTACATATTGTATTGAAAGATTGTTTTTAGCGTCCAATAATTCGGCCAAATAAGATAGAGTCTGTGAAAAGTGATAAGGCCTGTGAATAGAATCTTGAGCTTGAACGCAGACAATCAAGTAGTTCAAATGCATTTGAATGGCAAACATATTGAAATGCATCATTGAACGGCAACCGCACAGTGGGATGCTGTTCCCATGCGGCAGCTGTAATTTATTAGTTATCATATGGACGGTATTTATCCAGAATCTTGCGACCTGCTGATGTACTAACAAAGATATTTGTGACTCACAATATTCCAGTTGTAATTAATTACAATAGCGATGATGATTTACATTGCTTTTTTCCTTATAATTTAATTAACAGCAATGTTAATAATAGGTACTATCTAATGTTAAACATTGGCTCTGGTTGTTTATTTCTTTTTTTACCAATAATTTCAATTCATAAAAATGTCTATATGTGTCCTATGTCAAGTTTGTATCCTTATATTATGTAGTGCGCGGTGAATTTTTTTTTCGAAGTGTTGCACCAACGCAATTTTGCGAAGTGTTTTTCGAAGTGTTGCATAACGCAATTTTTATGGGTACTAGTGCATATACAGGATTACAACATATATTATTTTAGTGATTGTAAGTACGAGGGAACACGAAAAAAAAATTAATAACTTTTTTCTTTATTTTTTAAAAATAGGCGTAATTATTCGTTAAATCTAAAAAACAATATAGTATATACTCTGTAAGGTTACCTGACGCCTCGCGTTGGTTTTACCTCTCTAGCTTAGTTAGTTTTCAAGATATGCCTCTTTGAACGATAGTCATGCGTGCGGTCCATATCTCAAGGTCAAAGCGGATTCCGGCGGCGAAACATATATAAATACTGTTCGTACATCAAGCCGATGATATAACATTAGTTTCGATATAGGTTGCCATTTGGTGGCCAACTCGTCATGCTTATCCTGCTACACCCTTTATTGTCTTAAAAGCTAGTCGTGCGCGAAAAGTTCATACAGGCATTAATTTCGTTGGGCAGAAATTGTAAGTACCTACCTTACAGGTCAGTATGTATTTTTTCTTTTCCATTCACGCGACGAGCGACAATAAATTTAACATTTAACATAATATATTATATATCTGTTTTAGTGATAACTTTGATAGTTCTTTTGTTAGGATCCACCCACGCGAACTACGTCCACTTATAAATAGCATTCAGCATTGCCACAATGAAACTATACTTAGATATTTCTTTCGTTTTAGTACATCTAAATTTAATAAAAGCTTGTTTTTAAAAAGTATTTTTTAGAAGATTTAATTTTTAAATTTTTAGTTACTACTTAACTTAAATTTTGAAAGATCATCACCAGAGTACGATGGCAAACGTGATGCTGAAGATGCTTTGAAACCTGTTAGCAGCGATGATGAAAATGCAACTGAATGTACTGATTAAAAAAAAACATTCATATAAATGAGACGTGTTCAGTAGGGTGGGCCGTAAAAACTTTTTTTCTGAATTTCGAAAGGCGCTATCATAGAAAAGTTGTGTATTGTCCTAAAAAGTTTCGAAAAAGAGATGGACCGGATTGGAAAACATTTAACCGGGCCCATGGGCCCCTGAAAGGGCCGAATTTTTTTTATTGCAATTTGACGGCGCTACTAAAAAAACATTTATTAGGTATCCATCACTACCTGAAAAGGAAATTATTGGTAAAAAACAGTTTTTACCTTGGCCTACGTACCAATTTGTGTATTATGACGTACGTATAATACACAAATTGGTACGTAGGCCCAGGTAAAAACTGTTTTTTACCAATAATTTTTTTTTCGGGTAGTGATGGAGACTTAATAAACGTTTTTTTAGTAGCGCCGTCACATTACAATAAAAAAAAATTCGGCCCTTTCGGGGGCCCATGGGCCCGGTTAAATATTTTCCAATCCGGTTCATTTTTTTTCGAAACTTTTTAGGCCAATACACAACTTTTCTATGATAGCGCCTTTCGACATTCAGAAAAAAAGTTTTTTCGGCCCACCCTAGTGTTCAGGCTGTTTTGTGTGTTGTTTGCATGTGTTTAAAAAAATATAATCTTCATTGTGCAGCATATTCTTATTTATATATTGCTTATAAATATCTTCTTACCCTCTCCTGTACCCAAGTGTCGTGTAAGACTATTAATGTAAATCGATTAAGGTCTCTACTGGGACGGGAAAAGCTAGAAGCATTTCTAATAATGAGTGTAGAGTTGGATTTAATCGAAAATATAGATTACGATATAATAATCGACACTTTAGCCAAAAAGCTGAAAAGGCTTTCTCCAATTCTATTAATTTGGAAAAAGTTCCTTAATCTGTGTTCCGTTCGTTGTAGAATTATCTTTTTGTTTTTATGGAATAGTGTTGTTGTTGTGTAGTGTATTTCTTTCTTGTTTATAATGTCCTTACTTTACTTCATATATCTTATTACATTTAAAAGATATACCTATATTTTTAAGTTCTTGAATAAATAATTTTTTTTGCAAAACCTCTGTTTTTATATAAAATAAGAATAATTTTTTCACCACCGACTTTAGATTTGATTTAAACATATTATTTTTCGCCAGAAACATAATTTCATTAAATCTGCACAGCAGCGTTGGGGTATAACCTCAGACTTTTCACTTCTGTGGTGGGACCCCCATATACCTTTTGCCTGGTGGGCCCTAGAGCTCACAATCCGACACTGTACATACAAACTAACAGGTGAAGTTAAATAAAAGCTTGTAAAAAGATTTACTTCTCCGACCACGGGCGTTGTCACAGGTACGCATGCGCCTTGTACCTATTATATTATTGAACAGGATCGGCATTAAAATTTGTAATGGTGTTTATATCAATTCAGATAGAATACATGTTAAAGAAAGTTTTAGTAAATTTATAGTTTTAGGTGCCCAATGTGCAACAATATTTTTTAAACATTGTTTCAAAAAATACTTCGAATATTTATACTAAAACAACACTTTTTTGAAAGTAATTTACTACAGAGTAACATAGCAAATACAAGGAAACGTAAACCTGACCAAACTCAAAAAAGGTTCGTTTTGGTTAGTTTAAGATCTTTTTGTCATTTCTTCATTTCATTCATTTATAATTTAAATTAAAAAAAACTATGTTTTCCAAAAGACATATTTCCGGGAAATGTATTTTTAAAAGCTTATTTAAAAAAAAATTTATACCTATATATTTTCGAAGAAACTGTTTTTCGAAAAAAATTACTTAATATAACATCAAAAAAAATATTTGCTGAGAAATGAAACAGCTAAAGAGTTGGTCATCTTTGCTTACACGCGACAGGACAAGTGGTTTGATTAATATGGAAGTGTAAATATTGTAGCATTTTTATTTATGCCTTCTGCTCATTTGGGGGGATATACGAGTATAATTTGTCTAAAACCAATTTTTCAATTTTTTCTAAAGCACTTTTCAAAAATACATTTGTTCAGAGACCTAATAATGTGCCTAGTTCTGCTAAGAGATTATTTACCTACATATAAACACCGCAAAAACATAAAATACTAAAAATTGCATTTTTGCTGTTCCTTTTTTTTTAACTTACTTTGAAACAGTTTCTTGCACCGTTAAAAAGCCATTGTTAACACAAGGGGTCTTGTGCACCTAAGGTATGACGAAATTAACAAATTTTCGAATAGGCAAAGGAAAGATTACCTTCTTTGGAGCACTACAAAAAAAAAATCGTTGGATGATCCAGTTTTTCCAAGAATATAGCCGAAAAAATAAAAATTTGGAACGTAGGACAGCACGGATTTTTACATGTAGACAGACGACACACAACACACAACACCAAAAATATATTATAATTATCGCTAAGGATATGTATCACAATATACAAGGATTGAGAATTTACCGAAACTTAAATTTTTTTTAATTTTTACTTTTCTATCCATATTCTGTGATTATGTACGCATCGAATTTTGGCACATCGAGTAAACCATAGTTGAGATTATCACAACCTAGAGCGCATACCCGCAGCTTAAAATCGATAGACGTGTCCGATGCTGCGTTGCCAACTTCTTGTCAAAGTCATAATTAATGTAGGTTTTAATATTTTATGGGCACAGTTACAATTATTATTATTATTAGTAATTAGGTACCTAAATATATTAAAATAAAATTAATTAGGAAAACTCATATTAAATGTATAAATGTATCGCGAATATTGTTCTAATAATAAATTGGTCAGATTTAAACTAACCGGCGTGGCGGCGTTAACGGCAACGCGCACCCCCAGCAAGCAAGCAAACCCAAGCGATATTATTGGTGGGCCGTCGACAAATTTTGTGTCTTTTTAACTTTCTAAAGCGCGTATGTTTGTTTCTCTCTTAGCTTTAATGCATTTTATATATAGTTTAGTGAACAAGTTCAAAATCGTGTTAATTCTTGATAAAGGTCCTAAAAATATGTACGATAGCTCATTGGATTCGGAAAGACGTCTAGAAAAATGTATTCGAAGGATTTTACTGCATGATAAAAATTGCAAAAGTTATTAACAAATTAAGATGAAAAAGAAAGGTGTTTCGTTTTTTGGCAATTACTCAAAAACTATTAATATTTAAGAAATTTAAAAAAAAAAGATTCATAAAGAGGAGAAAAGTTCCAAAAAAAAGTCCCGACTCCCGGAACTCTACCTCCATTATTTATAATTTTAATTTAGTGCTGAAAATAGGGCCCCGCGCGGCCGATACAGCATGGCCAAGCTACCGCTCAATAGAGTCTATTACATAAAATATTTTTTTTATAGAGTTAAATATCAATAGAAAAATTTTAAAAAATTATGGTGTCAACAGAACACTTTAAAGAATAAAGACCCGTTGGAAAAAAAAATTTTTGTTGATTTTTCAAAAAGTTATACTATTGTTAACTAAGTAATTTTTCGTGGGCTTTCATTTTTACAAAAGACAGTATAAAAGTGTAAATAATTGGCCTATAAATTTTTGGCTTCTTGGAGCTCTTCTTATATATATATATATATATATATATATATATATATATATATATATATATATATATACTTAACAAGACCACGTTATAAAAGCATCTTAAATTTGTGTGTTTTGTAAAAAAAATTTTGTATTTTTTACACTAATTTCGAATACTCCACGATACCAAAGTTTGATTGGTCACATAACTTGTCAAGTAACAAATTACCATAACTCATAAACTATTAGAGATACGATAATCAACATTCAGGTCATTTTTATCAAGGATTAACTACTCCTTAAAATGAGCTCAAAACGAAGTTTGTAACTATTGTTGATTAGCTATTACATGCTTTTGTTTAAAAACATTGAAGATTTTTTTGACATTTTTGTCTCAAAAATTATAATAAACAAAATACACAAATTTAAGATGCTTTTATAACGTGGTCTTGTTAAGTATAAGTATATGTCGTAGGCAGAATGCAAATTTAGCCTATTTATAAACTTCCTAGGCATTATAGAAAAAGCCGGCAAAACGCGAGCATAAAATGCATTTTTCGTTATGACTGAAACAAATTCAGGAAAATTGATAAATGTCGGCAAAACATGACCGGAAGAATATATATCATGTTGTGACTTATTTTTAGGCATTTTACAATTTGCCAAAAACGGTGCCGTCAAAACGTGAAAATAAAATGAAAAATACTATTAAGTTTTAAGTATTTTGTTTGTTCATATAATAATGCAGTTACAGTAAGCGTAATAATTATTTTTGTTAAGAAAACATAAATAAATAGTTAACACTTACAACAAATAAAAATTAAACACAAATTCTTTGAAAATAATAAAATATCCCTATAATTTAACATTTAAGTAAGAACGTACCTACCTATTACTAATATAAAACTACAACTAAAAGTTCAAAACAAATCCTTTATTTATTACTGCATGTCAAACTTCCATGACATTTGGAAGTCAAAACGTGAAAATAAAATGGAAAATACTATTAAGTTTTAAGTATTTTGTTTGTTCATATAATAATGCAGTTACAGTAAGCGTAATAATTATTTTTGTTAAGAAAACATAAATAAATAGTTAATATTCACGTTTTGACGGCACCGTTTTTGGCAAATTGTAAAATGCCTAAAAATAATCAGTCACAACATGATATTTATTCTTCTGTTCTTGTTTTGCCGACATTTATCAATTTGCCTGAATTTGTTTCAGTCATAACGAAAAATGCATTTTATGCTCGCGTTTTGTCGGCTTTTTCTATAATGCCTAGGAAGTTTATAAATAACCTAAATTTGCATTCTGCCTACGACATATATACGTAGATATAGGTAGTCGTATATAGGTACTTATTATAAATATCGATTCTCTTGTCTTAAAAACCCGTATTCCTTCCATGATAATTCTGATGAAAATAGCTACTTTGAGTAATTTCATTGTCTGCTCGTTATCGCGTGACAGCAGTTTGTGTCGCCAGACAACCCAAATAAAAAACAACAAAATATAACCCTTTTAGAACGGTATTCAGCCAATATAAATAAGTCCATCACAATCAGGAGATACCTTAAACTAAGTATGCATTAAAATACCTTCGAAATAACTTGTAAATACTAAAAGAAAAATTAAAACGTAATACGTAAACCTTTTACCAAGATGGTCGATGATGGTATAATCTAACCTATTTATTTAAATTCTGATAACCATAAGGGGTGCTGTTTATTAATTTCACTATGCAGCTGTTTCTTTAGAAGACCATAGTGGAAGATAATGGAAGTTTTAATTGTTTTAGATTTGTACAAATTCTAATTCTTTGATCTAATGACATAATTTTCCCAAAATTTAAATTAGGGTAAGTCTGGGTAAGTCATCTTAGGTGGATTTGTAGCGCAGAAGGAGCACATAACAATGAAACCAAAGAAAATATTATAATAGGACTGAAGCTATAAAAGTGGCTTACATATAAGGGGCCTAGCTCCTAAGTGTACAATCTCCAATTTTCAACAAAAAAGAGACAGATGGCGTTTCAGATGCAATGTCTAGCGCTGAATTGAAATAAACCATCACTTCGTACCAAAACGCTTAAACTCCAATCTATTTTTGGTGTAGAAAATTAGGCTTAGTTCCATAAAGTACAGTCTCCAACATGAGCGCCCGCAGACTTTTTTCGCAGGGGGGTCAAAATAAAAAAAATTAATATATTTTTAAAAATTTTATTTGTAGTGATTTATACAAATACACTAATAATTAAAAAGTATGACAATATTAACACATTATTATACAGTAATTTTCAAAGTAAGAAATATGTCTTTCGCGCTAAAATCAGCTGTTTACGTGTTGTTTTAACAGGTTACTTTATGGAAAAAACGTTTAAAAGCGTACTCGTGTATGTTAGTTAGCTGAGTCTGAAGTATGTGTTAGTTAAGTCTAAATAAAAATGTTCATCTGAATTAAATTTTTATCGCGTTCGGCAATTCAATCTTTTTCATCGTTTTGCTCGGAATTATTGACAGGCACGTGATCGGTCGTACTGTTTACAATAATAGGTCATGTGACCGTCAAAAATTCCGAGCAAAACGATGGAAAAGATTGAATTGCCGAACGCGCTTTTATATCCAAAGTGAAAAATCGTAACCAATAAATTTCAGAACGTACAATCTTCATATCTTTTTTGTACATATTTTCGCAAAAGACTTTTTTTTCCTAGAGCTCCATAAAATATCTATAGATAATGACAACATCTCAATGGAATATTCAGATTTTAGAAAGAAGTCGTCAGTGTCATCACATTTAATTTAGAGGTTAAATTTTGTGTCTAAATAAGGCATATAAAGTACGAAAAAAGTTCAATTAATTTTCACGTAATATGTAGTACTTGACACTATGGCGAATGACCTTAATGTTGTCTTTAAAGAAATACTGTAACTTACATTTACAACTGTATGATTCAAACCATTAATTTGATGTAGATTATTGTAGATGTAAAATTCCGTCGAGATTCGACGGGTTCAAATTCGTAATACCTACTATAAAAAGAAAACTGAATAAGTATAAAAAAAGGGGCCGAAAGCTAAAGAAAAATCGGACGACATTGATTTGGTTAATATTTTATTTAGGTAAAATCCTGTTAATCATCATAATAATATAGCTACTATTTTAAGACTGTGTTTGTTATAGTAAACTTTTTCTTAGAGCTTGCAATAAGGTGGTCAAGTCACTTGTCATTTATGACACCCCGTTGAAGTCTGGTCTATTTTACGTTTACAGGTTTCTCTGAACAGACAGGACTGGACTTGTACTCACCATTCAACTTAAATAAACACCATTAAAATCTAGTCTCTGAAATCTATAAAGTCCGAAAGTAAAATGTTTAAAACACACACTATACAAAAAAAAACCACAGAAACACCATCATCACAAACACAAAACACTAAAATCAAATGAAAATAAAACGACGTAACTTGTCGTGTGAGCTTGATACGGTCTATTACTGATCTAGGGACTTTTCGACGGAACCAATATTAGCTTTTGATGTCATCTGTGATTCTCAAATTTTGAAACGCTAAGATTTATCATAAATTGAACTAAAGAAACGATTTCTCCATAAGACTCTCTGTAAAAATTGAGCTGTTAGGGAAATATACATGTGACGGCGTCACAAAACTTTATATTAGGTGGATATACAAGAACTACCATTATATTTTAGGTGTTATGTGAGAAGAAGGAAACGGTAATATTTTCGAAAAAGCAGTTTTTTAATACGAGGGCAACATTTTTTGCTCAGTTGCAGTTATTTTTCGATCCCCTCGTAAAAATTCCTTTAAGTTTAAAAACAAGTATTTGATAACCGTTTTTCTCCAAAACTCATAAATCCTTACAGAGAGTTTATCGGTTTTCATAAAATCTTTTAAGTCCAATAAAATATCAAATCGTATATATTTTTATGAGCACATATGTGGCTTTTGTAGTAGGGTCTAATGGATTCTAGTATATATTAGGAAAAATCTTTGCTATGGGCACATCTTCTAAAATAGGCGCAAATCTATTTGAGTAAAGAATTAAATTAATATTAGACTTATTAACTTAAATATACAAGTACATAGGTACGTGTCATAATTATTAATATAATAAAATAATAATACAATGTTATTAATGTGGCGTAACTAGCCTGCTGTCCTGGGGGGGGGGGGGGTACTAGGGAGGGCTCAGGTGATGCTAATGGGGCTTTACTTTAGAAGAAAAATTGGAAAATTCTGGGGGGCTTGGAAAGCTTTGGGCCCCCTAGCCGCCTCTGCAGTTACGCCAGTGTGTAGTACTGAAGTTAAATAATAATATGGAATATTAGATTATGTATATCACTAAATCACTCAAAAAAGTCACAAACATACTGAGTTAAATTATGTTGACAAATGCATTGAAAAGATATTAGCTACAATAAAATTAAACATGAAATGCGTCAAATTTAAATGACAGCTCTTTTAAATATTGTAATCCATTAGGTATTTTGGTTCCTCTTTTGCAGGTACATCGCTCATTCGAAAGAATAGTGACATATCTCAAATAACATGTTTGCTCAGGAGAGACGATTTAAAATTTTTAGTGGCATTTTTATTTATGTTTTCGTTAACGATAAGCTTTTTAATATTAACTTTTATGAAACATAATAAGCATTTTAGTCTTATTTAAGGTGCGTTTCCTATGGAGCGGCTGACGCTCCCGGCTGCCGCTCAGCGGCCGGCTGACGCCAGTAATCCATTGACGTTGAAGCTTGCGTCTGACGCTCGAAAAGAAACGCATACATTAAATTGTCACATGAGCAGTACTAGGCGTCAGACGCTGTGCGGCAGCCGCGAGCGTCAGCCGCCCCATAGGAAACGCACCTTTAAGTGGTTTTAACTAAATTTTATGCATTTCAAAGCAATTTTTGTGCTTAGAGGAATAGTAACACTGGTGTCATTCATAATGGCTATTTATTAAAAAATATGGGTTGTTGTACCATAATATTCTTTAGTAGTTTTAAAGCACTTTGGCGACATTAACTCAAAATCAACAATTTTCAGCATGTGTCACTATTCTTTCGAATGAGCAAATAACAAACTAGGCTAATGATACTCTTTTATGTACCTTAAAACTTAAATCTGTCAAACTATCGTTACAGCCCACGATCAGGATCAAATCCCTGTTATTTTAGACCAGTGGTCGCCAACCCATCGATCGCGAGCTACCGGTAGCTCGCGTGAACAATTCCGGTAGCGCACAGGTATATCCTAAAAAACGTCAAAATTATATAAATGTCCATATATTTTTTTATTACCTTTTATTTTTTTAAATGTATGACACCGTTGCGTTCAAATTGTGATTATTTTAAAAACATGTACGATTACTATGTATGTATATGTAATGTATAGTAACGAAAACATGTATGTCGAAAAATTTGTGCATTATTTGACTAAACGGGTTTAGGTAGCTCACTCTCTATTCGAAAATTATAAAAGGAGCTCAGCACATTGAAAAGGTTGGCGACCACTGTTTTAGACCATTACCACCAAGAAAAACAAATTTACACCGTGGCATAACCGAAACTGTAAAACTAATTAATGAAAAATATAATTGGCTAGGACTCACCACAGACGTGAACAAATTTATAAGAAGTTCCGAAATTTGGCAAAAAGTAAAAATTTGTAGGAAAAATCCTAACGAACATCCCTCTAATGTTCTTTCCTATGCAATTAACTTCTACAATAATACGAAAAATAAAACCCATGGGTTTACACTCCATGAACTTATTTTCGGTCACACATCTAGTAGGCCCCCTGAAACCAAAAAGAGTTTATTTCAAACTATGTCAGAGACCTAAGCAACCATACAGAATACTTTTACGAAATCGCACGAGACGAAACCGAGCAACAAAAGGACAAAGCAAAAATTAGGTTTGACAAATCGGTTTCAGAGAAAATTCCCGAAAACAAACCTGGCGATAAAGTGTACGTCAAAGAATCACAAGTAAAAGGCAAAGCCCAAAACATATTTATTGGCCCTTTTAAAATACAAGAAGTATTTAAAACCTCAGCAACCGTGCTAAATCCCGAAACAAAGCAAATTTCCAAAATTAATTTTGATAGGTTAAAGCCCTACTACGAATAGTCTCCTTCTGTTCAAACTCTTCGTGCTACTATTAGCCACAAGCATCAAATAAAAAATCTCCTAAAACAATCAAAGTTCTGTAACCTCCCCTGTTATTAAAACGTTTAATACTACTATTCAAAAATTACAAATAGACGAGGAAACCTTTTAATAATTATGTAAAGGTGCGTTTCCTATGGGGCGGCTGACGCTCGTGGCTGCCGCACAGCGTCTGACGCCTAGTACTACTCATGTGACAATTTAATTTATCCGTTTCTTTTCGAGCGTCAGACGCAAGCGTCAACGTCAATGGATTTACTGGCGTCACCAGACGCTGAGCGGCAGCCGCGCGCATCAGCCGCCCCAGAAATTCAAAAAGGTATATTTAACATCTCAGATATACTTAATGGTCTTTTATGAAAGTAGAATCAAAATCGTAAATTTATGTGAATCTCTAATGGAAAGATATATATTCCTGGAAGATTCCCTTAATGACATTTTGGATGCAACTATAGTTTTTCACATCTAAAAATATTATTAATCATTACCCCAAGAGACTTGGTCTCCTTCTCGCAAGAAATGTCTCGCTCTCTAGTTAAGAGCATTCATCACCAGCTGAAACATACTAATTTGTTTCAAAGAATTGCACCAAAACTAACCAACGAAATGATACGAAATTTTGGAAATATATTATAATTTTATAGCAAAATGAGGGAAAGTCATTTAAAAAGAAAAATCAAAAAATTATTTTTAAAATTTTTGTTATTTTGTAATATTTATTTTTTTAAAAGACTTTCCCTCATTGTTCACGATTTTCTCTATAATTTATGCGGAGATCGAATTTTTGATTAAACCTTTAGTTTTCTGTAAAACTTTGGAATTCCGTAATTAATGAATTTTGGAGAAAATCGCGTAGCCTTTTCGGCAGTTAACACATTTTGGCAACACAGCAAGCATCGTACGACACCGGGAGCAGTCTTATTATTAAGATTAGCGTGTGATTGTGATTTGGATTTTCGGTGTATTTAAATAGCTATCATGGGGCGGACTAGAAAGAACGAAAATCTATGTGTCAGAAAACGATTATGTTCATCCACAAGTCGCAAAAATAGACGACTTTCTATGAAAAAACGGTAAGTAGTGTGTAAGTAGTTCTACTGGTTATGGTAGGTATATATGATTTATATGAAATTAACCGATATAAACACGTAATAGTCTAAGATCCGAAGTAAGCTCGTCCTTCACCGATCTGCTTACAGGATAAAAAGTATTTTTCATCAAACATAATATGTTAACAAATATATCGCGAATGGGTTGCCTAATGAAATATGGTCATGGCTATCCTTAATTAAAAATACTGTAACTCATTTTTTGTTTAATATTTCACTCACTTGCTTACCAAACGAACTTAATACACTAATCGAAAGTATAAAGCATAAGGAACATGCAAAAGTTAGGTTGCCTACTTTTTTTCGGTCCCTATACCGGGTTGCCAGGTACTTATAAACAGGTGAGTCGATTTTAGTAATTTGTACTCATCTGCTTTCTCTTTGAAACTATATTAAAATAAAGATAATTTTATTGCGAACACGGTGGTATAAGGTTGCCTGCGAAAAATCGGTCATGAATCACGGTTGCCAGGCTTTGAAATTTAAAAATTGGAGCAAGCGATGCGCGACAGAGAAGCATTGCGCGTACTATTCGGTGCGATAGAGGAGGACACAGCATAGCAGCTGCGCGTGACGCGACGTTCGGATGAAAGAGAAACTTTTTTTACATGACACTAATGTGTTCATCATTTTACATACATTTTACATACCCTAATTTCGTTCATATTAAAAATCCAAATTTCATTTTTGGGTTGAAGCTTTAGTTGACAAAAACACATTTTTTGCCATAAAAAAAACAATTGAATATTGATTGTGGTTTCTCCGGAGGTGAGTTTAAGTTTTTATTTTCAATGGCAACCTACCAATTTTTTTATACCATTAGATAGCTCTTTAAATTCCCTTTTCGGTGACATAGGTATCATAAGTGGTAGTTTGCTCTCAAAATGGCGACACTGGAGGCATTTTTCTCAGTTTGAGTAGGTCGCCATTTTGAAGTCCCTGGTTGTTTCATTAAATAACTCTGTAGTTTCGTGAGGAAGACTGTTTAACTTTTATTTTTTAACATCATTTCGTAAAACTCTTTTTAAATAATTGGTATCTGCAAATTTATGTTTTACTAATATTGTCCATTTTTAAAGCAAATTTTCACCAAAATATTAAATAGAAAGGACCAAAAGTAAAATAGCCGTCGCGTAGTACATGTTACTAATTACCTAAAATTATCAAAAACACATTTTAACGGTTTTTTCGAAAAAGAAAGTCAAATAAACAAGACAAAGTACGTTAAAAAGAACATTTATTTAACATAAAATCGGCTATGCATTTACCTAAGTTGGCGTTAAAAAACAGCCCACTTAGGTAAATGCATAAATCTGATTTTATGTGTAATAAATTATAATGTTAATCTTAACGTACTTTGTCTTATTTGATATTTTTTGGAAGAAAACCGGTAAAATGTGTCTTTTTGATAATTATTATCAAAAAGACACATTTTACCGGTTTTCTTCCAAAAAATGTCAAATAAGACAAAGTACGTTAAGAATAACATTATTTATTACACATAAAATCAGATTTATGAATTTACCTAAGTGGGCTGTTTTTTAACGCCAACTTAGGTAAATGCATAGCCGATTTTATCTTAACTAAATGTTCTTTTTAACGTACTTTGTCTTGTTTATTTGACTTTTTTTTTAGAAAAAAACCGTTAAAATGTGTTTTTGATAATTTTAGGTAATATAATAAGTAACATGTACTACGCGACGGCTATTTTACTTTTGGTACTTTCTATTTAATGTATTGGTGCAAATTTGCTTTAAAAATGGTCCATATTAAGAAAACATAAATTTGCATACACAAATTATTTTAAAAGAGTTTTACAAAATCATTTTAAAAAATAAAAGTTAAACAATCTTCTTCACTAAACCACAGAGTTATTTTATGAAAATAACAACCAGGAACTTCAAAATGGCGATCTACTCAAACGGAAAAATGACTACAGTGTCGCCATTTTGAGAGCAAACTACCACTTATGATATATTACCGAAAATGGAATTTAAAAAGGTATTTAATGGTATAAAAAAATTGGTAGGTTGCCATTTAAAATAAAAAACTTAAACTCACCTCCGGAGAAACCACAATCAATATTCAATTGTTTTTTTATGGCAAAAAATGTGATTTTGTCAACTAAAGCTTCAACCCAAAAATGAAATTTGTATTTTTAATATGAACAAAATTAGGGTATGTAAAATGTATGTCAAATGATGAACACATTAGTGTCATGTAAAAAAAGTTTATTATAAAACAATAGAAATACATGCATGCGCAGTGCGCACTCTCCTTCATCCGAAAGTCGCGTCACACACAGCTGCTATGCTGTGTCCTCCTCTATCGCACCGAATAGTACGCGCAATGCTTCCCTGTCTCGCATCGCTTGCTCCAATTTTTAAATTTCAAAGCCTGGCAACCGTGATTCATGACCGATTTTTCGCAAGGGTGTTCGCAATAAAATTATCTTTATTTTAATATATGTTTCAATGAGAAAGCAGATGAGTACAAATTACTAAAATCGACTCACCTAGGTTAGGTTGAATTCAAAATTATTTCTAAACACCAAAACCTTTAAATCAGGGTATTTTTGTTACACAATAGCGTTATAAGTAACATACAAATTTACTATTATATAAGAAATTTTTATTTCTACAGGAAAGTACAAATAATACTTCTCCAAATATTTATTACACCTAATAAATTTCTTTATTTTGACAAGTTGCAAACAATTCTGCAATAGCGATACCTAGGTATAGTTTCACACTGTAGGTAGGGTTGCCAAGTGTCCTGGATTTCGCAGGATGTCCTGGATTTAGGACAAAATATGAGCGTCCTGCGGAAGGCGTCCGCAGGACGCTAAAAGTCCTGAATTTTTCGAAAATACATTTTTAGTAGCTGAAAATTTTTAAAGCGTAGTATTATTGTAATAAATTTGTTTTACGTAGTTGTGGAAGGACTTTAAACAATTTATTTTCATTTTAACCATTTGTTATACACAATACAAAAATATTTTCCACACCACTGCTTGCTGTTTGTAGTGGGAAGTACAGAGTCCCCTGTGTTCTGTGGTGGGAGCGCAGGCGAGTCGCAACTCGCGACGTGCCCGCCCTTGCTTTCTTTGTTGGCCGCAGTCCGCTGTAAACAACGTAATAAGTAATAACAATAACATAACGCGAATCAAAAATCTGGTAAAAGTGGTAAAATAAGTTCAGCTCTATAGTAAACGTGACAACGCGAAAAAAAGTCTGGTAAGTATATTTAAATTAAATTTAAATGGGTAGATAATAATAATTTACTATTTTCAGTTACTATGGATGAGGATAATCCAACAACTCCAGCAAAAAAACTAAAAAGACTAAACAAATATAGAAAAGAGTGGGAAACTAACTTTCGTTGGCTTCGAGAAGAAAATGTAACAAAGGCGTACTGTACTTTGTGTAAGAAATCCTTTTCATTTGGGGCTGGGAGAAGTAAAGCGGCATGCTGGAGGAGCTGAACATAAAAGGCACGAAGTCACGGTGAAGCAAAACACGACTTTACAAACATTTTTATCGCGCGATGTTTTAAACTCTGAACAAGAAAAAGTATTGGCAGCAGAAATTACAGAAGTGTACCATACAGTAAAGCACTCCCAATCATACAATTCGTTAGACTGCACAACAAAATTAGCGTCTACATTATATGCAGATTCTAAAATTGCTACAAAAATACATCTAGGTCGTACAAAGGCTAGTTCAATCGCCTTTAATGTTCTTGGTCCTCATTCCATAGAGTATACTTTAGAAGAACTTTCCAAAGGCACATATTTTGGAATCTCAACAGATGCTTCGAATCATGGAAGTGCTAAACTTTTCCCTATTTTGCTTCGATACTACGTGCCTACAGAAGGTGTCAAATTATGTCTGCTCGATTTTTTCGAGGACCCGAATGAGACGGCCAATGCAATTTTTTCAAATTTAAAAAATAAAATCGAGAGCTCAGGACTGTCTTTAAAAAATATTGGTTGTTATTCAGCAGATAATGCCAGCGTGAACTTCGGTCGTTTTCATTCGGCTTATCAATTATTTCTTAAAGAAAATGCCTGTATTATTGCAGTGGGATGTCCCGCGCATATGATTAATAATGCCACAAAACATGCATTGGCCAAATGCACTTTTGATATTGAAACTCTGATTTTAAAAACCTATAGTTATTTTTCTTCTCAAGCCAAACGTGTAAAGGAATTAAAAGAATTCTTTGATTTTGTAGACTTACAATTTAAATCTATTTTACGACATGTGCCAACAAGATGGCTATCATTATATCCTGCTGTAGAAAGAATTCTTGGTATCTTCCCTGCTGTTCGAAGTTACTTATTATCGCTAGGAGAAGAAGCTCCTGTAGCAATTCGGAACTACTTTTCTGAAGATACGGATACTACAGATAAAACTGAATGTTACTTAGGTTTTTTCCATAACATTTTAAAAATTATTCATGAAACAGAACAAAAACTTGAGAAAACAGATCTTCTTTGCTTTGAAGTTTTCAAAATTTTAAAATACCTTAGAGACAAAATTGATCAAAGAATTGAGGATAATTTTTTTGGGTTTTCTGCTACAAACAATTTAAAAAAGTTTTCACTAAATGATCAAACGAGAATTAAAGAATCATTTTTAAAATTCTATCGAGATTTTGCTTCATACTTAGACTCCAAATTTGATTTTTCTGAAACCAACTTGTTGTCAAAACTTAAAATATTCTCTTTAGAAAACACGTTAACATATGATTCAGTTATGAAATAGCTATCGAGTTGTCTATCCAAGTTGATTTTGACACTCTTTATGAAGAGTTTTGTATTTTAAAACCGGTAATGGAATTAGCATGCACTACTGATGGTTCTGTTATAGAAAAATGGAATAAAATGTTCGCGGCCAACACCGAACTTAAAATTTTTTTAAAAATAATTCAATTTCTATTTTCTATTTACGGCTCAAATGCTGATTCAGAACGAGTGTTTTCTTTGTGTCAGCATCTTGGACAGATGCTCGCAACAAGTTGTTTGTGGAAAACATAAAATCTGAACTGCAGATAAAAACTAATTTTAATTTTTCCTGCAAAGACTTCTATAATTTTGCACTTAAAAACAAAAGATTATTGGAGGCTGCAAAATCTCAGAACAAATACACATTTTTAAAAAAATAAAGATATGTTTTTAGTAGGTACCTAAGACCTAAGTTTTATTTACTGTGTCTAGTGTCTAGCGTTTATTTTATGTTTGTATCGAATTTATACAGATAAAAAGTTTTGCAGTATGTAAAAAGAAGTCCTGCATTTGAGGCATTTGTCCTGCATTTTTTAAACCCTTGTCCTGTAAATTCGATTTTTAAACTTGGCAACCCTAACTGTAGGAGATATAATTTGATTATTTGGTATTTGAGCTAGTAGTATCCCTGGTGGGTATTTCACATTAAAATCGAAATTTTTCCATTCAAATTTGAAATTTTTAACATAGTAATATGGTTTCACATGATAAGTATACTGTTGGTGCTAATAAATACTGTATCACCGATATTACGACCTCCCGGCTATAACGAATTATTTAAGAATCCCCTTAAATTCCTCGATGATTCGTTATATCCGAAGTTCACTGTAGTTATGAAATATGAAAATTATAACTAACATCATTGCCAACATGTTTTTATAAGTAAAATAAAAGCAACAATTTTCAGGAAAAAAATAGGATCAAATACTCAGAAGTCCAAACAGAATAGTTCTAGCAGTGCTAACAACATTGCTATGCAGGTGAACAGGTAAAAATAGTGTTTTTTTTTTAGTGTGAACTACCGGAAGGTCTTGAAAACTCGTTAATAAGCCAAAAAATAACATTTTTAACGCTAAGAATAAAAAGTGCAAAATACTCTAAAAGGGGGACTGCATTTTAGTATCGGTAATAGAACTTTTTTAATCGGAAAGAAATAAATAAGTACAAATAAATGCAGTTTTTATCTATTTTTTAACGCTTTTGCATGATATCTGTGCAATTTTAAAAATTAATTTCATCTCATTTCAGCTTTTGCTTTTTAATTTTAATAAATCGTGGCATAATGGCATTTTAAAAATTTATTTATGTTTCCTATCTAGAATTTTGAGATCCACGTACAAGAATTATTTTTAAAAATTATTGTAAATACAAAAACAAAAGTTTCATATTCTTTTTCTAAATTAATTATTAGAGTTTCTGTTAAAAACTGGAGAATATTCTTTTTCTAGAATATTCTTTTTTTAGATAAAACGTGATGAATCCTTTTGGCAAAATAAAATGTTGCCGAAATTAAGATTTTTTATGACAATTTTGTTTCCTGAACTGGTTGATCCGCTTTTGCCAAAAACCCTACCCATTGGAGATAACATATGTGAAGGAAAAGTATCTTATATTATGCCATAAATTTGTTTCCTGTTATGTCATTAGGTAGTATTATTTTATAATATTACACATTTATTAATGCACTTTTCCTTATAGATACGTACAAAAAAGAAAGAAAAATGGCTGCCAGTCTACCTACCTATCTGTTTATGTATTTCTGTCTATATCTATTTTTTTACAACTTTTATTTTTTCCAAATAAATAACGAATTCTTGAAAATTTGTCTTTAATTTTTAACGATTCCCATATGATAGACAAAAAGATTAAATAAACAAATAAGACATATAATGAATAAAAAGAAATCAAGATCAATAATTATTATCAAAGAATGTCCTATGTCCAACATTTAATAGTTTGCGATTATTTACAGTGAAAAGTGAAATAATTTGAAATCCTAAATACATAATATAAACTTGCTCAAAAATAATCAATTATTCTTCAAGAAATCAAGTCCTGTCCTAATACAACTCACGACGGCGAGGTCGCGTCGCGTCTCCGAATGGCCATGTTGCCAGATTGCTCATTAACATTGATTTACGCTCTTCAGTGGCGAAATCCCGAATCGGAGCACGCGGTCCACTGATGTAGGCTCTTAAAAATAACCTACCTTTACCTACTTTCTCAACAAATGTCGCACAATACCTAGATGTAATAAAGCTAGAAGCCTATCAATCCGAAGCGAAAATACTTTTTGTCCTAAAAATTCCCCTTACAGAACCTAAATCCTATACCCTTTACCACCTATACCCAATACCAATACTAGACAGTCGAACAGGTTTTCATCACATCTTACCAGCTACTCAAAAATACATAGCGCGTGATGATGATTCATTATTGTACTTGTGATTTCGAAACCTGGATAAATGCAAACAACTTGGAACCAATACTAAGATGTGTTCCGATGTCCCCCCCTGCGAGGTTTAGTTACTCAAGCAGCTAAGAGAATAACTCTTAAGCTGCCAGTTTTTAGTTATACTAGCCAAGGAATACAACGTCCAGCTGTTTCCGATCCCTTGTCAGTTACAGTCAAATGTAGAAACAGAGATATCGTCACCAAGCTGATAAATTCAATTCCCTGTTGAAACTGCAACCGAAAGGTAACGCCTTTATAGGAAGCACCAGAGTACACGCAAAATATCCCACCGATAAATACCAGACTGTGACATACAAAAGCCATCCAGTGAAGATACCCTTCGAATGCTGTGGTCATGTTCTCGAGAAACTTCATATTCCCGACCTGAAACCTCTGAAGCTAAACAAGATTGATGTCGAAGACCTGAGTATCGCCCAACACAAACTCAGCCAATATTCAGATGAGTTGGATAAACGCGAAAATCAACCTTTTGTAACCAAACACTTACATTAGTTTACAATCCTTACCATTACCCTGATTGCTGCTCTGATGGTTCTCTACGTCCTCCGTAAAAGTAGACTAACACGACACCCCAGAATCGGCATAGCTATCACCAACAACGACGATCCACCACCACCTCCAGTGTCCAAGCCAAGAGAGACAGTCCACCAAAGATTACAAGATTTTATGCCAAAAAGACGACCCAGTACCCGTTCCATCAGCGACACCCTGGAAGAAGAGCAAATCGACCTTCAATCCAACCAGGAATCCTAAAGCTTGCCGCAAAGCACCAACGTTTTTATAAGAGAAGGAGTTGTTATATGCCATTCCTACGCTTGTCATAATTGACCTTTAGTCACACGTTACTGGAGTATAATGATGAAATTTTAATTTTTGAAGGAAAAGGAGTCGATACGATAATTTGTTTAGTAGGACCAAAAATATTAATCCTAGGAGAAAAAAGGTTAGGACCAAAATTGTCGAGAATTTTATTCCTTACAAGATTGTTCATATTCGTTAATGCGCTGAACTTTAAAATAAACGAGATAATGTAATAATTTAATTGCGCCCTTTCTTTCAGGTTTAAATCGAAAAATATCGATCGTAGACAAAAAATTGCTGAAACGAAAGTTGTAGAGAATTAAATTTCCTACAAGTTCTGTTATATGACCATCTTTAGTCAAAAGTTGAAAATGGACGAGTTTGGTCGGCGCATAGGCAGAATACGGTCGTAATTCTGGATTTAGACTACCAATGATCCTCCCCAACGACCACAAATAGAAAATTGTGGAAAAAAATCTATAATTTTTGGGGATTTTTAGCGACTGGGCTATAAAGGATTACCGAGTTTGATCATATTCTCCATTAAGGGTGAAAGCTAACTGTTTACCTGACGGGTTTTCCATTAGTTTTTGCATGCCACGTACAAGAATGGAACACATTGTATTTTTTCGGTCCGCTATGCCACTCACATTTTCATTCTTTACATTCATTAAGAACTTTTTTCAGTGTGTATTTAATAATAAAAAAATCTGTCTCTACTTACTAAGACCACGACCATCAGAAAATTGTAGAATACTGGAACTGTTTTTCTTGCATCATACGTCTATCCTACACTATAATTATTACAAATGGTCACAGCCAAGTCCTCCGATGTTTTGTCGTATAACAGTGTGAATTGGCGATTTCTAGGAAGAAATTTGACAAAATGATATAAATATGATTTAATAATAGCTTTAAATTGATTTTTTCAATGGGACCAGGAATAGTCGGATGTTTCAAATTTTAGAAGAGTTGAGGGCATTTTATGTAAGATTGAAAAGTGATTACTTTTTTATTTCTGACAAAAAAAGGCTATACAGTTAATGCAGGGTGTTTCATCACTAATAGATTAGCTTGAAGATTCTAAAGTATAACATAGGGAGATGGAGCCAAACAAGCTTTAGTGAAACGTTGCTGGTTAAAGTACAGGATGACCAAGTTTATTTTTGATATTGGTTTTTTTTCATAAACATTCAAGTTATTCTCCGAGATTCCTTTTTCTTTGATAATTCCCAAAAATTTTATAGATTGAAAATCCCCCACTCGGGTTGATCAGACCCAAAATAAATTTATAAATTGTCTTACCTAAATACAGTGTGTCCCACGGGGTCTTGCCATATGGGAACAATTTTACAGAAAGTTGAAAAAAAATCACTTTGGTGTAGAAAAGTTCTCCATATTAATAAACTCTCTATGGAAAAAATCCAAAAAGACCCATACTATACAAGGTACCCTTATTTAACAAGTTTTTTTATAGAATTATTTGGAATCATTTTTTGTCTGTAAATACGAAATCGATGACCCGTCTTGTTGCAAAAATATCATATTTCTGATGAAACGCCAAATGGAGTAGTTAGCTCCCAAAATTGTCGTTGGTGGAGTACAGCTAATCCGGGATTTGTTATCCAGTGTCGAGATCAGTATTATTTAAAGACAAATGTGTGGTGCGGTATTTTAGACAAACAATTGATAGGCCCATTTTTCTTCCGAGGCAATATAACGTCGGATATTTAACTTAGATTTTTGAGAAATCAGCTGTTTTGCTTTATTAATGGCCTTCGACTTAACATTACAAATAATGTATGGTATTAGAATGATGGTGTGCCATGCTATAGTTCCCGAGCTGTTAACGAGCTTCTTCAGGAAATGTTCGAGGGCCGTTGGATGGGAAGCTTTTCAGAAAATAATTAGCCGGCGAGGTCGCCGGATCTGGATCCACTCTATGTGCTCTAGGAATTCCTTAAGTTACTTTGAGAAAAGCTGTTTCAAAATTCTCTAGTTAACAATAAAATGTATCAAAAAGGAAGGTGGCTATATTGAAGTTCGAATTTTGTAAATTTATTCTTTCTTATTAAGTAATACATTCGTCTTATATTAAAACTCTAATTTTTTTTGTAGGTGGAGGTGATTTCGTATTTACAGAGAAAAAATAATTTCAAATAACTCTTTAAAATATCTTTTCTTTGTATCTTGCTAAATAAGGGTACTTTATTCTTGGGTATATTTTACGTTTTTATCGCCACCCTGTATAGGATGGGTCTTTTTAGATTTTTTTCATAGCGATTTTAGTTTATTAATATGCAAACCTTTTCTACACCAGAGTGATTTTTTTCCAATATTCCGAAAAGATTTTTCCCATGTGGCAAGAACTCCGTGGGACACGCTGTACACAGGATGTTACAAAAAGAT
Organism: Philopedon plagiatum; assembly: GCA_963971165.1. NCBI lineage: Eukaryota > Metazoa > Arthropoda > Insecta > Coleoptera > Curculionidae > Philopedon > Philopedon plagiatum. The sequence goes on along the minus strand of OZ020190.1, from coordinate 37,974,743 downwards.
GTTAGGAAATTTTAAGGCAGATTCGACATCTAAAAATATGAAATTAAGTTTATATTAACATGGATCCTCAAACGCTTCTTTTTCGAGATACAGGGTGTTTAATATTTTCACACCTCAAGTATTCCGAAGAGTTAGGAGAAATACGCGAATACGATTCAGAGCATGTAATAAAGCACGGAGAAGCCATTTCCAGCATCTACTATAAACCTAAATCAAAAGGCATCGTTTTCTGAACAAAAAACATTAAAAAAATTATTTTCATTATTTGTTTTATTGTAAGGAATAAATTAAGTTTTATCTCGAAAACGGTGCGTCGGAACAAAAAAGCTCAAGAGACACTTTTCACGCAGAATTAATTGGGCTTAGAGAAAACGATATCAAAAAATCAGTGGCGTTCTATTTTTTTCGCTAAAAATAAAGACTTTCCCGCACGCACGCCACTGATGCAAGTTCTTTAGAAAATAAGTTATTGCACGTAAAGGTACCCTTTGATTATATACTGGCGTGTACAAAAATGCATGCCAATATCTTAACGCATTGTCGAGAAATTAAAAAGAAACATTTAAAAAAGAAAATATTAAACACCCTGTATCTTGAAAAAGAAGTGTTTAAGGATCCATGTTTATATAAACTTATTGTTTTATTTTTAGATGTAGAATCTGCCCTTAAAATTTCTTACCATCTTTTTGTAACTCCCTGTATTCACTACACTTTAGCAAAGCTTATATGAAAATTTGGAAGAGAAAACTAAGACGACAATTTTCATAAGAGAAACTGATCAAACTGTTAGAACAAAAAGTAGTTAAACTACGGATGTTAAACCACATGTTAACTTCCCGTGTGAAAACTGAATGTCGATATTTAGGGCTTTTAGATTCTTCTTTTAATCGTAATTTCGACAATACCAAGTATCAATTACTATCAAACAAATTGTAATAAATCATTCTGTTACAATATGACTAAGGATTAATAAAATATACCAATATATAATTATTGTTCGTGATAAACATTTATTTTTAGTGTGACCATGTCGCTTTTTTTCTGTAGCACGTGCCGTAGTCCCGTGTACATGACTTAAACAGTTAGCAAGGTGTCATAATTTTATTTGTGTTTAACGTTTTTAACAGGTCGGAATATACGTGTTGTAGGGGCGGATTTAAAATTTCGTCTAGGGGTGGGGGGCGGCGCAACGTCACCTCGAGTTACACAAAAGTAGGGGAAAGTGGGGCAGGTTGAAACACGGGGCCGGTCGAAACAATACAAATTTCGCGGGTTCTTAAGCAAATGTTTATTGGCAATACTGAAGCTGAATTGGCCGATTCTCAAACTAATTACTTTATGTAACTTTCGATGTCAGTGCAGTTTTAGTTATTGCGTAGTGCGCATTACAGTATTTTAAGGCAAGCAAAGTATTTTTTTGTCTTTTAATACCACAGGCCTTGTAAGGTCATATGATCTTTGATTGTTTAAACAGTTTTCCCTAATTATTATGGGTCACATTTGGCATTTAACTGTGTGCATACGATTAGAATAAGTAAAATTCCGTCAGAGGAAAATCCGTAACAAATAAGTGTTCAAAAATTACTGTTTCAACGTACTCCTATCATGGGGGCGGGATGAAACAAACATATTCCTTTAAAAATATTACTTTATCCACAAAGTTAATTAATCTCATTAAAATTTTACTATGCACATTTATACCTAATGGGTCAAGTATTAATTTATATATATATTGCGATATTTCTTTTTCTGAAATTACTAGACTAGCAACATAAAATGTAATTTTTGTTTCAACCTGCCCCACATTCCCCTATATACTAAAAAGAACGGGTAAGTTCGCGTGCGACATTATTTTTTATTGTCTAGGGTTCTAAGAAATGTACACTATTTCATAATGGACGGAACATCTAAACCTATTTTTGCGAAAACAGAACGATTTGTCATCTTAACTTCTAGCATTTTTTTTTTGTTTATTTTTCTGTCCATTTGGACTGATATATGAAAATTTTTCGCAACATATTTTCTGAAAGCACGATTTTTCAAAAATATATTTTCGAATATAGTTATTAGAAAACTAGGGATGTTTTCAAAACTTTTTTTTGGAAACCAACTTTTCGATTTTTTTAGCCCCTTTTCGAAATTACATTTTGTTTTAAGAAAATATGTTTTTAGAAATTTTTTCAAACATTGCTTCGAGAATGGCTTCAATTATGCTTATTAAAAAGACACACTTTCTTGAATGTAATTTACTACAGAGTAACATAGCAGACACAAGGAACCGTAAACCTGACCGAACACAAAAACGGTTCGATTATTAGGTTAGTTTGTCATTTTTTCATTGACATTTTCTAAGCCAGTAGAGTTCATAATTTACATTTAGAAAAGCTGCGTTTTCTAAAAAATATGTTTTCTGAAAACGTATTTTTAAAAATTTCTTTAAAAAAAATATTTTCGAAAAAATTTTGTAGATCCATTTCCGAAAAAGCATCTTTCGAAGAAGCTGTTTTAAAAAAAAAATTACTTAATTTTACATCAAAAAAGATGTTTGTTGAAAAAACAAACAGAACAGTCGGCCATCTTACACGCGACAGGACAAATTAATTGTTTGGTTAATATGAAAGTGTAAATATTGTAGCATTTTTTTTATATATGCCTTCTGCTTATTTGGAGGGATATACCAGTACTTACGAAAGGACAATTTTTGTAAAACCAATTCTAAAAATTTTTTTAGCACACTTTTCAAAAATTTTCAGAGAACATAGTTTTCCAAATTAAATTTTTTCTGGTATTATTTTTTTAAGCAACGACTTCTTGAAAAAGTAATTTACCAGAAAGTAACATATCAACCCTAAGGAAACCTAATCAAACCCAAAAAAGGTGCGTTTAGGGTTGGTCAGGATCTTTTTTTGTCTTTTCTCATTAACATTTTCAAAGCGACTAAAGTTCATAATTTAATTTTCTAAATACTGTTTTCGAAAAAATATATTTTCGGAAATGTAACTATTTTTTAAAAATTATTTTTTGAAGACATTTTTGAAAAAATTTACTTTCAAACTACGTCTTTTCGGGAAACTATTTCAAAAACTCGTTTAAAGAAGCATCTTTGAAAAAGCTGGGACATTTTTGAAAAAATGTACGTTCGAAATATGTGTGTATCCGAGAAACTGTTTTAGAAAAGTTTCATTAATCCGTTTTCGAAAAAGCTGTTTTCGAAAAAATTTACTTTCAAAAGAATGTTTTTTGGAAAAAAACTATTCGGTTTTTGTTTTCTTTAGAAGTCAAAATGATCCGGCGCAAATTTTGATAAAATTGCAGTGAGATGTAAATTTTTCGTAACTATGACCAGAGGTTAGAAGACAAAACTATAACACAAAAATTTCTTGTCGGTTCTCTGATAAGAGAATGATATTCTGATATCTCAAATTAAACTATTTATTAGAGGAATTACGTTCACACTTCTAAGTTGGCGATAGGCGTACGGAAACTAGGGTGGTAAATTCATTATGCTGTTGAATATAGCATGACTGCTTGCATGATAACATTGTAGTATTATCAAGTGGTCGAGTAAATCTGACCAGATCTGGCTGTTCTGTGCCGCAATGCTCAAGTATCTGTAGTCTGAAGTTGTCTGAACAAGAAAGCTAAATTAACGGAATACATAAGCTTATACAGGGTGGTGCAACCAAGACGGGGTGGACGATTGTGAGTAAACGGTGAGGAATTTCGAAATTTTTTTTATTGGATATTATCGATGGTCAAACACGCTATGGTTTAAAATTATAGCCATAATACAGGGTGGTCCGAAAAACGCGTGGCGAACCAAACTTGTATTTTTTTAAATGGGACACCCTGTATATAATTGTTCAAATTGATTCTCCTGTTCGTTACGATCATTTTGATATAGGGTTTATTGGGTCTAAAATTTATAGTAAGGGAATGGTACGCCGTTAAAGTTGAAAAAATGCTCACAGTTCGGCCATTTTTTAAAAAAATTTGAAACAGGTATGGAAAAACCAAATATTCCATAAAACGTTACATATCCTTGAATACATTAATCGCTTGCAATTTGTTTAAAATTATTCACTGTTATACAGGGTGGTCAAGTTTTGCAAATATTCATTTTTTTTAAAATGGAACACCCTATATATTTTATTTTCATGTTAAAGATAACATTACTAGCTTTCAAAAAATACCATACATGATGCCTTTCTGACCAACAGTTTTTTAGTAAACTAGCCGTGAAAGCAAAGTTTCTTCATTCTAATACGATTATACTGAATTTACGTTGTTTATTATTAAATGTCTAATATTAGGAGGCCATGACACTATCATAAATGAAACAAAAGATTTACGAACTTGTCAAAGCTACTGCCGCATAATCCATTATTTACAAGTTAAGCGTAGGTGAGGTAAGAATACTGAGACCCGAAACCTTTACATGTTTATTAGAAATATTTCAAAAAACAGAATATATTGTTTTTGGGAAATGTAAAGTAATTAATAAACGAGTTATAAACAACTTCTTGAGGAACAAGTTGCCAGTATTGCTTGAAGATTTACCTTTAATGGTAAGGGTATCCTTATGGTTTCAACATGATGGAGCGCCCCCGCATTACCATAGGAATGTAAGATATTTTGTCGATAAATCGGAAGACAGATCGTTGGATTGGGCGAGGTTGACCAGTTAAGTGTCCAGCCAGATCACCCGACTTAACACCACTAGATTTTTTCTATGGGGGCATGTTAAAGAAGAAGTCTATAAAGAGGTTCCAACCACAGTGAAAGATATTAAGACGAGAATAAGAAACAGTTTTCGCAACATTTCAGAACACACTTTGGGAAAAGTGAAACTTTCATTTATGGATAGACTCGAAATGTGCCTTCAGCAAAATGGTGGTTTAGTTGAACACCTTATATGAGCTTTTTTAATTGTTTATATTAAATTACGTTGACAAGTACGTACATAACACATAACTAAATAATTTTAAAAGATGTTCTGTTTTTGCTTAATTAATTTTCTTTCACTATTAATACTGATAACTGATTATATTTGTTTATAACTGGTTTATTAATTACTTTATATTTCCTAAAAACAATATTTTCTGTTTTTTGAAATATCTCTAATAAACATGTAAAGGTTTCGGGTCTCAGTTTTCTTACCTCACCTACGCTTAACTTGTAAATAATGGATTTTGCGGCAGTAGCTTTGACAAGTTCGTCAATCTTTTGTTTCATTTATGATAGTGTCATGGTCTCCTAATATTAGATATTTAATAATAAACAACGTAAATTCAGTATAATCGTATTATAATGAAGAAACTTTGCTTTCACGGCTAGTTTACTAAAAAACTGTTGGTCAGAAAGGCATCATGTATGGTATTTTTTGAAAGCTAGTAATGTTATCTTTAACATGAAAATAAAATATATAGGGTGTTCCATTTAAAAAAAATGAGTCCAGGGCGTATTTGCAAAACTTGACCACCCTGTATAACAGTGAATAATTTTAAACAAATTGCAAGCGATTAATGTATTCAAGGATATGTAACGTTTTATGGAATATTTGGTTTTTCCTTACCTGTTTCAAATTTTTTTAAAAAATGGTCGAACTGTGAGCATTTTTTCAACTTTAACCGCGTCCCATTCCCTTACTACAAATTTTAGACCCAATAAACCCTATATCAAAATGATCGTAACGAACAGGAGAATCAATTTGAACAATTATATACAGGGTGTCCCATTTAAAAAAATACAAGTTTGGTTCGCCACGAGTTTTTCGGACCACCCTGTATTATGGCTATAATTTTAAAACATAGCGTGTTTGACTATCGATAATATCCAATAAAAAAATTTCGAAATTCCTCACCGTTTACTCACAATCGTCCACCCCGTCTTGGTTGCACCACCCTGTATAGTTAAAGCTATTTGTTGAAAATTATTCACGTTGTTTACTACATTTAAAGCTCACCTTATTTTAACCCATAGTCGACGGGATTACAATCATATTGACCAGTTTGACGATGGACAGTGGGTGTGCGAAAGCTATTCTAATTTACAAAAAGAAAATTAAAAAAATATAGGCCAATGAAAACACAATCTTTACACTCGATTCTACATCAATCATTGCTATCAGCACTTTTCCCCCACTTAAAACGGGTTCTGCTTAAAAGTTATTTATCCTTGTGCCAAAAATAACTAACTTGGCACCAAATAAAATATTTTTAGCACCTGGATCCTAAGATTATTATGTTTCGGTCGCCATTATAGAGTAGGTTCTATTAGTTAAATGAATTTTATCAAAAATATGAAATTTTGCTAATTTTATAATTTTGATTAGCAATTTCATGAAAAATGCACCAAAATACTCTAAGCAGGTTTGCTCAATATTTTGTATATATATATATATATATATATATATATATATATATATATATATATATATATATATATATATATATATATATATATATATTTCTGATTTGTCGAGCTTTCAAGAATTTATTTTTCTCTTCTTCAGGACTTCTACAATACAAAAATCAATTTAAGTTAGTAAAATCTAACCTAAGAATCTTCATAACTTCATAATAAAAGAACTGACCAAAGTTGGCAGTTAAACTAAAAACAGGTATCTCCATGCGGAAATGCAAGATCCGTCTCCATCCTTTATTACACAACTACATTCCACGCGACATTATTAGGAAAACCGAACGGAAAATTCCCGTGTTTTAGCAGGATAAACGCGACAGGAAATTGACATTTGCAAAATTATGAGTTTATACCCGACATTCATGCTCGGCAACTAGTAAAGAGGGGTAAGAATGAGACAGACAAAACTCGTCCATCTTATCAATGCTGGCGTACCCCAAGGTTCAGTCCTGACACCAACCCTATTTCTTCTTCACATTAATGACCTGCTCTCTTTAATTACCAATCCCATTCACAGTTATGCTGACGATAGTACTCTTCACTCCAACATTTATTTTTCCAGTCAAGTCTCGAATTAAGAGCTGGATAATAGACGCAGTTCTATGCACCTATCCCTTTTCCAAGATATTTAATTAATCTTAGATCAGGGTGGCAAGAACCTTGATTAATTGAACGCCTCCAAAACCCAGTCTTGCTCCCTGTCAAGTAAAAATCCTGCAATCCATCCACAGGAACGGCCAGGCCCTACAGAACAATGAAATGTTCAGTCTTGTTGGCATCGCTTTCGAATATGATCTCAGCTGACTCAAACACATTACACCTACTTCAATAGCCATCAGCAGCTAAAAAGTTTGGTTTTCCCTTTCGAGTTAGAAAAAACTTCTCCCCTTCCCACACACACTCTCTATGTTTCCCAAATAAAACCTAACCTAGAGTACTGTTCCCACATCTGGGGAGCGGCATTCGACGCTTGACATCCTTGATTTTATCCAAAAGAGAGCCATTCGGCTCATCAATGATCCAGTCCTCACACGAATAGTCCCTTCTCTCGCTCATTGCCGCGCTCGCCCTATTGGGGATTTATCCCTTTTCTACCTATACTTCCACGAATTTTCCTCTGAAGAACTCGCTGCTATCGGTATAATTCTCCCCTTGACTGTTCCTAACAGAACAACAAGAGGTGCATTACGTATGCATCCCTTTACTGTCCAGCTACAAAAGCCTAGAACATCCCACTTTTCTCGCTCATTCGCTCAGTCACATAACTTATCGTATTCTACTCGTTAAACCCTTTAATGTGATATTCATATCAAGGGGATTGTAAAGAGAAATGTAATCCTCCATCTTGCCATATTGGATTTAGAACAATATTAAATATATTATAACCGGATTTATACACGTGTGCAAAATTTCAAAGCTCTAGCTTAATTAAAACTAGTCGAAATTTTGTATTGCAATATTTGACCTAAACATACATACATACAAGCAAACTAACAGGTGAAGTTAAATAAAAGCAGGAAGGCAGAAACCTACCAGAAAAATAAGTTATACATGTTTGCTTTTACCGTTGTTTGAGGAAAGGTATACCTTTCCTCAAACAACGCTTTTACTGTTGTTTATGTGGTGCAGTCAAATTTTGAAGCGTGCTGAAAGAACATTTTTATATACGTAGGAAAGTAAAATCGTATTTCACGTAATTAATTTTTTTAGGTATAATGCGATATTGGCAATTATAAATTATTATTAATAGCCCAGATAAAACCAGACAATAGATCATTGTTGGAGAGTTGTAGCATATTAACTTTATTTTTTAAGTAAAACTAATTTAAAATATAATATTCCCCTCAAAAATAAAATTTTGGCAAGGTCGCATGTGCAAGCACGTGGCGCGTGTATGTTCAGGTTTTTGGGTGTTTTGGGGTTTTTTAGTTGTTCAATTAAACCAAACAAAAAAGTATTGAGTGTGTCTCTAGACTACCCCACGAGTCACCCATTCCAATATATGCAGTGAATTTCATAACACCCTGTATATATGAAGAACTCATTTTCATAGTGAAGCAAGTCCATTTTTGGCTAAATCGAAATAACTGATTACTGATTTTATAGTTTTCAACAACGACTTTATTTGCCAATTAATTAATATACAAATAAAAACTTTAACGTTTGTACTAAATAAATGAATAAATAAAATATTGATGGCTTTACGAAGTGAACGGACTGAAGAACCATGTTCTGTTCTTGCTTTAAAATACGTAGAATCCAAGAATAGTGGGACATAAAAACCGTTAATTCTGATAAATAAAACATTTAAAAATGTACAGATCTTACTAGGGAGCAAATCGTTTTTGAAGGTAAAATTTTAAACACTTATACAGGGTATTCGGAAACGAATGGGACATATATTTGTTGTAGCTTCCTGAAATCAAAATAAACTGATTGAGACCAAGTTGTCTTAACACAATTTTGCTTCCTTAAACAGTTACAGTAGGCCTCAGAACTTTGTTTTTCATTTGAAATTTTTAAATTTTTGGTGCTCGTTGTTTAAGCTTCTTGACTTAAACTTGGTATACGGGGGTTTTTGGGGTAGTCGAAAAAGAACATGCGATTACTTTTGGTGTGAAACACAGGACAAGATACATAGTTTTGTTTCTCCTGGTACCTTTTGTGCGCATTAATTTTAATAAGTTGTATGTTTTTTGAAAGAACATTCAGTTTGTTTTAAAAAAGGCATTCTTGTTTGATCACGCAGATAAAGAAAATACGAATTTGAAGAATAAACTTCACGTCAACATGTAATACTTGCTAGTTTTCTTATTTTTTGTTTGTTTCTGTGATATAATAATTATTAAATTTATAATTTGTACCTAATAGAACAAGAAATGTGGTGTACGATCATTTCAAGGTAAGTAAACAATAACATTTCATTGGCGTTTCCTGTACAAGAGAAGTTTGTCCCTAATGCAATAAGAAAGTTGGTGTGTACGATCATTTCAAGGTAAGTAAACAATAATATAGCATTGGCGTTTTCTGTACAAGGGCAGCTGGCTAAATACCAAACATAGTTTTTACCAGGAATAAAAAAATTTGAAAGCTCTAGGTTTCACCGTTTCTAGCTATTGCAGTTTTCCGGATTTGTCGAAAGGTAGTTCGTTATACAATAAATATTACATTAGTTTTTAGATTTCCTGGTTGCTTGAATCACTTAAGTTAGAAGAGAAATGTGGAAACTAGACCAGTATATTATATTCAGAGAATAGATTTTATCATAAGAGAATCTGGAATAGGAACCCTAAAACTGCAGTTCCTGTAAAATCAAAGTAAGTATGTATTTGTAAATATTGTTCATGCCAGATATACATGTCGTCTTTCTGTAAAATAAGGCATCACTTGTTTGCTATTTATGTTTACCATTATAATTTATACAGGGTGTTTTCTAATTAAATATCAATATTTAAGGGAGCGATTTTTGGGTCCATTTTAAAAAGAAAACTTCATATGAATGTAGAGATACAGGGTGGTAAAGTTTTCAAAAATAAATAGTTTTTTATTAATATCTGTAATACCACTTTAGATATAAATTAAATTTGGCATACATGTACTATGTATCAAGAGGCATTATTTAGTGTACCACAATTTTTTTTATTTCCACCAGTGGCGTTCGTACGGAATTTCACCTGCCTATTTTTGCAGACATTGATGGTACGCCACTGATTTCTCGTAAAATTAAAATTATTCCTGAAATCCCCAATCATTTCTAAGCAAATTTGTTCTCTTGAATTTTTTCAATCCGATGCACGGTCTTCGCTTAAAAAAAATCTTTTCTCTGCATGATCATAACAATATCGTTAATATGACAATATCACCATGCAGAGAAATAGATTTTATTTTTTAGATCAAATTTGCTTAGAAATGAATAAGGATCTCAAAAATTAACTTCCTTATTCATTTCTAAGCAAATTTGATCTAAAAAATAAAATGTATTTCTCTGCATGGTGATATTGTCATATTAACGATATTGTTATGATTATGCAGAGAAAAGGTTTTTATTTTTTTAAGCGAAAACCGTGCATCGGATTGAAAAAATTCAAGAGATCAAATTTGCTTAGAAATGATTGGGGATTTCAGGAATAATTTTAGTTTTACGAGAAATCAGTAGCGTACCATCAATGTCTGCCAAAATATGCAGGTGAAATTCCGTACGAACGCCACTGGTGGAAATAAAAAAATTGTGGTACACTAAATAATGCCTCTTGATACATAGTACATGTATGCCAAATTTAATTAAAATATCTAAAGTGATATTACAGATATTAATAAAAAACTATTTATTTTTGAAAACTTTACCACCCTGTATCTCAAAAGTTAAGACGTTTAGGACATACATTCATATGAAGTTTTCGTTTTAAAATTGACCCAAAAATCGCCCCCTTAAATATTGACATTCAATTAGAAAACACACTGTATATTGGGACAAGTGACTCTGTTGCCGTAGTAATGGAACCTGTAAGTTGTTAAGGGCGACTTCTTATAACCAATTTATTATTATTATTATTTTGTAACTTTATCAAATATTATCTGTTTGGTGGGAAAATAGCTACAGAAATATTAAATGAAGTATCACTATAAAACATGTATACCAGTCTTTTTTACTAAATTTACATTTTAAATAGGTAATTAGTAGAGTAATGTTAAATTTTCACTCGATTATGTATTTAATAGGTAAAAACATTTTTTACAGAGCAACCATCTCTAAAACCAGAATGATTGTAAATTTATCAAAAGCCTGTCTGTATGCCTTAAATTGAGATTGAGTGTATTTACAAAGCCACAAGTTGTAGCTACAGAATTTGCTCAGGTTTCCAGCAGTTCACATCTTGTCGCTATTATTATCGATTTACAGCAATACTAGCACCTTATTATGTTCAAGAATTATGTATGCACGTGTATCATTTTTAGAAATAATGAAATATTTTTTAATTTATGGTCGCTTGCATCGATATTATAATCTAAGGGAGGGATTAATTCTGTGTTAAAATATCGGATGTTAGACTAAAGGTATTAATTATTTTAAGTTATGGAAGTTATATATCGCACTATAGTATTAAGCTCTTAATAATTCAGCATATTTTTCTGTTTAATTTTCCATTTAAACTGCTCATATTGTTCAAAAATAAGCCTAATACTATCACTTTCCTGTAATACCTTGTATAATTTATCATAAGGCAGGTTGTGTAGATTGTTTAAGGGAGGCTTAAAGCATAAGCTTAACTAGCTTCGGATTTGGGGGGGGGGGGGGGGGCTACTCGGGGCTTTTAGGTCGAATTGCTACTGACAGAGCTAAAACTACATACATATGGTACATATTTTGGGGGGCTAATTAATATTTCGGGCGGACTTAGCGCCCCCAAGACCCCCCTAAGGACCAATGGCGACGACAGCATTCTTGTGCCACTCGAGGCTGCAGTGGCAGTTTTTAAGGAAGATTTAGTATAATAAAAATATTATTTTTATGCTTCTCAGTGCTTTTTTCAAACCGGTTCATTAAAAAAAAATATCTGTAATTAAATATTTTACATGGTATTCATGATTTGGTACATGCATAAACACATATCGAAGTTATTCAAAGAATCTACAATCTACGACACTGTTGAAAATTCTTACGTGCATTAGAGGCCATTTGAAGCCTTTTAACATTCCTGTGATAAAACAGATTAATATAAGTGAATCTGTGTGGTATCATTGTAACTTAATAGCATTCAACGTGGAAATAAAAGGTATAGTCGCGACTACCTAGTAATTTAAACAGTCATTTATCTATCTAGTATTTTATTTTTATTATAGTGCATTTAGAAACTGCTTCATTTAGAAACCAGAAGTGACTTCCATTTGTTTTAATTTCGATAGTCGCATAAGGACTCATAACTGCCTCCCTTTAATGGAAATGGAAAAATACGTTTTTCAAGATCTGCAAAAGTCATTATACACAATAAGACAAATAAAGAGACTTAACAATGAGGTTCCAAAAATAAGTCTGAAATTTCACTTAATTTAAATTTTTTTATTATAACACAAAGTTGATTCACATTGCAGATGCTAACAGTGGAATGCTATACAGGGTGGACAAAATTCGACGCCCACTACTGGGATCTCGTAAACGGTAAGAAATATAAGCAGTCTAAATTATGGCAAAACTTGCATATTTTTAGGGTTATCTGTAACGTTTAGTAATCTGGAAAATGCCTTATGCTTCCGGAGGAATTCGAAAATTTGCGATCTTGTCGAAATGTAACTTTATTTTTAAATAATGTCTGTATGATTGTGGCGGATTCATATTTAAAAGATTTATTGTTCGGGTGTTACGCCACTGTACTGTTAAGGAAAATTAATATTTTTAAAAAATAATAAAAGTCACTGCGTTTCAACAAAACACAAATCCTGAAAAAGGAAATGTTCTGTCCACTGTCAGTGACTTTTAATTATAAAGAGTATACCTGACCCTAATCTATCTCTAGTGTAGTATAATATATTCGGTATAAAATCTAATCTGAATAAAATAATTTTTCTGACGTTTCGAGACCTAATATCTAGTCTCGTTATCAAAGAATCTAATAAATTGAAACTAACTAAATTAAAAATGAACTAAGCAATTGTAAAAAATAAAAAATAACTAATTATTTTTTATAATTACTTAAAGTCTATTTGTTTGGACGATAGACCGAATATAAACAGATGCACGCTGCCTACAAGTGATCGGTTCAAACGGTGAAATTGAACAGGGCTGCATTGAGAATGAGAAGGAAAACTTTAAACTGAAAAACTGTTTATAATTAAATAAAAACTTAAATAATTGCCAGCCTTGACAACCGAACAAACAAAAAGCGATTAAAAATCAACGCAAAAAATTAAAACTACAAAACAAGTCAAAACTCGAAAGAAAGTCGAATAGCCATTTTCACTAGACAGCCTAATTACTAAAGTTTGACAAATGGGGGTAATTCCAGAGACGGCTTCTAACCTAGTTGGAAATAAAATTAGGATTCGATTTGAAAATAAAATACAAATATTTATTTACCCACATTGTGTTATTTGAAAGTGCGAGATACGAAAATATCATACAGGGTGTCTGAAAAGTCTTAGCATGGGCAAATATCTTTACTATTAATAAAGATAGCGACACCAAATTTTAGTTGTACCTTATTGGTTGATAAATCTACGTTTTTATGTAATTTCACTTTTTCAACCCCCTTGGGGGGTTACGCTAGGGAGTTGAGGTCGAAAATTTTGAATGCAAACCTATGCCGTGTGGCCTCTTCGTTTAAAAATCTTCAAAAAAGAAACATTGTTTTAGTATTTTAGTATTTATTTATTATTGTAATTCATTTTTAAATGGCAAGCCTATAAAAATTATAACTCGTAAATCGTATAATCGGTCGGGGCAAAAGTCGACCATTAGTCGACCTCTTGTGCCATACAGCACAAGTCGGCGCTGCTATTTTTTGTTTTGTGGGGCACTTTTTTCTAACTTTTCTCCAACTTTACTTCTTCATTTGTCGTTGTTATATGTTTTGTTTTTTGACATCTGCGCAGTAGACCAAAATGCGTACCACGCGCAAACCGAGCGTGCTAGACATGCGTACGCAAGTTCAGGAGATGTACTTGGGTGTCTACATTCGAACCTATTCACTTGTAAGAATATATCCCCAATAGTTAAGGTACCACTACGTAGTTAACTGTATAACTTTTTCCCAAGGTTTTTTCGACTTTATTTTTCGTTTTTTGCCATGTGCGCAGTAGACCAAAATACGTACCACGCGCAAACCGAGCGTGCTGGACATGCGCACGGACTCTTAGGAGATGGACTTTGGTGTCTACAGTTGAACCCATTCACTTTTCAGAATATATCTCCAGTAAAGGTACCACTACGTATTTAACTTTATAACTTTTTTCCCAAGTTTTTTTCGACTTTATTTTTCAATTTTTGCCATGTGCGCAGTAGACGACAATGCGTACCACGCGCAAATCGAGCGTGCTGGACATGCGCACGGACTTTCAGGAGATGGACTTTGGTGTCTACAGTTGAACCCATTCACTTTTCAGAATATATCTCCAGTAAAGGTACCACTACGTATTTAACTTTATAACTTTTTTCCCAAGTTTTTTTCGACTTTATTTTTCAATTTTTGCCATGTGCGCAGTAGACCACAATGCGTACCACGCGCAAACCGAGCGTGCTAGACATGCGCACGGAATTTCAGGAGATGGACTTTGGTGTCTACATTTGAACCCATTCACTTTTAAGAATCTATCTCCAGTAGTTAAGGTACCACTGCGTATTTAACTTTATAACGTTTTTCCCAAGCTTTTTCGATTTTATTTTTCTTTTTTTGCTATCTGCGCGGTGGCAAATAACGAAAAATACAGTCGAAAAAAACTTGGGGAAAAAGTTTTACCATTGATCAAAATGCGTACCACGCGCAAACCAAGAGGGCTAGACATTCGCACGAAATTTCAGGGGATGTACTTTGTTGTCTAAATTCGCAGTGGTACCTTAACTACTGGAGATATATTCTTAAAAGTGAATGGGTTCAAATGTAGACACCAAAGTCCATCTCCTGAAATTCCGTGCGCATGTCTAGCACGCTCGGTTTGCGCGTGGTACGCATTTTGGTCTACTGCGCACATGGCAAAAAATGAAAAATAAAGTCGAAAAAAACTTGGGAACAAAGTTATAAAGTTAAATACGTAGTGGTACCTTAACTACTGGAGATATATTCTGAAAAATGAATGGGTTCAAATGTAGACACCAAAGTCCAACTCCTGAAATTCCGTGCGCATGTCTAGCACGCTCGGTTTGCGCGTGGTACGCATTTTGGTCTACTGCGCAGATGTCAAAAAACAAAACATATAAAAACGACAAATGAAGAAGTAAAGTTGGAAAAAAGTTAGAAAAAAGTGCCCTACAAAACAAAAAATAGCAGCGCCGACTTGTACTGTTTGGCACAAGTGGCCGACTAATGGTCGACTTGTGCCCCGCCCGATTATACGATTTACGAGTTATAATTTTTATAGGCTTGCCATTTAAAAATGAATTACAATAATAAATAAATACTAAAATACTAAAACAATGTTTCTTTTTTGAAGACTTTTAAACGAAGAGGCCACACGGCATAGGTTTGCATCCAAAATTTTGGACCTCAACTCGCTAGCGTAACCCCCCAAGGGGGTTGAAAGAGTCAAATTACGTAAAAAAGTAGATTTACTAACCAATTAGGTACAACTAAAATTAGGTGTTGCTATCTTTATTAATAGTAAAGATATTTGCCCATGCTAAGACTTTTCAGACACCCTGTATGATATTTTCGTATCTCGCACTTTCAAATAACACAATGTGGGTAAATAAATATTTGTATTTTCTTTTCAAATCGAATCCTAATTTTATTTCCAACTAGGTTAGAAGCTGTCTCTGGAATTACCCCCATTTGTTAAACTCTACTAATTACAATCCTGCGAAATACCGCCGATAGCTTTCTGACACGCCTCTTTCAATTTAATGTCCGGTCGGCCAATACGAATAGGAAGCTGGTGGAGGCTCGACGAGATCGTCAGACTATGACGTGTAGGGTTAATATTTACATCGGTCTATCGTCCAAACAAATAGACTTTAGTTCATTTTTAATTTAGTTAGTTTGAATTTATTAAATTCTTCGATAACGAGACTAGATATGAGGTGTCGAAACGTCAGAAAAATTATTTTATTCTGATTAGGTTTAGACCAAATATATCCTACACTAGAGATAGATTAGGGTCAGGCATTTTTATAATTAAAAGTCACTAACAGCGTACAGAACATTTCTTTTTTCAGGATTTGTTTTGTGTTTAAACGCAGTGACTTTTATTATTTTTTAAAAATATGAATTTTCCTGAACAGTATAGTGGCGTAACACCCAAACAATAAATCTTTTAACATTATTTTTGATAAAAACACAATCCGAAAATTCCTTTTTCATTCTGCATGTATAAAGATGTACTCGGTTTTAAAATTTCTTATTTCGCTTTTAAACTCTCTTCACGTAATTTTTTTTTTATTATGGATCTGTGTCTAGTTTTGCTTACCTTCTTTTAAACATTGCCGACTTTGGTTTGATACTTGTTTGTTTTTTGAAGATTTGACATTAAAATAATAAAAAATAGATGTCCTTGAAATTTTCAATTCCTTCCCAGCTGAGTCCCTTGAGAATTTTCAAAACCTAGCGCCTATGTGATGTATAGATACTGAAGTGCACAGAAGTTTTTGTATTATTTACTAATAATACTGCGTGCGTGACTCGATTTTTGTACCCAAAGAACTGGTAGCTTTAGCAGTTTGCTAACAATAATAGAAGGTAGGAGATGTACACTAAATGTGTGACTCTATGACGCCACGTTTGTTTGTAACCTGCCTTCACTTGACACTTAACACACAGTTTTAAAAGTTTCTTAGTTGACGTTATCTGTCCATCTATCTAGGGAATCTCCTTAAGTTAAGGAATTTTGAGGAGATTTGGCAACATCGTACTGGGGGTGTCGGAGATGACCCCCAAATACGAAATCTCAACCCCCAATTCCTTCAAATAAGGGAGATATCCCCATCTGGACCACCTCCACTATGGTCATGAAAATAAATCACCTATTGTACCCCCTCATGAGATTCCTATGGTACCGAGATCATGCGACGACTTTTCATGACTCTCTAAAAGTGGAACGGAAGTGTACAGAACATGTAGAAATGTTAAGAAGTTTCGAGAAGATCTGACGATGGGATGGTCGAAGAGTTGTCAGCAATAGCGATCCCCGTAACAATATCTTCGTAATGAAATTGTAAAACGTAAATACATCAACTTTCAAGATGAATGTGCAAAAAAGTGACCGACGCCAGTATAAAAATTCGCCAGCCATGTTTTGTTACGTGTATGGATACTACATTTTCAAGTCGCAAGGAAAACACGCATCTGAAAAAGTAATAAAAGTTTATTTTCTTTATTTTGGTCGGCCCGTGCATCAAGATAAGCCTTGGATTCCACAGCTGTTTTGCGTATCATGCTATGCTACCCTTCTGTTTTGGTTGAATGGAAACGAAACGACCATGCCGTTTGCAGTACCGCCGTTTGGCGTGAACCTCAGAATCATTACAATGATTGTTAATTTTGCATGACAGATATACGATACACAACAGCACAACATAGAGTATCCTACTGTAAACTCTGTTTCAAAACCAATAGCTCATAGGGAAGATATGCCTCCTCTTTTGCCTCCGAGCAAAAGTGAAACTAGTCTAGTGCTAAGTGACGAAGATAACGATAATGAAACTATTAGAGATTACAAAGATCCAGATTTTATACCTCTTTCAGAGCACCATCCGAATCTAATTGATCAAAAAAAATTGAACGATTTGATTCGAGACTTGAATTTTTCTGTAAGGCAAGCTGAATTACTTGGTTATAGATTGCAAGAGTGGAAATCGTTGGCACCTGGTACAAAAATATATGTAACGAAGACGGAACAGAGAAATGGCTTCATTTTACTCAGAGTCTGAAAACTTAAGTTTCGGTAACAATATAGCAAGTTTGATGGAAGAGTTGGAAATTCCGAATTAGTGGATTGGCGTCTCTACTGATGGTTCCACAAGTTTGAAGGCAGTTTTACGCCATAATGGCAATCAATACCCGTCAATATCTCTTGCTTATTCTGTTGCGTTAAAAGAAACATATGAAACTATGCAATCAATACTGAATGTTATAAAATACAAATATTTTCAGTGGAAAGTGTTTACTGACCTAAAAGTAGTAGCCATGTTACTTGGATTGCAGGGTGGATTCACTAAGTACTGCTATTTTCTCTGTATGTGGGATAGTAGAGCTACCGACAAACACTACTTGATAAAATATTGGTGGCAAAGCGAATGTGACTAACGTACCTCTAATTGAACCACGAAATGTCATCCTACCTTTACTGCATATTAAGCTCGGTTTGATGAAGAATTTTGTGCAGGCAGTGGATAAGAACGGTGAAGGTTTTTTGTATCTCAAGTTGATTTTCACAAAATTAAGTGAAGCAAAATTAAAATAAGGAATATTTATCGGACCACAAATACGTCAGTTAATGAAAGATCCAAATCTTGACCGAAAGCTAAATAACAAAGTTAGAAGCCTGAATTTTACCGAAATCAGTTATAAAAATGGCTTTTTAGGGAATCACAGACCCGAAAATGCGGAAATTTTAGTATACAATTTGTTACATGCTAACAAAGAGATGGGATGCAGAATTTCGATCAGGATCCATTTTCTTGATTCGCATTTTAATTTTTTCCCGTCCAACTTTGGAGCCGTGAGCGATGAACAGGGCAAGCGGTTCCACCAGGATGTGAAAAGGCTTGAGGAGCGGTTTCAAGGTCGTTGGACTGCAGCTATGTTAGGTAATTACTGTTGGCGTCTAAAGACAGAGGATTCTTCGTCCCATTAGAGAAAAAGTTAAACAATTTTTTACTTTTTGTCCAAGTTCGGTGTTTCTTTTATTTAAATTGTATTACTACTATTTTAAAAAATAATTTTGTTAACTCTAGTGTAATTATTTGTTTTTCAAAATTGGAAAAGTTGTAATAACCAAATTTATTTAATAATTTTATGTTACATTAAATTGTTTTAATTTTTGTAAATATCTTTGGTCGTTAGCCATCTTAATTCTTTGCTTCCCTTAAAATTAAAACAATAACTTGTAATAAGCCGCTTGCCATTCCATTATAGTATCAGCACTTAAACGGTTTCTGTGATTAGTTTTTAACAAATTTATAGTTGAAAAAACTCTCTCAACATTAGCACCGAGAGATGGCGCTAGCATTTACGTACAAACGAAAAACCAATATTTTACAGAGCTAAAACTGGAGAATGGTAGATGATTCTTTAAAAACGGTAGAAATATTGCTTTAGCGGTAGTTCTGGTAACGCTGAATTGACGGCGGCTAGCGGATGGCGGTTTGATGAAATCTGCGGCAGCGGG
The DNA here is from genome assembly GCA_963971165.1 of Philopedon plagiatum. Lineage (NCBI taxonomy): Eukaryota > Metazoa > Arthropoda > Insecta > Coleoptera > Curculionidae > Philopedon > Philopedon plagiatum. The sequence continues at coordinate 37,955,288 of OZ020190.1, read as the reverse complement.
GAGCGGGAACGCAAGTATTATTACAGCGATCGAGCAGAGCTCGATAGTTTTCGGCTGTCATCGCAGTTAATACGACAATAGATAAATTCATCCTGAAGATTCCTATGGTAGCAGGTAGGTGATCTTTACTATATATATATATATATATATATATATATATATATATATATATATATATATATATATATATATATATATATATATATAATATCAGTGGCTTGGTGCAAGAAGTGCCAATGTCAGTTTTCGAAACAATCAATGCACGTGAAAATGATGCTACAAATAAAAAATAAAAGTAACGCAAATTAAGAATTTTGGTTTTAAGGGCATTTAAAATTGGTCTAAGCTTCACGCTTTGTCTAACTATTAACGTGATTTTTAAAACGCAAAAATCTCGAGAAATACACACAGAATATTGTAAATACATATATAAACATATTTTTAGGAATAAATGCTTTCCTTTCAAAGCAAGCTGAAATTCTTGTTCTTGGGCCGAGCCAGAGCTAACATTTTCGCGTTTTAAAATTCTTGGTAACCAGTAGCAAAAACTCATTATCCGCGTCTATTAAACTTGTTTTCCTGGGCCCAAGTGTTTGAAAAACTGTTAATAGATTACGTGACCTTTTACTGTCAAAAGCATATCCTGCTATTTGTCTACGCTGCGTTTTAAAGCGGCTTCAGTAGATCGCAGAACGTGTCTTTAAGGATTTCAGTTAGTCGTCGATAAACATATTATAGTTGATTTTAATGACCAACGAGAAAGCAAAACTATTGGTTATGACGAGTGAAATTTCCACTTTATTCCCTCCAATTTTGAAATGATCTTAAAAGCAGTTTTAAAATGGAAAGAAACTGTTTTGTCCTTAATTTCAAACCACAGTGTCACAGCTTTTGTTATCAAACTTGTGTTACTGCGCTCCATTATTTTGAATATAGTAGATCATGTGCATGACTAAAGGTACTCGCACACTTGTACACTTTTGTGTTGCGCAACCTAAAAAAATGGCGCAACCCTTGAATTGCAAGGTGAGAACACCACTGCAATATAAGAAGTTGCGTAAGTTACTAAATGGCGCTACACTTTTCGAATTGCGTACACTTTAAAAATTGCAACGTGTGAACAGTTAAAAATACTGGAGTTGCGCAATATAAATATAGACGGACATGTCGGTTAAATAATGTGGAGCAACTTCAACCGCAGTGCAACTTTGTCTATTTAGAGAGGTTGTTTTGTGGTTTTAAATTTACAATAATTGTGAATTCTTCATCGTCGTCCCTTAGTTCTTTAATAAATTAGTTACTGCTTCGTAACGGTCACGTTTCTTAATCCATTCTTTAACCCAAATTCTTTTTTTACGTCTTTGTTGTCTCTTCTTTTGCTGTCTTCGCAGTAAGATAAGCGCTAAACAGGAAGCGGCTTGTATTTCGTCATCAGAATGCATTTTTTAAAGTCAGATAAACTTTTTGCAGCAACACAAAACAGTCAATACTGATAAGATTGCTAGAAACAGTTTTTTTTCCAAAACTTCGTCGACAAACACGTCTGCACCTCAGGCGCGGCCCATGAGTTTTTTTACAGGTGGGTCAAAATTTTGTGAGCAACTAGTGATATCAACGCAACAAGCAAAATACACTATTCTAGATGTTTATGGCTTTTTTCTATGTGTTTTAATACTCTAGATTAGTAGATTTTAGCGACTTCCGTTTTGATAAGTTTAGCCTCTCGTCAATAGATGTCGCGCCTTGTACTAAAAGCCCAGAATACAAACAGTACAAAATTCTGAGCTAAAAGTATGATTATTCGTAAAATAAAATTAGCAACGCTGCCGAAACTCCTTTTGCTTTAATAAATACAATGCTGGCGACTAGACATAGTAATACGATATTTGTCTACGCACGTGCAGGCTGTAAGCTGTAGTAAATATGAGATTGCACAATTTTAAAAATATTTTATCGAGGAACAACTTGTTGCCAATACAACTTTTAGAGCCGATCTAATTTTTTAAATAACAAAAAATTTAAAAAAAGTTCTTGCTCCAACACAGATTCGAACCCTCGACCTTCTGATCAACTCGCTCAGACTGTACCTCTGGACTACGCTGGTTATGTAAGAAAATCGGTCCGATACCGTTAAATTTGATGCCTAGCGCTGGCCTGACAGAAATCGTATTTATAATTTTTTATGTTTAACCACTAACTAATATTATTATTACGATGCAAATACAATGCGCATATTAGGTACCTAATTAGTTCTTCTTTTTCCGAACCAAATGTTTTGAAATAGTATATTTTTTTAGGGGGCGGTTTGAGAGTATTTCCATAGTGGGAGTGGCCAGATATTATTGGTGGGCCGTCGACCAATTGTGTCTCTTTTTAACTTCATCAAGCGCGTATGTCTGTTTCTCTCTTACTTTTAATGAATTTATATCGTCCACATAAACCTATAAGATCAATTTAAAATATGACCCAGCCCTGAGCAAGCTTGGATATCCTTTGACGATGGCTTGGCATGATTCTTTCTTGGGGAGTTTTCGAATGGAACTTTGAAACAAAAGATTCTTTTTGTGGTTTTAAAAAATTAAATAATAAATTATTAGGTAGATCACTGAAAATTTTAGGTGGGTCATTGACCAAATGACCTTATAGACGGGCCGCGCCTGCCCTAATCACCAGAGCGACTGAATATCGTTTTTAAACGTGCATAAAATTGCAGCATAAGTTGCGCAATAATAAGTGGCGCATAGCGTGTGAACAGCCTGTCAACTTTTAAAAATGTCTTCAACATTTTTAAGTTGCGCAACTCATTTATGTCGCAATTTTTGACATTTTATTGCTGCTGTGTGAACATAACGAGCAATTTTATAATTGCGCAATAAAAACTTGCGCCACAAAAGTGTACAAGTCTGCGAGTACCTTAAGGCTAATCTGCTATTCATCTGCAAGTCTCAATAATTTCGATGACAGGAGCTATCAGCTGTATCATTGCGGTTTAATGTTAAGGACGAAACAGTTTCTTTCCTTTTTAAAACTGCTTGCATGAACGTTTCAAAACTGGAGGGGATAAGGTGTAATTGTCATTTCCCGCATGTCATTAAAATCAACCATATGTTCAACGACGGAGCGAAATCCTGTAAAGAAACGTGATGTATTGAGAGACAAGTTGAAGTTATTTAAACACTCGCAGACGAGCTTTTGACGGTGAAAATCACGTGAGCTGGTAAAACAGCTTCGAAACACCCAGAATAACAAGTTAGATTCTGAAAATCTCTATGAATAGCTGCAATATTTACAAAATACTAATTATCGTCAAAAACTATTAACCAATTAGTACGCAAACAGGGAAGTCGATTTAGCCAAACCTCGGAAGACAATCCTTTAGGCTGCATCGAATTCTAAACCGATCGATTGTCAATCCCTTTTGTACTCGAGAGAGGCTTTGTAACTAAATACTCGTGGGTGAATGCAGGACGTTATCGACTTTTATGTCGACGTTTCGCACCCGCCCCAATCATCAGGGATCAATTAAGTGTCTGTATCTCAAGGGGCCGAGAATCGACGCATCTCTAATATATCACCGGGTCCAAATTTAGCAAAACCAGGGTCGGAATAAGTAAGAATAAGATAGTTATAAATGGTTTCTTTAAAATTTTGTGAGGTCCTTTAATTTTTTATTCTGCTGAGCAGAGATTCAGTAATTGCTGAACTCCTTTCGTTAGTATTTTATTTTCTATAATTATTGTTTAATCGTTAATATTATTAGAAAGACTGCAAGAATCTCTTTATAAACTGGGTCACAATAAAAAGATGAATATTGGGGATTTTCTTATGTCAATTCATCTAAAACAAAACACCGAAAAACATTTTACCGAAAGATAAATGCACCGAGAGATAAATTCACCAAAAACATTTACCGAAGTATAAATGAACTGCACCAAAAGTAAATTCACCGAAAACATTTCACCAAAAGATAAATGCACCGAGAGTGAAATTCACCAAAAAACATTTCATCGAAGGATAAATGAAATGCACCAAAAGTAAATTCACCGAAAACATTTTCCCAAGAGATAAATGTACTGAAGGGACGATAAATTCACAGAAAAACAAATTAACTTCGGTTTTCCCTTCTTACTGTCTGCGAAGTGCAATGGCATTTTTAAAGCTTGCCTTGTTAATAGGCACATGCCATAACTATAAAAGTATTTGAACCATAACAGTATCTAGTTTATAAACGCTTGTTACAATAAAAAATTCTTAGATAACATGTTGCTGGCATCGGTAACAAAGTCGTTTAGGACTTATGTTTATATGAACTTTTTGTCTTAAAACTGAGTAAGGAATAATGCCCTGAAGTTTCGCCACATACTTTATTAACACATCCTATATACTGTGTTGTCATTCATTGGCAGCTGTTATAGTTATTTAATAAACTGTATTACACGACTAGTGGTGTAATGGACTCATTACCTAACTCATTTTGATTTTGAAATTTATAAACAAAGATAATTAATTACAATAATTTTGCTGGTGTCACAATTATTTAAATGTCAACTCTGAATTGTACATTACTACACCCGGGCTAGAGTATATTCAGGGTTGAATCCAGGTATCTCTGGGGGGAGGGGTGTGAGCACCCCAGAGATCCACAGTGCCCCCCGAAGATTATGTATATGCATATTTGAAAATTTGCAATGTGGACATCAGAGGCGTGTTATGGATTATTCTTGATTCTTTTGATAAAAAAAGTGGAACTGAATGAACTGGCAACGCTGCACGATTTTCGCTTTGGCCAAATCAGAATCGAAATAAATCCGTCCCAATCTACATCCCATGGATTTATTAAGAAAGGATTCGATATCCGTATACTGTGAGCGTATCGAACGTGAAGCCTTATATTTGTTGTTTGTTATGGAAACAGTTCCCCCAGGAGATTAGTTTACGAACTACGTAATTGAATCAAGAATGGTAGTAGAAAGAGATAAAATAGCATTGGAGTGTTGGAGCTCAGAAGAGTTGCTGTCTGTGCTGGTTGCTTAGGAAAACGACTGAACCTCGGTCTGAACACTCAGTTACACGTACGACTTTGTCTAATGAACTAGGAAAGAAAAAGTGCGATTTATAGATTTATAAATGACTCGGAGCGACTTTAAATAAACACCTTTAGAAATAACATATCCTATAAATAATAAAACCTTTTTCACTTAAATTTATTATTATTTAGCAGGAAAAATAAAATATTTTAGGGCTTTTATTACTTTTAGTAAATCTTGTGATGCTTCTAACGTATTTTTTTGTACAAAAATACAAGGTTAAATAAGATGTGGCAAATGTTTACAAATTGTGTTTACAGTGTGTCGTTTAGAATGGTTTGTTTTGGCTTGAAAGAATGTTAAATCATCCCGGATCCATTCTTAATAAATCCATGCTACATCCCATCTCTTATCCTGGGCCACTGCGAGTGCCTCTCCGATGTTGCCAAATGTAGAATATGGTCAGATTGTATAATAATATGACTTGGGGTATTTAATACAAACTCGCCATAGGCCTCAGGTATGCAAGACAGAAATAGTCAAACTCGGCACATGTGACATGTGACGTCACAACAAATGGTATCACGCTTTGCAAGTTTCCAATTTTATAAGCAAATTTGTAGTAGAAAATCTCTTTTTTGTTAATAAAGACCAAAATAAATGGATAAAAACAACCACCATAGATGTTTAATTCATAAGAGAATAAAAAAAATTCAGGTTATTTGAATTATATGCATATTTAATATTGCTACAGTTACTTCTTGTCGAGTCCAGACCCGGATTTTTAATCCCCTTGCATTTATGACTATCACCCGAGTGCATCTGGTACGAGTTATAGGCAATATACTGTTTGTTTTGATTTTCCCGTGAAGTGCCCCCTCAATTGCATAATAATAGAGCTCTGAGGGCTACTTGTTATTTTGTTTTCCAATTGAATCATTTTATGGTGCGGTAAAGGTTAAACTTACAGCTTTATTTCAAATCTGGGTTATTTTTCTCGCTTTTGTATTCGTTATGCTGTTTTGCATTTAAGAATATAATGCGTTGTCATAAAAAGAAATAATCTGGTGTCTGGATAATAATATGCTACTAAGAATTTAAAAAATATTTTGTAATTTAAAGCTATTTGTTGTTGTTGTTGTTGTGCACTTGTCAGTAGCATAAGAAAAAATCGCGAGGTCCCATTGTCAAATCAATTCTGAACCCAGTCTGGAATAGGCCCCTGTCCCTTAAACGACTGCCTCCCCCCCCTCGCTGTGCAGGATTTACTGGGGTGTACGTTACGCCCCTGCTTGTAGTGTTTCCACGACAAAAAAAACTATACTGCCTCTGGCTCAGATTTGCACAGGTTTGTATTATTGTACTGCCTGTGTAAAATCTGACTTGGTTACCACATAGGAACACTCAGGCAAACACAGAGTGGAAAACCCTATATAATTCACTACCTTGCGTGGCTACAGCTAAAATTTGTTGGTCTAGTTATCCCCGCGTTTTGCCTTAAAACAAAGTAAAACGATTAACAATAATTTAAATGAATATAAACGAACGTTACGAACCATCTCCGATGCACTTCCAGTGTAACAATGGCCTCTTTCGCTAGATCCGAATTTTATAATTTTAGTATTACCATCATAAATCAGGGTATGTCGTGTTGTTCCATTTATTTGTATTCGAGAAATAAAAACCGTATAATGGTATTGTAGATAGTCTCCTAGTCATTTGAATTTAAAAAAAAATATATATATTTAAGGTTTAAAAAATTTAAATGACTATAACTTTCTACTAACACATTTTTCTCTCTTCAAATTGAAGAATTGTCGGAAAAATTTCTTTAAAAAAATAATAAATAAAATACTTAACGTGTTCATTTTTTTCCCAGGAAAAATTAAACATTTTTTCCCAAATTACAAAATATTTTTTTTTACCAAACCATTCCTAGTAGGCTCACTAATAAAAAACCTGAACTTGACATGGGTCCCGTAGGTAGCAGCAGAGATATACAACTTTAGAATTTTACCAGCCGCCACTGAAGTTCAAGATAAAAAATCCTTGACTGGAGTCTTTAGAGTTTAGAGTCATCTGGAGTCTAGTGGAAAGGGTGCCGCGATAAGGTAAAAAAATCTTTAAGGCGATATAATTTTTGTATTTTTTATTTTTATGCAAAAACACATCACTGCTTTTTGTAGGACATCCTCTGGTTATTAATTTGGCCTGCTCAGTTTCTTAATTATTATTATTTTTATGTGTTTTACGATATACAAGCGTATACATATCACAGCAATGCCAGTATCTTCATCTCTATACATAATAATATATAAAAGAAATTGACTGACTGACTAACTGACTGACTGACATATCCACGGGCCACGGACAGCCCACACCGCTGGGTCGAGAAATTTGAAATTTTGCACAGAGGCTTCTTACATAACGTAGGCATCCACTAACGAAGGGTTTTTCAAAATTCAACCCCTAAGGGGGTGAAACAGGAATTCAAACTTTGTATGGAGAAAAAATACTAGATTGTCCTATTAACTGAAATTTCAAAGAAGTAGGGGAGACCGGTGACAATTGTAACAAAAAACACATCTGATTTTTTACAACCTTACCTGTCAGTTCTAATTTATTGATTTTTTTTTTTGAGGATGTCCCCGAGGTTTGTAAGTAACCTAATAAATTCAGAATGTAGAAAAAATATCTAGTTTCTTGTTTAGAACATATAATTCAAGTCAATGACAAGTGTTTCAATTGACACCCGACTGGTGGCAATTGTAACGGACACAGGTGTCAGTAGTAACAGTAGTAATAACATTAAAAAATAAACAGAGAGTTACACAAATAAAAAAGTAGTTTTTTTTTCTTTTCTGTTCTGACAAAAATATACCAAAAAAAACACGACAAATTCGTAACAATCTGTATTAGTAACTTCTATTAAAATATAAATAACAATAGTTGAAAATATACAAGTGAAAAGTAAAATATTCTTTTAAAATGAAAAATGCTAGATAAGAAACGTGGGTATGTTAACATTACTAAAATACCTTACTCTTCACCTGAGTTAAGTATATCGTTCGTGCGGAAGAAGGCTGTTTTAACTCCAAATTTTTAGCTTACTCTTATGGGAAAAATTTACAGTAATTTTAAGTTGATCTACGAGTATTTTTTCTTCCGTATGCACGGTATGAGGTCTCTACAAATGTTTGGTTTCATATTGTAAAGCGTTCTATAAAGAAATACATTATGATGATACACACTTTTTACATTGGTTTCACTTGTAACATGTTACAATCGTCACCTTTATTCATGTTACAATTGACACCAAAGGACATATATGATTTGTTTACATTATTAAACTATGTAATCTAATTCCTAATGTGTTCTTATTATAAAATTATATAGTCAATATAATCCATATTTCAGTGGTGTATTTTAAATATGTATTGAAAATATGTGGTTAAGAAATTATTTACAAAAGAAAATAAAAATAAATACTTACTTTTCATGTTGAAAGTCACGTTTCAGATCATAACAACAGTACTCATCAGAATTCTTAAAGCAACTAACACTATAAAGAAAGATCTGTCAACAACCGTTGAACATGAGTAACTCGGTTCGCGATAATTCGGCAGATGGCGGACGTATACTGAATGTTACAATTGACACCTGTTACAATTGTCACCGGTCTCCCCTACTCTAAGAAATAAGTGGTTAAACACGTGTTTTACAGTTTTCAATAAATCCTTGGGTGCGTTGATACCTTGTACTGGAATAAACATTTTTTGTGTTTTTTCCAGCACCAAGATTCCGGATCTTTATATCTTCCGAACCAAGTTTGCACTTGATGATAAACTCTAAAAGTGTGCATGCGAGCACTCCGAGCAGCATCTTGTGTAGGCGGGAGCGATGAGAGATTAAATTTGCTCTTGATAATTGATTTAGCGAATCGGTTGTACCGAAGACCGTCAATCGGTTCTTCAAGCTTGTCATCACCGTATAAGGCAATAAAAAATCGTTCTTCTATAACACTTAGTACAGCAGGGTCGACTTTTTAATGGTGAAATAATTTCTACCTGAGGGGTTAGGTGAATTCTAGTAGAAGTTGCAACATGTTAAAATAATAAAAATAAATGATATTGTTTTAAAAAATATGTACATATATTGCAATGTCCAATGTGTGAAAAACTGGATTCTCTTCATACGGAACCATCTTTTCATAGGTTAGCTATAGCGACGGAGCGCAAAGTCGAATGCTTAGCGTCCTATCCCTCCTCTTTCTTTATCCTACACATACACAATATATAGAACATAACAAGAGACTAGTTATTAATGAACTGCGTCGTCTCCGCTTGTCAATGCTTTAAACACATAGTCTTATTATTATACTGCTAATATCTGCTGCTAATTAATCACCGACTTTACCAATATGACAAATCCTTGAGTTCTTTTAACAAACATCCATCCTCTTACAGTTTTAATTTTACCTAGGATTTTTACGTTTTGTTGTTATAATTTCTTTTAACATAATGTTGGTACTTGATCCAGCTAAAATGTTGTCGATTTGGTATGATTTCGTTAAGAATTTTCGTTTTGACAGCTGATACTATTTTATTGGGCGAATAATGTCTTCATGTATTTTATGCTCACCATTATGCTAATATAAGAGTTGCCTTCTACAACCAACTAAAGTACCAAATTAAACTATATTTTTTGGCAGTAACAACATCAACAAAATTGATGACGATGTGCCTAATTTAATTAATATTAATTACCTGCTGAATTTCCACGAAACGAAAGATCTTTATAGCGGTCATAGCCAGCATAAACAAAGACATGGCTATAATAAAACGGCAATAAAACCACAAACCCAACTAGAATAAGGTAGTAAGTATAAAATGGTTATTATAGTCTTGTGTCGTTGAAGATGCTGGTTATGTGTAGGCCTGTTAAGAATACCATTTGGTGAGATTTTTTAAATTTGCACGTCTGTATAAAAAAAATCTTAATAGAACAGATTTCCCTTTTTAAAGGCTAATTACAAATTTTCTTGAAGTTTTAAAAATAGTTTATTAACGCAAAAATACTCAGAATATATGCAGATTTTATGTTTTCAAAATTATATTGTCAAGGTGCCTTTCATTTCGGTCAAAACACTCTTGCAATGTCGTCTTCACGAGGTTAAGAACTGCTAAACACATCTCGGGTGGTATTCCACTAATCTATTCCCGTATTTTTTGATTTAACTCTTGCAAAGTGATAGGTCATATCAACATAAACTTTGATGCATCTCCACAAAAAGTCCAGTGGGGTGAAGTCGGGAGATCTAGCCGGCCAGTTTAGATCTCCAAAGCGGTAGATGCCCTTTTCGGGAATAATTTTCTAACGACTTCCATAGACGCTCGGGCTGTATGTGCGGTGGCCCGCATGTATCCTGATTGAAGCCAACAAATTCTTTTAGCTGAGGTACCAAAAAATCCCGAAGCATCGCACAATAACGATGACTATTTGCAGTATAGGCTACTCCGCATCAGTTTTCAAAAAAGTACGGACCGATAATTCCTGAGGCCGATATCGCACACCACACAGTTACCTTGCGGATATGTAGGGGCTTTTCGCGTTTTTACCTTGGATTGTCTGGTGCCCAATAGCGACAATTTTGCTTACTAACTGCGCCTGAAAGGTGAAAGTGCGCCTCGTTACTGAACAGAATTTTGTTAATTCGGTCGCTGGCAAAATAAAAATGGTCTATCGTTATGTCATCGAAAGAACCACACATTTGGGTTCAATTCTTGCACTATTTGGATCTTGTATAGATGAAACTTCAAATATCTTCTTAAAATTGTGTGTACAGATGATTTGTGCATTTGCTAAGTTTGTGATGTTTTACGAATTAATTGATCCACTTAGATTTCGAATAATCGCGGCACCCACAGCCTCAACATTCTTAGGAGCAGTTCCAGTCCTTGGGCGACCACGGAATTTCACATTTGCTAACGATGTTTCTCTAAACCTCTGATATCAACAAATTTTTACCTGGGGCGTCCTCCACACGCCTAATATTGAAGTAAACACATCTTCGTCTTGCAACTGTGTAAAAAAGGCGGCTCTACATTCACTGCGCGAAGTCGCGGCGAGAATTATTGCATGATTTCACGCAACGAATGCCTCTCTACACTCATGATTTTTACAGTTTAGTACGAGAGTTGGCGCGAAATGGACATCGAAGTAGCTTAGTTCAAGGAACTCAAGCTCAAGATCATTTGTCCACATCCTAAATAAATAAATAAAATAATGTTATTGTAGCAACTACCGTGCCATTAACGCCACGTAGCTCACACCTCGCAACGAACAAACTCACTCTGTACTGGATTGTGCGAGCGCCGCGGTAAGTATGGATAGTACTACTTCTTTGTCGCGGCTACAAAATATCGACACCGAATGGAGAACGACCGCGAAACGCGAACAGAATGAGTGAATGGACGCGAACACCACAATCGCGTTCGCGCTCTTTCGCGGTTCTTCACGCCATGAGTGTAGAGCCGCCTGAATCGTTACTCATAAAGTATGCCTATATAATGAACGCGCGATTCACACCTAACCAATGCTCCATTTTTACTAAATAATCCTCAGCGATCCACTATCGAACGCCGTTAACCCTACCCCGCTATGTTACACGCTTCCCAAGTTATTCGATTTTGAAAAGGGAAATTCATTCCTAGACACCCGGTATATAAGCGCTCAAGTAGATGTACGAGGTTCAAATAGGACCCGGGCTTCTGCTTCTAACGCCAGACTATTTACACACTAACAAAAAGGCGTTATACAATCTAGAAAGCAAATGACATGTTTATTGTTTACAAGGTGTCCGAACAATCGGCGTATAGTTTTCTTGAGCAACGGATTATTATTAAATTTCTTTGTGACGAAAACGTTAAATCAACTAAAATTTTGGCAAGACCTCATCAACAGTTTGGAGAAAATACCCTTTCAAGAACTCAAGTGCTTTACTGGTGTAAAAGCTTGAAAGTATAGCACGCGCAAGGCGTCTACGGACATCACTCGCTCTTGAGAATATTCAGCCTAAATCGATGAGCTCCGTACGTGATATGTCAAAAACATTACAAATACGCATTGACAAGCACATTATTCACCAAGAGCTGAAATACAGGAAAATTTATGTGAATTGGGTCCCAAGACAGCCTAGGGTAGAAAAAACAGATCAGAGTTCAAGTGTCAACACATTTGTTGAACCGATTTCAACACGAAGGAAAGTAGTTACCTGTGACGAGACCTGCGTGAATCACTTTATTCCAGAGTCTAAGAAGGCAAGCATGGAATGGCGGCACAAAACTTCACCTTGGTTGAAAAAGGGAAAGTGGTTCTTTTAGCAGGGAATGTTAGGGCCACGGTATTTTGGGACATGAAAGATGTCATTTACACAGATTTTTTTATCGTAACGCCTTACAATTAATGTCTATTACTACTCTCAGCTCTCGGTGGAAAAGGTTAAACCTGCTTTTGAAACAAAACGACGGCAGTAATCCATCAGAAGTTTGATTTTCCTCCATGATAACGCCCGGCCACATACTGCGCAATTGACTCAAAAAAATGACAAAAATTCACTGAGAAACCCTTCCCCACCCTCCGTATAGCCCAGACTTGTAAATGCGATTTCCATATCTTTGGACCCCTTAAAGAAGCTGTAGAACGGCATCAGATTTGAAGACAGTGATGAAGTTGAAAATTTTGTGGAAAACTGACTGCACCATGCAAGAATGGAATTCGGTAGTCTTCTCTGATGAATCCCGATTCTGTTGAGGGTCGCATGCTGGGCGGCAACAGGTTAGAATTAAGATTTCGTGGTGAATAAAGAAATTTTACATTTCCAGTTGAGCGACATGTCGCTCGCACTGCGAGTGATATGAGGAGTCAGATGTATTGGTAGTAGGTACCCATCACTAATGACTCGCTGAGGATCATGCGTTACATACAGAAACTGTTATAATCAGTAGCTTTACCCTACATCCAACGTAGAGGAAACGTTTCATTTTTCAGCAGGATAATGCACGGCCACATATCGCTCGGGTAACTATGGCTCGTCTAGAACCAGGTAATGTTAATGTGCTTCCTTGGCCCCGACGCTCTCCTGATCTTAAACGAGTGAAACACCTATAGGACATGGTCGGGAGAAGACTCAGCAGATTTGCCTAACCCACCACGTACACAGTGGTGGAATGAAATTTAAGCTGCCTGGAATTAGTGATGTAAGGATACGTATCCAAAAATCCGTTGGATCCGAATATTAAAAGAATCCGGATTATCCGGAACCGGCCGAGAACTTGAATACGGATTCGGAATCAAAATAAATTCGCATCGGGTGGTTACTAATGCAAAGTGCAAAGAGAAAACGGAATCGAGTGTAAGCGAACAACACGGTCTGCGATTTGGCATATTTGATATTGTGCTTTCTCTTTCTAATGACATTTCCTAAAAAAAGATGGCAGAGACCCATTGGTTACACTAGTCCCGCCTCACCCGAACCGAATTCAAACGAGAACGGCGCGACGCGGTGCCTTCTTATCCCTAAACTTCGACTTCGACTGGTATGATACCGATACCGCATCGACCTACCTAGCCGTGTATCCGGATAGAAAATGTTTTAGTCTGTTGCATGCATACGTATACATGATCTGTAACCGCTGTTGCGCGGGTCAAGAAATGGATTCGTATTCGGATAATGGATACGGATATTAGCTGATTCCGATTCCGTATGATTCGGATATCTAATGAATACGGATATTTACAACACTATGCCAACTGCATATTATTATGTCGTCCAGTCGTGGTTCGGGATAGTGATGTAAGGATACGTATCCAAAAATCCGTTGGATCCGAATATTAAAAGAATCCGGATTATCCGGAACCGGCCGAGAACTTGAATACGGATTCGGAATAAAAATAAATTCGCATCGGGTGGTTACTATTGCAAAGTGCAAAGAGAAAACGGAATCGGAATCGAGTGTAAGCGAACAACACGGTCTGCGATTTGTCATATTTGATATTGTGCTTTCTCTTTCTAATGACATTTCCTAAAAAAAGATGGCATAGTTATCGGGGTAACGGGTATCATATGAGATGAGACCCATTGGTTAAACTAGTCCCGCCTCACCCGAACCGAATTCAAACCAGAACGGCGCGACGCGGTGCCTTCTTATCCCTAAACTTCGACTTCCATTGGTATGATACCGATACCGCATCGACCTACCTAGCCGTGTATCCGGATAGAAAATGTTTTAGTCTGTTGCATGCATACGTATACATGATCTGTAACCGCTTTCGCGCGGGTCAAGAAATGGATTCGAATTCGGATAATGGATACGGATATTAGCTGATTCCGATTCCGTATGATTCGGATATCTAATGAATACGGATATTTACAACACTACCTGGAATATACTGCCTCAAGGGGACGTCGATCACTTGCTCAAAAACATGCCGAGACGTATTGTTGAGTGTGTAAATTCTCAAGGTGGTTATACTCATCATTAGGATTGTAAGTACTTTCCATGTGCCATTGGGCTCCAAAGTGTCATCAATTATTATTTTAAATAGCATTCTGTAAAAATTTTCAAACTTTCGTCAAGTTTTTAGGTGCATTATTTATATTTGTTGCAATTGTTATGATAAGTAGTATATTTGTTACAAGTAGTATGAAAAAGGAAATATTCGAAAGGTTCATTTCAAGATTGTGTTTTTCAAATGAATATTTTTTGAAAACATAGAAAACTGTATTTACCTATTGATTACTTACATACTTAAATTGTTTTACTTCAAATACAATTAGGACAAGTAAGGAAAATTGGACTTTTAAAGACTCTATTTGAAAACGTGTATATTCTTTTTCGTGTGAACAGTATGAAAATTTAAGAATTGTGAGTAGTTTTTAAAAGTAGGTTTCGTGGCGGCAAATCCACTAAGGGCTTTAAATTTTTTAGTATAGGTGCATGAGTTCCTATCAATAGTCATGTGCCGTACATACTAAAAGCTGTTCCTTTAAAAATCTAAAGGATGCCATTTTCATTATTATTGTTATTGTGGTTAACCTATTTTTAGTTTTGAAATGAATAAAAATTATTGTTTTTGCTTATTTTCGCAAATCAGTGATACATAAATAAAGTAATATTTTGACATGTACTTACAACCACATTCAATAACATTTAAAATCGGTCTATTTTATCAATTATGGGTTTAAAGCCACAAGTGTACGACCGCGTTGTTGTACTGTAAATACATTACATTTTTTGGGTTTTATTCCAAATTTATGAAGAAATATGTGTTTTTAATTCATGTCTATATATGTCATCAGCATCGTGCTAAGACAAAAATTCATTGGTGAACCACAGCAAAATATAAAAACGATACTTGAAATTACAGGTCGCCCATTAATTTTTTTATTCAGAACCAATTTTGTTCAAATATTTAAAAAAATTGTATTATCGGGATTTTATTGGTTTTGACAAGTGCCCAGTTGCCCCGCCTACGTGCACAAGTGGTGTCGCTAGTGATAAACTATTAAGTTAAACAGCCTTAATATAGAATGAAAAACGAAATATACTACATGAAAAAGCTGCTAAACTCTTGTTTTTGAAATAAAACTTGCTTTTATTAAATTTTGATTATAAATCCCAGATTTGGTAAAATATAAAGATATAGCATAATTTTTTTAATAGAAGGTATAATTTCCGTTTTTATCTTATCTGTTTTCATTTCTGTTTCAGTTACAACACTTCTGTCACATCACGACTAGAAAGCACACAAATTCAATGCACTCTTCCAGCCTCCACGAAACCTTGTCCTCGTACGTACACGCAATGCGAAATATCCCTATAAATTAAGTAAAAGTAACAGAGATGAACAAAAGCTTTCAAAATAATTACTGAAAGAAGAACTGCTTTATAAATAATTAATAATCGAGTTGTTAGTCACTTGGCGACGAGAAAATGAGGGGCATGGGCATAAACCGAAGATTATATAAACGCCTGGAACAGAGAAGTAGGTAATCAGGGGCACGTGGAGGTAATATACAGGTTACGCATAACAAAATATTTTAAGAGAGAGTTCTCAGCTAAATTAATTTTATCAATATATACCATACCGTATAATAATGTCAGTGACAGTGGTCAAAAATAACTACGTCTTAAGTGGAGCGTTTAGTGCCCATTCCTACTATTTCGATTACTTTAACATTGTTGTTGCCCTGTTATTTGCTATAAAAAACTTTGAAGTGTAGACACATAAAAATATGTTAAAGGAACAGGATTTTTCTTTTTGTATCCGGCGTATATTTCTTTTTAAATAATTTCTGAGCGCTTTTCTCTTTACAGTCATCATCAGTTTTGAAAAAAGTAAATCCAGCACATTAATGTACTACTCAAAAAAAAAATAAGGTAACTTAAAAACAAAAAAAAAAGACTTCGATGTACTTACTTGTCAAATCCTATCAAATGGTTATTGAAAATCAGTCAAACGTTAAACGACAAGAAATTAAACACATGAAAGGATAATAATATATAAAATGCAAACTAATTTCAGAACGTGACCATCTTGAAACGAAATAATGGAAAAAATTTCAACAATGCTGCCAGATAAAACATCCATAAGTAAGAGTTATTATAGGTTAAAAGTGTAAATACTGTTGTCTGCCCAAGATATCTGCAACCGGCAAAAAAGTTTAAAGAATGCAAGGGAAGACTTAAACAACGTTGCAAATTTGTTTGTAAACCACAATTTCTCAAAACTGGTTTACAAACAATTGACAACGTTGTAAGCCTTCCCTTGCATTCTTTAAATTCTTTTGTCGGTTGCAGATGTCTTGGGCAGACTATATCAGAGGTGTCGTTTGACACTTTCTAAAACACCTAATTAAGCAGTAAAGTTGCATGCAAAATAAAATGTATATTTAATATGACTAATTGACTAATCCGGTAACAGCGACAAAAGATGTGAATGCAGTCGCAATTGTCGCAAATTCATCATTTTAAAAGTATAAACACTTGATATTTACAAAATTTGTCAAAAATGCAACTCCGCAAGTAGGCTGACTGACACAATAGATATTATTGAAACATTCAAGAGAATTGTCATTTTAAATCATAAATCAATATCAATCAGTATCATATAATTTATTTATGATATGCTTATTATTGAAATAAATGATAACTGTTACATCTAATTAAGTCTCCAGGTGCATAGTTATGAAATCTCTATTAACATTGACTTGAGTATTACGACAGTTAGCGTTTGTTTTATGTTCATTAAATCCTCAACGAAATCCAGTTTCAAAAAACATTTATTTCATTAATGAAATCAAAATTTTATTGCACTTTTATTACTTAAAGGTCTGTCGAATTTTTAAAGAAAAAGTAAAAAATCAAATTTTGATATTTAGTGAATTATAATGTACACCTACCTTTATGCATACCGAAAAGTTGCTTACCAATTATTTTAAAAAATAAAATAGTAATGGGCGCCAACTTACAAAATTGCTTGTTGTATCCGTCAGAAGTTCGTCACAAACATGAGTAATTTTTGGATATAATATATTATTGATCTTAGACCTTGAAAATTACCTGTTATAAATATCATTACTACATAGGCTTTATTATGCCACTTGAATTTATAACATTACTACGTATATAACGAATTCATTACACAATAAAATTATTGTGATTTTCAAAAATTATGAACAAATTGAAGTAATCAAAATGTTTAAGCGACTCTTACCAGATGTCTTCTAGGAGTCTTCAGTCCTGGTTGGGTGCAACTTTCCATCTTTTGCGATTGTGTGTCAAATTTTTCGTTTCCCTATATAGCTAAACTTAACTACATCCTTTGGATAATATTTTATCTAAATAGCCTAGGCCTACCTCTGCCTTGTCTACTCTCTACGACTCCCTTCACAATCAATTGGGTTAAGAGTACCATGTCTCAGAATGTGTCATTTTGTCTCTTCTTTTCTGTACCGTTCTTTCTTTCCCTGGCTGGATTTAGCGCTTCCTCATTTGTGAAGAAGCAATTTGTTGACAACCAAAAATCGCAACTGCCTAGTTTAGCACCCACACGTTCAGCATTTTTTTTAGGAAACGGGATCCTCTTACTTTCGCACAATACAAATGATACTATGTCAGTCCCGCAAATTTAATCAGTAAAATACAATCATCAAATACCTCAAATATTTACAGTCTATCTAAATGTCGCCAATACACTAGCTGAAATAGGGCCAGCTATTTGGAAAAAATTATATTATCTCAAAGATATTGCAATATTTTTTAAGAATTGATGGATATTCAGGGCTTGATCTTTTAATGCACTGATCTTTATATGTCAACTATTTTGCTTTTCGAGCCGCCTATGTACGGGTCTTTTCATGATCTTTGCATTCTTTGTTCCCCCACGGTATTTTTGCCCGTAAGGATGCCGAACGCATTGTTTCATTCGTTGGGGTGCTAATTTGATTGCGTTTGAGTACATAGCGCACGCAGAATTGCGTGGCGGTTTGCCTTTTATGAACAACAGTGCGCGCTCATAATAAATATTGCAAAATTTTATTTAGTTTGGGAATGGGATCCAGGATTAGGATTTTCTTGGTGATTATTTAATAATACCAAACCTGATAATACAAACTTCTTATGTATGTAATGCAATTGTTCCGTATGAATATGATTAATATCAAACTGTGGTAAAAATGTGTCCGTGGATGGAATACAGCGTTCTAGTAAATTTCCTTATTTTTGGTTTTTCGACGAGAAGTCATTCTTTACATATCAACTCGGATAGCAACAAAGTCACGGTAAAGTATACCTACAGGGTGTTCAAAGTGCTGAAAAATATAAAATTAGTCTTAAATAATTTACTCTTATTTTAAAGTTTTTTTTTTAATATATTTAACAAAGTCGCACTGAAATAGAAGCAAAGCTTAAATATGATGTGGTTTAATAAGAAATTCAAAGGGCTTTAGTTTCTTCAAAGCAAAGTTGTAAACATAAACGGTAAGAATACGTTTGAAATCAAATAAGAACTATTTACCATATTAACCTCCTACCAATACTTATATATGTTTCTAATTCTTGTCTAAATTCTTCGTACACAGATACGATCATATTTACATTTATATAGCAACAGCTCTACAATTTTTTCTTATAGTAGATTAATGTTGTCATTAAAATTATTTCGATGATCTATTGCCTGCAATAAACTATTATTAATTGACACCAGGTGTAATAAAATCCAGTAAATTTGCAAGAACTGTGAACAGGGCCGGCCCTAATAAAATAACAGGTAAAGATAATCTTAATACAATCAGTACAGGGTATGAATAAAGTATATTTTTACCTGATTTAATAATTTCGAAATATTTTAGTTTAGTTCCTATTCGTTTGGTAAACCGTGCAGTTGTTATATGATTTCGATGGTATTTTTTGTTATTCCGAAAAAATGTGGCATCCTTGGAAAGACGTTGATTAGAGTGCATCCGGTAGTGCTAATTTAGAAAGAAAATATTTATCGCCCGATGCCAAGCACATTGTTAAAAATGTGTATATTTCTTTATTTAACACTGAACAGGGGGTTTAATATAAATGCAACTAAAGCAGAAACATCTTCATTAACGAAAACTCCTTTGTCTACTTACAGTTAAAGATATTGTAAAAAAGCAAATTAAAGACAAAAAAGTACGTAGTGATGCTGGTAAAATCAATTGTTTTGACGAAAGCGACAAAGACGTAATTCTTAGAAAACCGTATGCTATGTACGAAGAGAAAATTGTTCTTATGTTGGTTGCATGAAACCAACATTTCTTGCAGCAGGACAAGCCTCTGAGAGTATTATCTCAAATGGGTTTTACATTATCGAACTATTAATAAAAGACAAATATTAATGGAATCACAACGATTACGATAGTGGCGCTTTGATTATTTAAAATCTATAAGAAAGTACAGATTAGAAAATGGTTCCATTATCTAAATCGATGAAACATGGTTTGATACACATGACACCCCAACAAAAGACTGTGTAGATCCATCAGGAAAATGTCAAACCAAAGCCCCATCGAACAAGGAAAAAATAATTATCATTTTGCATGCTGGTTCCGAAGATGATTGGGTTCCAAATTGCTTGTGGTTGTTCTCGAAAAATATTAACGATTCATCTTTGGACCACCATGATGACACCACAGCAGAACTTTTTGAATATTGGTTTAAAAATCACGTTTAGCCCAGTGTGCCTAAGAACAGTGTAATTGTAACGGGCAATGCTAGTTATCATAGCCATCAAATAATGTTCCTAATTCAAATAAACGAAAGTTAGAAATTCAGAACTATATGTTAAAAAATGATATATATTTTGAAAATCCATAAAAAATGTGATTTTCTAAAAAAAACATTTATTATTAAGAAGAAATATGTCTGTGATACCATTAGTGACGATGTGGGGCATGCGATTTTACGCCTTCCCCCCTGTGTTTTTAACCCAGTCGAGCATGTGACATCAGGTAAAATCAAATGTTAGAACAAAAACCACTTCTCCGACTTTAAGTGCATGTGTTGTGACCAGGGGCGTACCGTGAATTTTGTTTTGGGGTGGGTTGTTAGACAAAACCATATAATACCGTGTAGTATATTATAATGTTTATAATAAATATATTGTATCTACTATAAGAGATCAGTGGGGGGGGGGGGGGGGGGGGTTAACTCCCAGCGGTACGCCCCTGGTTGTGACTAATTAGAAAAGTTGTAGACAGCATTCCTATAGAAAGTTTAAAAAATTCGATTACCCATGTTATTAAAGTCGAAGATTCCTATTTTTCCATTCCATAACATAGAGCAACTTGTTTCTAATGTAGATGAAAATGACAGTGACAGCGAAACCGAATTATATCTGTAATTAAATTTAAGTAATAATTTTTTATTGTACAAATAAATCGATACCATAAACCGATGGCATAAATCAATAAACAATGCTGTAGTCATTTGTAATTTAACACGATTTTATTTTTTTCAAAATTTTTTCGGAATTTAAACCACAATAAATGAGCAAAAACAATGTTAAAAAACTAAAATAGTGAATTTCGAGTCAAGGTAAAACTTAATCGAAGTATATCCACAATTTCATTTTTTTGTTCAAGTACAAGAATATTTTAAGTTTTCGAGTAAACAGATACACAGGCAGACCGATGGAAAGGAAGCCATGTTTCGGGATCTAGGGACCTTGAAATGTGAGGATCTGTAAAAATGTCGAGAGGTAATTTTTTATGAATACCTACAGCTTCTCTTTTCATTCCTACCTGTAAAATAAGTAAGTATTTGTATTCTTTTAAATACAAACACCTCTTTAGTGATGCCCGCCATAGAGCAATTGGAACAAGTCAAGTGCATAACAAGTCCCAAAAATTATCACTTTTCGCAGTTTCACCCCCTCAATAAAACGTCACTTTCAAGATGAGATTAATACATTAAATAGAAAGAAATTAAAGAGGGGTGTAAGTAGTAACATCATACAGTGGGAAAAGAGCAGGGGCAAGTGAATTCACATGAAGTTTATCTCAATGTTATTTGACTCACATTTAATGAACTTATAGTGTACAAAAACATCCCCCGGGATTCGGGACCATAAAATTAGTTTTACCCTATATAGTTCTCATGATCAAATTATAAACAACTCCGCAGAGAGTAAGTATGTTACATAAATTAATTTAAAAACTTATTTTGAATGGTTATAATATAATGTGACGTATTTAAGAATATTTTGTGGGATGAACCAATTCGTCAGCAAATTTGGAGGAAAGTATATTTATACAGGGTGTCCATTAATTATTGGTACACAGCGAAACCACAGATTCCTTATATAAAAATATTAGGATTTAACCAAACTTACCTATGTTAAAAAGTTGATAATAATCAAGATACAGGGTGTCAAAGTTTAAAGTTCATTTTCGATTTTTTTAAGTAACTTTGAAAAAGCCAACGTTTCTTTACAAAATTTGGTTTTTGGGGGTTTTATGGGATGGGAAATTTAAATTTATTTAAAATTTCGATATAGATTGTAGAGGGCGCTGTCTGCGACACTTTGCGTAGGTTCAAAAGTTCACAAATTTTTTGCGCCTTAGTGCAATCCCTTTTTAAATGAAAATTGTACTTTCTCCACCCTTATGAGGTAAAAAATATATACCTCGTAAATGTCGCTCCGAGTAACCGTTTTCGAGATAGTTGCGTTTAAATTCTCCAGTTACTAAATACTTTTAAAACCAGAAAAAAACGATTTTTTTTACGAAAAGAGACAGCAGTTTTACTAACACAAATATTTTTTCTCAAATAAATTTTGTTATCACAAGAATATTAGAAACAATTAATAGAAAAGATGTCTGTTTTTGACAATAAATGTTTGAAGGAACTTCCATTCACTTAGC
Source organism: Philopedon plagiatum (assembly GCA_963971165.1). NCBI lineage: Eukaryota > Metazoa > Arthropoda > Insecta > Coleoptera > Curculionidae > Philopedon > Philopedon plagiatum. The sequence continues at coordinate 37,932,806 of OZ020190.1, read as the reverse complement.
TACACTTGACTACCCGTTTACTGAACGACCGCCTATTTTTAAAAAATAACTTCGTTTCGAAGCGACTCCACAGTATTTTCAATTCCCTGCCATAATTCTTCTCGGGTATTCTAGATATAGAAGAAAAATGTTAGTTTTACAAATCACAATTTAACAGGGTGCACTGAAGAATTTAAACGCAAGTATCACGAAAACGGTTACTCGGAGCGACATTTACAAGGTATACCTTTTATACCTAATAAAGATGGAAAACGTATAATTTTCATTCAAAACGAGGATATACTAAGGCGCAAAAAAGTTTTGAACTTTTAAACTTAAGCACAGTGTCGCAGACAGCGCCCTCTACAATCTACATCAAAATTTTAAATACATTTTAATTTCCCACCCTATAAAGCCCCAGAATACCAAATTTTTTAGAATACGCAGGCTTTTTCCAAAGTTATTTAAATAAATCGAAAATGAACATTAAACTCTGACATTCTATATTTTGATTATTATGAACTTTCCAACATAGGTAAGTTTGATTAAATCCTAATATTTTTACATAAGTAATTTGTGGTTTTACTGTGTACGGTTAATTAGCGGACACTCTGTATAGTGTAGTTCGTAAATTTATAGCTGTTTACCTAACAAGTGCAGAAAGTGATACTCTTCCATGACCGAACGACGCGAATCGGAGTTTGGTCAGCAGTCGAGTGCGGAATAGTATATTCTGTAACAAGGTTAGAATGAAAAACTCGATACGAGTGGAAAATTCCGAACGCGAGCGCCAGCGAGCGTGAGGAACCACGAGTATTGAGTTTTTTCATTCTAACTGAGTAACAGACTATATTTTCTCCACGACCAGAAAGTATGAATCAAATGAATGAATGTCAAATTCTATATCTGATTCATTCGATTTTTCACTCATTATTTCATTTGAATTGAAGCTTTTCTGACAAAAATTATGACGCCGCCACCATTTGCATCTGTCACTGACAATTTTGAAATCCACGGCAATCTATGTCGTTTGGTTCGATTACAGAATATTCATACCGTACCTTATTATGGAATGAAAATACATGCGAAACACATAAGAAGTAAGTGTTTCAGAATAAATATTCTAACTCAAGAGTAAGAATGTATATGTTCTATTATTAAAAATGATTTCGGAATTTCTATATTCTTTAATGGTTGTGGAGAAAAGACACTTTCCGCATGTGTTGGGTGCAATGATTATTTCTAGGAGCGCGGCGTGAGGAAAATTATCTAGTTTTGGTATTTCTTTAAAAATATTTTATTTCAGTATAGAAGAAAATACAATTCAAAATTCGTAATACGTATATTATTTTCATTTGTTATTAACAATATTAATAGCAAAAGAACAGTTACTTGCATTTGTTAAATTTATGGCCGAAGCTAACTAGTTTTTAACTGGTATAGAAAGATTTCTTGCCATTCCAGAATTATTTTTATGTCTTGTGTGTGTTTAACATGAGGTGACTGTAGGGCAATTGCTGCTGGCTGGTGCGATTTGGAAGTGGTAGCGTGGTTTTGGAGGATCCGAAGTGCATTTGGTTTTGTAAAGACTCGTTCACATATCCTTCAGCAACTTTTGCGGACTTCCATCAACCATGGCGCTTAACATTCGTGATGTTTACTCCACAGTCTACTAGCAGAGTGGCTGAAGACCGCCGAAAACAATGCCCAGTGTAGAGCTCGGGATTTGATAGTTTCAGGTATTCAGCCACGTCCGTGGGCATCTTGTCGATATTGATAATTCCAACACATTGGAGAGAACATTTTTCGTTTTGGTAATTTAACAAAAAATCTATGGGGCGTACAACTTTGTGGTCATAGTTATGCATATTTTTTTATTAAGTTTAAATTTCGTTGTCCGCTTACTACAAAGCTTCTGCGTTGATGGGTTTTATTATCAGGAATCGTAATATGCATCAAGGATTCTTTGTCTTCAATGTTATCTAGGGTTAAATAAGTTAATTTTTCACGGCGGCATCAAACCCCAATTAATGTGACAACTTTAGTCAAAAGGTGTACATCATCTAGAGCCTCGTTCAGAAATTGATGCCTTCGACCGAATAACGATCTATGTTACAGTTTAGTATTTTTTCAAAAGAAGCGAAACTCCAAAATCTATTGATTTTAATAAAGTCATGAGCGGAAATGTAAAGGCTGTTATTCCACCAACATTTGTATTTTCGCAGAAAAATAAAGGGTTTGTTAAGTAAGATAGACCGTTATTCCAACCCGAAATCACCTGTTCGGAATCGTGAAATGTGACGTAGCAGTAACATCTACAGCTATTTAAAGAGACAATCTCCTTTAGTCGATAGTAGAGACTTCATAGACCCTTATTCCATTTGAAACGGGATTTTTTCAAATTTGGAACATAGACTGTTATTCGGCCGAACGCTTCAATTGCTCTGTATTGTTTCTTGTTAGAGTTTTAGATTTTTTTTGGCTGAAATTCAACATTCTTTTTCTTGACAAAGGCGATCACTTTATAATATAGGCTTATAGCCAAAATATGTTTTAATTTTAACATATTTTAGCATTGAGTACCTTGACCATAACGTGGATAGTTAGCAAGTTTTTGAAATATCGGAAAAGTATACTAGAATTACCTCTTCTTTCTTGAAATTGTTTATTTTCTTTTTTGCAAACCATTTACTAAATGTTTCCAATTTTTTGGCATAACGTTATTTCGATTTTTCTGGTAACAGTTCGACGTTCATATTCTTGGCTTCTTCGAGAATGTCTTCCGGTACTCCATCAATCATATTCTCTTCAATTTCTTCCTCGATCTCCATGTTCTACTCTAAAGTTGGATAAAAGCCGAATAACCTTCGTATTTCCACTTTGACGTCTATACTGACAATCAAATAGGTACCTAACACAAACTTAATTTCATAGCAACGATATAAGTAGAAATGCCCTGTAATTATTCGGTGGATTCATAACGCAGGCCTGCGATGGTAAAATTGTCTTAAATCTAATGGATAAGTTTTATAGTTTTTTTTGTGATGATTACGGGAAAAATAGAGAAAAAATTCCATCACGTAAGGTTTTTCCACAATAAGCGGTTTTTGTTTCCATTTTAGACAAAATGCAGCTAATTTAATGGTAATTTGTATGATAATAGCCTTTTTAAAATAGGCACTGTTTTTTTTTCACACAGAGCAGAAATTCAACAAAGGAGGAAAGATACCAAAAGAAGCTCTTTGACAGTCATGGTAAATTCGCGCGAATCATTAGGAAAGACAAAATTTTGAAAAGAATTGCACTCAATTTCCTAATAAACAATTGAATGCTACTTGATTAGCATATCTGGCGATTGATAAAGAACTGCTTAAAACTGAGCTATCCGTTATTTATTCTAGGGAATCAGTATTTTTAAAAAATTAAGTATGGTTAAGCCATAGATTTATTAAGAATGGATACGGAATGATTTAACATTCTTTGAAGCCAAAACAAACCATTCTCAACGACACTGTAAACATAATTTGTAAACATTGGCCACATCTTATTTTACCTTGTATTTTTGTACAAAAAATACGTTAGAAGCATCACAAGATTTACTAAAAGTAATAAAAGCCCTAAAATATTTTATTTTTCTGCTAAATAATAATAAATTTAAGTTAAAAAGGTTTTATTATTTATAGGTTATGTTATTTCTAAAGGTGTTTATTTAAAGTCGCTCCGAGTCATTTATAAATCTATAAATCGCACTTTTTCTTTCCTAGTTCATTAGACAAAGGCTATGTGTAACCGAGTGTTCAGACCGAGGTTCGGCCGTTTTCCTAAGCAACCAGCACATACAGCAACACTTCTCAGCTCTAACACTCCAATGCTATTTTATCTCTTTCTACTACCATTCTTGATTCAATTACGTATTTCCTGTGGTATTTCCTTAAAGTTTGTAAACTGTTCCCCCAAGAGAAAACAAACAACAAATATAAGGCTTCACGTTCGATACGGTCACAGTATACTGAACATTGAATTATAATAAATCCATCGGTTAAGCTATTTATTTCAGTAATTTAATTTTATTGCAGAACACCTATAGTATTTTCCCACGAGCCGCCACTGACTGTACTTATTAAGAAGAAAAATAGTCTATGCACTGTTGTAGAGCCTTAGGAATTTCTAAGCAGGATTTTAGCCAAATACTTACGTTAAGGCGATTAGGTGTGATTGAGCAGTTTATTGTTTATGTACTTTTGCAAAAAAAATACTTGTAGCAACCAGTTGCACAAAAATAGAAAACGTTCTATTTCTATTCGACAAACAAACCATATTATTACCACTAATCGCAATGTGTGCAGCATCAATCAAACCTGGCTTAAGAGTTTAAGACATTTGTTTCATTATCGCCTTATTTTTTAGAAGCTTGCTTATGCGAAACGTTTTATTTTAATGCATTAACATTTATCAATACTGAGTTCCGATTTTTTTATATACTAATAATATTTACGGTCAGATCGCAGCAAGAACTCGAAATTCAAAGTTATGCCTAGGGCGGTCGAATTTTTTTGAATGAGTGGCATAAAATTTAAAATTAGGTATTAAATTATTTTAAAATGTAATTAGATGAATAAGCAAACTTCAAACGCATCAAGTGTAGGGTGGAACGAAATGGAGGTACACAATAAAGCGAATTAAAATATCAAAACGCAATGATTTGAAGAGGCGACGCGACCGACACCGACGTCGGTGAAGCGCCGCGCGAGCGGCGCTGGGGAATGAAAAGCTAGAGCGCAGCTCACAAAGCCGGTTAGATCGAGCGATAACCACATATCGTTGGGGTAACAATTGGATTAGCCATTTAACGTCAAGTTTGAGTAATGGCCGGTAACCCGGCACCCCCCGTTTACCAGTACAGTTGTTGCTGATTAAAATGTAATCTAATATAGCTACCGGAAAATATACTGAACGCAAACTGAATATTTCGGCTTTGTTATTTCGATTCTATCGTTTTATTTCTGTTGCCGGATTAAAATCTCATCTGGTACAGTTCGTTAGTATCAATTAAATTTCAATTGAATTTTTTCTACTTTTAGTATGCACTGGCGAACGGGAGAATTAAGCTTAGAACTCATGCTATTTTTTAATTGCATTTTGTTTTTATTTGTCTCTATTCACTTGTAAGATAATTTTTGCACATCAGTTTTTTCCAAGCACGTAAATTTTTATTTCATTTACAGACATATTTATCAGTACTAATATTTTCTATGTTTCACATGGAATATTTTTGAATTTTCGATAAATGGAACTGATTACTGATCACTAAGTAAGTAATTAATACCGGGAGATCTCATTTGGGTCATCCGTCCTTGAAAGAACGCAATTGGTGTTGCGTAGGTGGATTGCGCTAATAATTTCTGAGGCTGATCGTTGTACTCCTATATGAATTGCGTTTGTACTTTTTTTTGGCAATAATGGAACAGAATAATATATTGTTATAAATTGCACATTACATGGTCAATAGTGATAACAAATGGTAGTGATAAGTTATTCGTTCATTTTAAGTTTGTCACCAGTGGCGTGCCGTGCCTTTAGAGGCGGAGGGGGCACAATGATTTGTGGGCGCCAAATTTTTTTCCTTTTATTGGAGAATATGTGGTCATAGTAGGCAGTGAATCTCCAGGGGGCGCCGTAAATTATTTTCCTTTTATTGGAGAGTATGTGGTCATAGCATAGACAAGATATATTTAGACCATCACAACGTATTCGCGACACCAGCTGAATCCGTCCAATGTATGGGCGAAAAAGTGCGTTTGTGCGCAGTGGGCGCCAGTCAGATTTTTAAACGACGGTCCTCTCGAGGCATGCGCACTCGGGACGTCTAGCAAAAGTGGTTGTTGAACTCAATGACGCAACGCGGCGAACAGAACCGGGCCGAAAAAATCTCAGTCATTTGTATGTTATGGTATTTTTGGTTGGGGTGGCGAATATAGCGAACCTCTGAAGCTTGTTATTTCGATACAAAAATAGTCTTTACAAAGTGTTACAGACATTTCATATGTTTCGCCAATTATGTATCCAACTTTTAAATATAAGGAATTATTTCGTAGTCTATTTCTTACAAGTAGTGCATAAATAGAAATAGTTTAATTCCAAATTTAAATTATATGAATATGTGAAAGAATAGGAGGTAAAAAATATAATTTATCTTAAATGCACTCCGGTGTTGAAGTGAATACACACACGGAGAAGTAGAAATATTTGTCAGTGACGTATATTGAGTGTGGTCAAGGTGTCAGAAAGGCACTGATGGGGTGTGTGTGTATTAGGGGCATTGTATAAGGGGTAAGATGGTGTAAGAAGGTCATATATAGTGTCAATGCCTCCTTCCCCTATATTGCATAAGGGTGAGTGTGTCCAAAAGGCATATTTGCGCTTTCGCCAAAGGGGCACTCAAAATACTAGTGGATTAGGGTAGAGGGGAGTATTTTAAAACGGATGGCGAAAGAAAAAAGCGCTTTCGCCAAAGGATCGCTAAGATATCAGTGGATTAGAAGGGTGAGTGTCCAAAAGGCATATTTGCGCTTTCGTCAAAGGGGCACTAAAAATACTAGTGGATTAGGGTAGAGGGGAGTATTTTAAAAGGGATGGCGAAAGAAAAAAGCGCTTTCGCCAAAGGATCGCCAAGATATCGGTGGATTAGAAGGGTGAGTGTCCAAAAGGCATATTTGCGCTTTCGTCAAAGGGGTACTAAAAATACTAGTGGATTAGGGTAGAGGGGAGTATTTTAAAAGGGATGGCGAAAGAAAAAAGGGCTTTCGCCAAAGGATCGCTAAGATATCGGTGGATTAGATTGACATGGGGCCGTAAGTAGTAGCGCTTTCAGCAAAGTATCAAGTGCACACACTGTAAATAGGTGTAAAAATATTTACATCTTACCCTAGAACTTGCTTTGTTCAAGAATTATACAGGATGGGATGCCAATCCAATAAAATATACACATGTAATTTTTTTGATTTACTATTTTACTTCTTAAAACAGTTGCATATTTTATTTCTATTGTTTAGAATACTATGTTTATATTTTATTTCAACTTTCAATTTTGTAAATGTAACGTTTAAAAAATTAAGAGGGGGGGGGGACATTAAAGAGACGCACTGTATATATATAAACTGAGCTATTTTCGAGGAATTATCGACAGTTTTGTATAGCAAGAAAACTAAGATTTAAGTCAACAAACTATACACTTTTTGTTAAAATCTCACTAATGGTTACATTTTTATCATTAATAAAAAGAATAATTACATGTAATATATTTAGCATTTATTACTCGATAAAAGATTCACGTCATGTGAAATAAATTTTGAAGTACGGTCCTGTCTATCACAAGGCAAACGTTCGACAATGCGCAAGCCCGCAGAGGACCGTCTTTGTTTACGGATTCAGCTCGGTAAATTTGCCGCATTCGTAATTGACATTATTTCTCTACTATATATTTTCTCTATGGGTCATAGTAGGCAGTGAATCTCCGTAGGGGCGCGAGGGCGCCGTTAAAACGAGGGGGGGGGGCTTGCGCCCCCCTAGCCCCCTCGACGGCACGCCACTGTTTGTCACCACACATTAAAGGATCGTCAACGATATCACGTTGCGATTATACTTTAGGCAAAGTTTACAGAATAAATAATCTGTAAACTTTGCTTTAGGTTAGTGCTGCACGAAATTGCACTGCTTGTTATAGAGGGGACTTATTTTTGAAGTCAACAGAATAAAATGCTGCCTAAAATTTCTCTTCTAAATTTTCCTAGTGGTTTTTCATTCATGGCAGTACGCTGGAATGCACAATTTTATTATACTAATATCAATAAATCTTAGTCGAACGAATTTCTTTCAAGTTTTGTTTTATCCAACTGTACAGAGATTTTCCATGTCTCTGGAAAATTAAGTCCAGTGAATAAGCAGGCAAGTACAAAAAATCAAGGCCTACGATGAGATTTAAAAAAAAACTAAGATAAAGAGATCCTTCCGCAGCAAGAGTCTCGGTAAAAACAATTTGACTGGATTCAAGGGTCTTTCAAAAAGGCTAAAGCCGCCGCCAATGCCAATGTTGTAATCATATTAATGGCTTGGGCATTTAAGAAAAACTGAATAAAACGAGCAGTGTGTAGAGGTAGCGTTCTTGGTGATTACCCGTAACCGTTTTGCCTGTCGTGCAATCCTGCCGAAAAAGAACGATGTCTGTGGGGGCCTTTACGCATCATGTAGGTACTGATGCGAAAGCCGAATGGCACACTAAAGTCTATTTATTTCGACGATAGACCGAATATAAACAGATGCACGCTGCCTACAAGTGATCGGTTCAAACGATGAAATTGAACAGGGCCGCATTGAGAATGAGAAGGAAAACTTTAAACTGCAAAACTGTTTACAATTAAATAAAAACTAAAATAATTGCCAGCCTTGACAACCAAACAAACAAAACAGCGATTAAAAGTCAACGCAAAAAATTAAAACTACAAAACAAGTCAAAACTCGAAAGAAAGTCGAATAGCCCTTTTCAGTAGAGAGCCTAATTACAATCCTGCGAAATACCGCAGATAGCTGTCTGGCACGCCTCTTTCAATTTAATGTCCGGTCGACCAATACAAATAGGAAGCTGGTGGAGGCTCGACGAGATCGTCTGACTATGATGTGTAGGGTTAATATTTACATCGGTCTATCTTCGAGATTAGTTTTGGGAATAATCGAATGAATTAAATAATCGAAATATTAGCTCTCGAATGATTTTAATAATCGAATGATCATTCGAAATAATCATTCGAATCAAAAAATATAGCAAATAAAACTACACAAAAATCATCTCTTGAATTTTTTTTGCTTGGATTGGCCGTTTTCGATAAAAACAAAAAAATATAAAGTTATACATAACATTATTAATTATTAGTATAATTTGTTAAAAAAACAAAAAAGTAAGAGATCCATGAAAACAAAAGCACTTCTTTAAACAAATTAGCATGACTCCCATTTATGCATTAAAAATTGTAACCAAATTTCAACTTTATACTAATTTGCGTCCTCTAGTTATTTAGGAAAAACCTTTTACAAAAATTCAACACCCTGTGTATTAAAAACAAAGTCTTTTAGGACCTATCGACCTATGTTTTGTCTTAAAATTAAGTAAGGAATAATACCCTCAAGTTTGGCCACATACTCTACTAACACCCTGTATATATCATGAAAACATGCAATAACACTATGCGTTGTCGAGAGATGAAATAAAGCTCGATCGATATCGAAGGATCATTCGAAATAAACAATCATTCGAATGAAAAAATCATCCGAGACCCAGACAATATTAAAAACATGCTATGCGTTGTCGAGAGATGAAATAATGCTCGAGCGATATCGAAGGATCATTCGAAATAAATAATCATTCGAATGAAAAACACATCCGAGACAATCGCATCGTAACGCAACGTCGAGTGCCGAGTCGGCGGCGCGGCGGCGGCGGCGGCATCATTTCGTATTTCGTCTCGTCATTCGAAGCGGCGAAAGGCGATTATTATTATATTATAATCTCTCGGCTAAATCATTCGAATGATCGCGCTGACTTCTCGAGATATCTCGAGTGATTTGAATAATCGAATGGTCGATTATTTTTCATTCGAGATATCCCATCGCTATTCGAGATGTCTATACTTTAGAACACTGAACGAGTCGTTCTCTAATTGTCCGATACGGGCCGAGAATATTGAACAAGATCTCCTCTGTAAAGTAGTAACAATATTTTTAGGCGATTCTGTTATTTTTATTAAAAAAATGTTGAAACCTTCATCAATGTAAAACGCCTAATATCCGGCCCTTAAGAAATCAAAATTGTACTAGAGAGATTGGTTTAAATGGTCCCATATGACCTAATTTGATCTAAGGAAGCTAATATTCAGATATATTCTACTTGTCTTCGAATAATCCGAAAGCAATGCATGGGGAAATGGGCTTGAACTCCAAAACCTGCGGTTGTACGCCCTGTTATTTACCTGTAATATTTGATATGATTCAATTCTTAAAATAATATAAAAAATAAAACAAAACAGTCCAAATTACATCCACTTTACCGAAAAAAAATCCCACAAATCCTAATGACATTTTTTTGGTCAAATGTGTCATTCACGAAAGCGTAATCTGCGGCAAACCTTTTAGGAAGTCTGTTTTCTTGATGTGACAATAAACATCGGCAATTTGTAGGGCTGAGAAACAAAGCTATAATTTAAGATGTTCCAAGATAAATAATGCTCTATTTTATGGTTGTGATTTTTGCAGAGGCCTATGAATGAATCAGGTAGTCAATGGCGGTACGAAGAGGAAGTTGTAAAATTTGTGAATGACGTAAACAGTACTAGGTAAGATACTAAGTAAGATTGTTGTTTTTCAAATGCTATGGTATTTAAGTTTTCATTATTTTTTAAATTTTAAGATCCGGTTGGGTCCGCACAGAATTGGAAAAAATGATCCTCGTCCAAATTTTCTAAATTGTTGATGTGGATCTTGTAATGGCGAATCTCTTCCCTTTCAAATAAATTTTCAACTGAATGGTGACACACATTGTGGTCTAAGCCAAACTGTCGAAGTAGTCGATTTGAATTATCTTGTAGGTCACTTAAACTACCCAGAGCCTTATCACTACCAGTAGCTATTTCTGGTCTGCCTGACCTGTGTTTGTCTTTCACACTTCTCGTTTCGTTGAATTTCTTTACCAAATTGCTTACACATGACTGGGTTATTGCAGGCCAATTGGGATAGGTCTGCATGAATAACTCACATACTTCCTGTTGTGTTCTCCTGCGGTCACCATATCCATCATTAAAATATCAATTTTTTCTCCTTCAGTTAAAGCTGCCATCCTCATTTCTAGTTTCTGTTTGCTGACGAATGAAGATTTGATAACTGTCTATTTAGCCATCTGACAATACCTAGCTGATTCCAAAGGTGTTTTCTCACCTTTCTATTTTCAAAAAATTAATGAATAATTTAATTTTTTTACGTAAATCTATTATTTTGACAAATAAATCAATTAAACCCTATATCACTGAATTTGTCTTTTAAAGGACTATTTCAAACCTTCAAAAATATACAGGACTTTCCATTTAAAATAAAAAACTCTTATTCTCTCTGACCCAAGCAAACCCTGTATAGTGACAGAAACGGTTTTATCGTTCCAAGGTGCCGTTGTAAATTATACAGGGTGTCCGGTAACTTATGGGCCATAGAGCAACTGGAGATAGTAGATATAAAAATATGTCTTTTGAGCCAAATTTGCCCAAGTAAAATGTTAGAGGTTAAAGAGATACAGGGTGTTGAAAGTGAAAATTAATTTTCGAAAAATGATGATAATTTTGAAACGGTTTAAGATATCGAATTCAAAATCGGTATAACTAGGTTTTCGAGAGTGAGAAATTCGAATTTCGTGTTAATTTCAAGATACTCCCTAGAGGGCGCTTGCTACGTGCTTCATGTTGAACTAATTCATCCATATTTTTTTAACCGTGCAGTTACTAGTATTTATACTTTAAACTATAAAAGAACCTACCTTTTTACGTAAAAAAGGTGCTCTTGGTCGATCTCGATATCTCAAGCCGTTACCCAGATTCTAGGACTTGATGATAAAAAGGCAGAAAAAAAAACAAAATGAAAATATTGGAAACTATTAAAAATTTGTTTTAATTCACTTTAGTAAATGTTGAAAGTGTCCACCGTTTACTTCAATACATTTTCTTAAGCTTTTTAACAAATGACGTCTCACATTCAGGAAGATATTTTGATTATCTCCTATAACAATGGCGGCTTCTTGAATTTTTTGTTCAAGTTCTTCCCGTGTATTGGATTCATCACCATATACCAAATTCTTCATGTGACCCCACAGATAAAAATATAACGGGTTAATATCTGGGCTACGCGGTGGCCAAGGAAATTCGCTACCGCGACCAATCCACCGATGTGGAAAACGCTGATTTAAATGATTTCGAACAGGAACTGCAAAGTGTGCGGGGGCACCATCTTGCATGTACCACATATTGTGTCTTATGTTCAGAGGTATATCATCCAGAAGGTAAGGTAAATCGTTTTCTAAAAACTGCACATATTGTTCTCCATTAAGCCTCTGCGGAAGCTGATATGGGCCGATCAAGAAATTGTCGATAATGCCGCACCAAATATTTATCGAAAACTCGTGTTGAAAATGTCTTTCTTTGGGTAGTCGTGGATTTTCCAAAGCATAGTGATGATTATTTTTCCAGTTAAAAATTCCGCGTCTTGTAAAAGTTGCCTCGTCAGTAAATAATATTTTTCTCAGGAACATGGGATCTTCGTTATTCTTATTTAGTAGATTTTGACAGAATTCTGATCTGACTGGCAAATCTCCTGGCAGTAAATTTTGAACGGGCGTGAAATGGTAAGGAAATAAATTTTCTGCATTGATGACTTCTGAGACGGTCGATTTACCTATTCCTGTAGAAGCTTCCAAACGCCTAGTGCTTAATTCAGGATTTTCCGCGATACGAACCAAGATCTCTTCTTCTTGCTCGACCGTTATAGTTTTCGGTCGTCCACCAGGATTTTTTACATAAAACGAACCTATTTCACCTAACTGATTGAATATTCTTTGAAATATTTTTCGGTCTGGAATGATTCTGGTTGGGTAGAGTTCTACATAACTTCTAAGTGCAGCACGACTATTATAATTCGCTTGTGCATAAACGCAGACCATATCACGTAATTCACGGTTAGAAAACTTATTAAGCCTGGGCATTTTTATTTGAAAAGATTACAGTACTTGATGGATATTGCAAAAACTTTTTATTTACGTACCTTTGACGGGAAAAAGTAGAAAATAATGACAGTTTTCACCGCAACAAATTTTGTCAAAATGCAAGGCACACTTTGTGAATTAAATATTTCTCAGCAATCAACAGAATGTGCAATGGAACATTCAGACGCTAGAATCTGGGTAACGGCTTGAGATATCGAGATCGACCAAGAGTACCTTTTTTACGTAAAAAGGTAGGTTCTTTTATAGTTTAAAGTATAAATACTAGTAACTGCACGGTTAAAAAAATATGGATGAATTAGTTCAACATGAAGCACGTAGCAAGCGCCCTCTAGGGAGTATCTGGAAATTAACACCAAATTCGAATTTCTCACTCTCGAAAACCTAGTTATACCGATTTTGAATTCGATATCTTAAACCGTTTCAAAATTATCATCATTTTTCGAAAATTAATTTTCACTTTCAACACCCTGTATCTCTTTAACCTCTAACATTTTACTTGGGCAAATTTGGCTCAAAAGACATATTTTTATATCTGCTATCTCCAGTTGCTCTATGGCCCATAAGTTACCGGACACCCTGTATATACGTGCCAATTTTCAGAAATATATTTTCAGTAATTTTTGAAATATTTGCAATAATCCAGACTTTTTGATACCTCTATATTATTTACTTGTTTGTTTTGTAGGTATCCAGGTATTTCTAAGTTGGGATTTTGGAAAAATAAATTTTAATGCATTACAAAGTAAGAGAAACTAAAATATTTATTTCGACAACAATTTTTTTTTATAATTTTGGGATTAATGGGGGGGGGGAATTACCACCATTACCCCCTCCCCCGTAAATCCGCCCTAGATTTATTGAATCAAATTGTATTTTAACAGTTTTTCATTTCTCACTTAAAAAATTATGACACACAGTATGTTTGTTACCATCGTAAATTACATATAACATGCCCTAATTTAAGATGATAGTATTAAAATTATAAAATTCATGTTTAGTGAAAGACCTTATTAAAATTATGAAATTAATGATTAAAAAAACTTGAATTTATACACTAGACATGCATTTCTTGATTTTTATGAGCTTTATTTCTTGTAAAATAGTGATTTTGTTATTTTCTACCATAGCACTAGCAAGATTGCTGTGCATTTCTTCCAATCTTATATTATCGCATACCAATACATCTTCAGAAAAGGATTCTTTATTTTGGACTCGTTTCAAATCTGACCCGTCATTTGGTTGATCGTGAATTTCTTTGGATGTTCTAGGTAGATTTTCGTAAGGTAATTATTAATCATTCGTCGTCATTTTATAGATTTATTAAATTAAATTGTATTTTAATAGGTTTTCATATCTCAATTAAAAAATTATGACACACCTCAGGATTCTTGTTACTATCGTAAATTACATAATATAATATTACCTGATTTAAGATGTTAGTATTAAAATTATGAAATTAATGATAAAAAAAAACTTGAATTTATACACTTGACATGCATTTCGATTTTTGTGAGCTTTGAAAATAATTCTTCAATGCCTAGTAAAACACAAAAAATAAATAAAGGTTAAACTAGCTATCTCGTATCTTATACACAAACGTACATATATATTTGTATTAAATAGAATTATAGTGCAATATTTTTAGCACCCTGTAGTTATAAGCCGCCACTGAAATCAGGTAAAACAGAACCAAATAAAAGTGTCGTGTCGGCGGAAGAAGTTATCCACATCAAATTACAGGTAGCAACGGAAATAAATATTGTATTGTCTAGACAAAAAAGTCGACCACCAGAGCGAAGGAATCATCACTATTTTTAAATCATTTGTAAGTTCCATAAACCTGAACAGATAAGATTTCAAGAGTTATTAGTGGAGATTGACAGGAAAGCCCCGTTTATGGGGGCTCTAATGCTTTTATAGGTGATCTAATTTCTAGGCTTTTTTGTTTTATGGGATTTCGGATTTTATGTAGTAATCTTCTTAAAAGAGCATACGTTTTATTTTTGACTATATCAAAAGTGTTATATTTGTACGTTGGTAAAGTGCATCAATTACAGCCGAAATAAAAATAAAATTTAATGGCACTTATCAGTTTTCTTTATTATGTTTTCTACTAGCAATAATAGTACCCGTACAATACAAAACTGTTCCTTGAACTGCCCAGAACTATTCAATATTTCACTACACTAAGAACTTATCACGTACTTACTGTACTTGTTAGCGATTATTACAAATGTTCGTCCATGAGACGTTCAAAGGATCATATATTTAGAACAGATCTTTCCTCACTCACTATTTCATAATTTCACTACACTAAGCACTTATCACTTACTTACAGGTCTACCAGTGGCGAATTTAGGGGGGAGGGGCGCCCAACTCCTGAAACCTTGTACAAAACGAATTTCAATAGCGAATTTTATTAAAATAAATATGGTATCATAAACATTAACTATTCCTACATAGGTATTCTACAAAGTATTATAAACATAAACAAACATTTTCCGTCTATGTAAGGTCTTTGAAATTAATTACAACACAAAAATATGAATATATATTAGTACTATATGTGATATAAAAAATCCAATCCTTTTCTTGGCATTTTAAATTTGCATACTCTTCGATTGTTTATGAAAACATTTCTTATACCTCACTGCGATTCACAAATAACCAAATAGTTTTTTTTTTTTTCAAAAAACATTCTTTTGAAAGTAAATTTCTTCGAAAAACAGCTTTTTCGAAAACGGACCAAGGAAATTTTTCAAAACTATTTCTTCAAATACACATATTTCGAACGTACATTTTTTCAAATATGTCCTGACAGCTTTTTCAAAGATACTTTTTTAAAAACGGATTTATGAAACCTTTTCTCGAAAACACGTGTTTCGAAAGTACTTTTTTGGAAAACGTCTTCAAAAAATAATGTTTAAGAAATAGGTACAGTAGGTATTTAGAAAATTAAATTATGAACTCTAGTAGCTTGGAAAATGTTAATCAAAAAAAGACGAAAAAAGATCCTGAACAAACCTAAACGCACCTTTTTTGGGTTTGATCAGGTTTCCTTAGGTTTGGTATGTTATTTTCTAGAAAAACAGCTTTTTCGAAAACGGACCAAGGAAATTTTTCAAAACTATTTCCTCAAATACACATATTTCGAACGTACATTTTTTCAAATATGTCCTGACAGCTTTTTCAAAGATACTTTTTTAAAAACGGATTTATGAAACATTTTCTGGAAAACACGTGTTTCGAAAGTACTTTTTTTCGAAACGTCTTCAAAAAATAATGTTTAAAAAATAGGTACCGTAGGTATTTAGAAAATTAAATTATGAACCCTAGTAGCTTGGAAAATGATAATCAAAAAGAGACGAAAAAAGATCCTGAACAAACCTACACCAAAGTTTAGAGAATATCTTTAAACTGTGCCTACATGCACCTTTTTTGGGTTTGATCAGGTTTTAGGTTTGGTATTTTATTTTCTAGTAAATTATTTTTTCAAAAAGCCGTTGCTTGAAAAAATTAATATCCGAAAATATTTAATTTGGAAAAAGATGTTCTCTAAAAAAAATATATTTTTAAAGAGTGCTTTAAAAAAATTAGTTTTAGGAAAATTCTACTTACCTAAGTACCTACTCGTATATCCCCCCTAATGAGCAAAAGGCATAAATAAAAAAATGCTACAATATTTACACATTCTTATTAATCAAACCATTTGTCCTGTCGCGTGTGAGCTAAGATGACTAACTCTATCGTTTGATGTTAAATTAAGTACAGTTTTTTGAAAAACTGCTTCTTCGGAAGATGTTTTTCAGAAATGGATCTACACAAATTTTTAATTTTTTTTAAAGAATCTTTTTTCCGAAAATATATTTTTTTTAAATATATAGTTTTTCTAAATGTAAATTATGAAACTGAACTGAACTGACCTAAACGAACCGTTTTTGTGTCAGGTTTACGTTCCCCTGTGTCTGCTATGTTACTCTGTAGTAAATTAATTTCAAAAAAGTGTTTTTTTTAATCTGAATAGTCGAAGTCTTTTTCGAAACAATGTAGTGTCTAAAAACATGTTTTGTTAAAAACTGTTTTTATCTGTTTGAAAATTGTCAGTATGAAAAATATCGATTATGGAAAATCTTAGCGTGCTATTTTCGTCTATGGTATTCATCATTCACGTAAGGTTCTTAAGATATTGATGTGATAAAAGAATCAGAAAAATTAATTTTTGACAAATGTAATAATTAAAAAAACAGCTTTTACTTAACTAATATGTACCTACCAATTGGTTCTAAGAATAAAGCAAATTAACTAATTTAAATATACTACAAAATCCTTATAATACTCCTTTCGCATTCTTTCGAATTCTCCGGAGATGTAACAAAATTTATCCGGTTGATTGTTATGCCTTTAACTTGAAGCCATGTTTCCTATTCATCAGAGCGATTTACTTTGTTTTGCTCACAAAAACAAAATGTAGTAGTGCTTTTATCACGTTTAAATATTGGATGATATGCTTTTTGAGAATACCTGAACTTATATTAGATTGTAAGGTTAGCAGATTAAGGTATTATTTAGTGACAGTGGGAATTTCCAGACTAATATATAACTGATTAATTAGCCCTCATTAGGATATCTGAAAAACCTTAGGTACGTGATAAAATAGTGATCATTAATCACTACCTCAAACTCTATAACAAATAGTGGTTGAATTTCAGACGATTTTACCCATGCAGACCTGTGTTATCGTTAAAAAGGAAAATTGAATTTTTGCTAGTCGTTAAAAAAACTCCTCCTTTGCAGCGCCCTGTATAATAACATAATTCAACCTTGTTAATTTTGGCTTAATTTTTTAAGAACTTTTAACCGTTTAAAACCGTTTAAACTGTTTAAAATTTTCTCTTTAAATTTTTTAATATGTTATTTTAAACTATTATTTATTTAATTTATTACTGTCTAAAATACCTTTAAAAATATAAAAATGTTGTAGTTGCTTTAAGTTTCTGTATTACAAAAGGACCAGTACCTTTCTCTGGTTTGTTATGGACATGAATTTTCTGTAAGTGAAAGTTGTTTTTTTTTTAATTTATAGAGAACAAATAAATAGTTAAATATTATATTGAACCAAGGGTAGAATATCTCAACTCCGGTTGAGATGTCTCCTAAACTTGTGACTTTTCGAAAATTTAACATTTTGTAACATACATTTTATTTAAAATTCCGAAAATAATCCATTTAACAACACAATATAATATTTAGGTATATACACTGTGAGTCCCGGGTTACGTACCTAATCGATCGTTGAAGTCTTTTTAACCGACTTAATTTACAACAGAATCAGAATTAACCATGGATTTATTATATAAAAGGATACGGGATGATATAACATTCTTTGAAGTCAAAACAAACCATTCTAAGCGACATTGTAAATACAATTTGTAAACATGGGCCACATCTTATTTTACCTTGTATTTGTGTACAAAAAATACGTTAGAAGCATTACAAGATTTGCTAAAAGTAATAAAAGCCCTAAATTACTTTATTTTTTGCTAAATAACAATAAATTTAAGTTAAAAAGGTTTTATTATTTATAGGTTATGTTCTTTCTAAAGGTGTTTATTTAAAGTCGCTCCGAGTCGTTTATAAATATATAAATCTATACGTCGCACTTGTTCTTTTCTAGTTCATTAGACAAAGACGTACGTGTAACCGAGTGTTCAGACCGAGATTCACCCGTTTTCCTAAACAATCAGCACAGACAATAACACTTCTGAGCTCCAACACTCCAATGCTATTTTATCTCTTTCTACTACCATTCTTGATTCAATTACGTAGTAATTCGTAGTCTTGTCTATGTTCGTAAACTGCTCCCCCAAGAGAATAACAAACAACAAAATATAAGGCTTCACGTTCGATACGCTCACAGTATACGGATATCGAATCCTTTTATGTAATAAATCCATGGAATTAACAAACGAACAGCAATGTTGCTCAAAACTTTTAATCAAATAATAATAATTTTAATTGACCTGTAGAGCCACCTTTGGAAATGTCATTAACATGAGTGCTGTCACATTACAAGTGTCCAAAGGTTTAATTAACTCTTGATTAAATTGTTTGTGCAACAGGACGACAGAATTTTTTCTCGGGATATATAATATTTTAATCGGAAGGATTAACAATATTTCTCCACAACCATTAAAGAATGTAGAAATTCCGAAATCATTTTTAATAATAGAACATATACATTCTTACTCTTGAGTTAGAATATTATTTGTTCTGAAACACTTACTTCTTATGTGTTTCGCATGTATTTTCATTCCATAACAAGGTACGGTATGAATATTCTGTAATCGAACCAAACGACATAGATTGCCGTGGATTTCAAAATTGTCAGTGACAGATGCAAATGGTGGCGGCATCATAAGTTTTGTCAGAAAAGCTTCAATTTAAATGAAATAATGAGTGAAAAATCGAATGAATCAGATATAGAATTTGACATTCATTCATTTGATTTATACTTTCTGGTTGTGGAGAAAATATAGTCTGTTACTCAGTTAGAATGAAAAAACTCAATACTCGTGGTTCCTCACGCTCGCTAGCGCTCGCGTTCGGAATTTTCCACTCGTATTGAGTTTTTTCATTCTAACCTTGTTACAGAATATACTATTCCATTTTTTTTGGTAAATTATTGTACAGAATTAACTTATTTTATTAAAATCTTCTACTCAGGTAAATTTTAAACATACTTCATTATGCTCACTTACTTTGCGAGTGTATATGAGTGATATGGAAAAAGGAACACTCTGTAAAAATAATTTAATTTTGTCAATGCTTTATATACAGGGTATTACGGAATTCACTGCATATATTGGAATCAGTAGCGGATCTACGATTTATAGGACCATACACAGAAAAAACTGCTATGCTATTTTCACTAATATATGTTTGACCACTGTCACATTGGTTATATTAAAGTTAATATTATCTCAACAAAACATCACGGAAATAACAAAAAATAAATATTGCTTTAAATACAGACTTATTATTGGAGTTCAAAAGTATTCCCATAGACAAAATATATTTAGACCATCACAACGTATTCGCGACACCAGCTGAATCCGTCCAATGTATGGGCGAAAAAGTGCGTTTGTACGCATATGGCGCCAGTCAGGTTTTTAAACGACGGTTCTCTCGAGGCATGCGCACTCGGGGACGTCTCGCAAAAGTGGTTGTTGAACTCAATGACGCAACTCGGCGATCAGAACCGGGCCGAAAAAATCTCAGTCATTTTTATGTTATGGTATTTTTGGTTGGGGTGGCGAATATAGCGAACCTCTGAAGCTTGTTATTTCGATACAAAAATAGTCTTTACAAAGTGTTAAAGACATTTCATATGTTTCGCCAATTACGTATCCAACTTTTAAATATAAGGAATTATTTCGTAGTCTATTTCTTACAATTAGTGCATAAATACAAACAGTTTAATTCCAAATTTAAATTATATCAATATATGAAAGAATAGTAGGTAAAAAATGTAATTTATCTTAAATGCACTCCGGGTGTTGAAGTGAATATACACACGGAGAAGTAGAACTATTTGTCAGTGACGTATATTGAGTGTGGTCAAGGTGTCAGAAAGGCACTGATGGGGTGTGTGTGTATTAGGGTCATTGTATAAGGGGTAAGATGGTGTAAGAAGGCCATATATAGTGTCAATGCCTCCTTCCCCTATATTGCATAAGAGTGAGTGTCCAAAAGGCATATTTGCGCTTTCGTCAAAGGGGCACTAAAAATACTAGTGGATTACGGGAAGAGGGGAGTATTTTAAAAGGGATGGTGAAAGAAAAAACACTTTCGCCAAAGGATCGCTAAGATATCAGTGGATTAGAAGGGTGAGTGTCCAAAAGGCATATTTGCGCTTTCGCCAAAGGGGCACTAAAATACTAGTGGATTACGGGAAGAGGGGAGTATTTTAAAAGGGATGGTGAAAGAAAAAACACTTTCGCCAAAGGATCGCTAAGATATCAGTGGATTAGAAGGGTGAGTGTCCAAAAGGCATATTTGCGCTTTCGCCAAAGGGGCACTAAAATACTAGTGGATTAGGGTAGAGGGGAGTATTTTAAAAGGAATGGCGAAAGAAAAAGGCGCTTTCGCCAAAGGATCGCTAAGATATCAGTGGATTAGATGGGTGAGTGTCCAAAAGGCATATTTGCGCTTTCGCCAAAGGGGCACTAAAAATACTAGTGGATTGGGGTAGAGGGGAGTATTTTAAAAGGGATGGCGAAAGAATAAAGCGCTTTCGCCAAAGGATCGCTAAGATATCAGTGGATTAGATTGACATGGGGCCGTAAGTAAGTAGCACTTTCACCAAAGTATCAAGTGCACACACTGTAAATAGGTGTACAAATATTTACATCTTACCATAGAACTTGGTTTGTTCAATAATTATACAGGATGGGATGCCAATCCAATAAAATATACACATAGTTTTGGTAATTTTTTTATTTACTATTTTACTTCTTAAAACAGTTGCATATTTTATTTCTATTGTTTAGAATACTATGTTTATATTTTATTTCAACTTTCAATTTTGTAAATGTAACGTTTAAAAAATTTAGAGGGGGGACATTAAAGAGACGCACTGTATATGTATAAACTGAGCTATTTTCGAGGAATTATCGACAGTTTTGTATAGCAAGAAATCTCAGATTTAAGCCAACAAACTATACAATTTTTGTTAAAATCTCACTAACGGTTACATTTTTATCATTAATAAAAAGAATAATTACAAGTAATATATTTAGCATTTATCACTCGATAAAAGATTCACGTCATGTGAAATAAATTTTGAAGTACGGTCCTGTATATCACAAGGCAAACGTTCGACAAGGCGCAAGCCCGCAGAAAACCGTCTGTGTTTACGGATTCAGCTGGGTAAATTTGCCACATTCGCAAATGACATTATTTCTCTATTACATATTTTCTCTATGAGTAGGTATTCCTATTTCTTTGAAAACTCTATTATTATTATTTCAATGATCAAAATACTATTGGAAACCAATAAATTTCTATTATTCGTTTGAGTGTAGAATTGTTAGAGCCAACAAATGAAACTACATAATTTGAATGCTTAAATATAATTGGGCGAAAAATAGGCAGTGTGATTCAAATTACAATATATTTTATTAAACGAACAAGAACTACAGTTTAAACAAAAAATGTAATAATTAAGTCAATAATCCTAATATCATTTCAATTAAAATAAACACTCCAATAAAACACATACGGTATTAGGGAAATAATAACAAATATTAATTCACTGGGTTCTATTGTTGACTGAAATATTACTTCAATTGCTCGCGGACACCCTTTGTGCTGTTGCAGTTGGTTTTTATACGTTAAATCGTCGTTTAAGCTTGCGGCCTGTTTGGTTGTGTGTTGGCTTATGCAACTAAGTATACCTCCAAAAATGATAGATCTTTTGCAGGATTGGGGACTGGAGCACAGGCCTGTAGCCAGGTTTTGATTTCAGAGGGGCAACTAAAGTTTTAGGGGGGCAAACTTATTTTAATTTAGGTAATCATTTAAAACCACAATGATTTTAGTGATTTTCTAGTGTGGGCAACTTTTTCTTTCAGAGTGGGCATTGCCTGCATTCGCTGAGATAGATGTGGCCCGGATTATTTTCTTTAGACAATAACAATTCCTGTACTTGATGCCGATTTTCGTCAGTTAAAACTGTTCTTGGTCGTCCACTGCCAGCTCGCCTAGCTTTGAGAATGATGACAGAAAAACAACTGAACAAGAATTTACCATACTGGTCAGTTCCATGGGCAGTTTACACCAGAACATATTTTAGCTATCACAATACTCATCTTTGTTTCCTGACAATCACCGAGGAAATAGATTTCTTTTTACCCGTGTTGGCGAAAGTGCATTAGAAAAAGACAAATAAAAAAATAATATGTTGAAATTTTTATCGTACCTTCTTTCCTTGTGTGAGTATTGCTGGTTATATACTTCGAAAGATTAGTCATCGCAAAATTCTTTGCTTTCCTGATAAAAGTCCCAACGGAATCCGATTTTTTTCTATCCTTGTTAGTAAAAGGGGCATTAGTCAAAGACAAATAAAAACGATGTTGTTGCCAATAAAAAAGAATAATTAAACATTTTATCACAGCTGCCTTTGTTTGTGCAAGTATTTCTGGTTGTCTACTGTGAAAGTTTAATCGGAATTGTCATAAAAAATTAATTTCTAATCTGGCAAAATACTTATGTAAGTTTTATGATTTCATAGCAAAAGGTCTCTGTTTTTACTGAACACAAACAGCAGTTGCAAAGATCTCGTTTTTATTAAGCAAAAACAGTGTCAGCATAGACACTTTAACCTTCTTATTTTATACTACTTAAAATTATTTTTCCCTTCCCCTCTAAGTAACAATACTCCCTCTAACCAATAATTTGCAATAAAAGGATCGGAGAGAAAGTTTTTAAATAAATAAAGAAAAAGTAGCAAAAACGAATAAATATTTTTATTTAAGATAAACAATTATAATAATGTTAAAAATATATTCCCTATTCTACGATAGGTACCTATATAATGAAAATGGATCTATAATAAAACCTACCTGCGAACAGTCACGTTTGTGTGAGTTAAAGGCGCGGTAAAAATTGTTTAATCGAATATACCAAGTAGTTTCACAATTATTAACTGTAAATGTTGAAAGCCTTAGTTCCAGAAGGATAGATACACTTTGTAATGGCACTGTGAGTTCAGCTTTAAACTGAAACCAAACGTTTCTAGGGCGCAATTGTCACTCATTTTTCAATAACGAAAGAAATCTTCTGTGATGCCCTCTCTTGTATCGGGTGTTCCTGTTACTCATTCTCATAACGCCCGGTCCAAGTAATGTAAAGAAGAACAAATATGTACCTTGCGTAATATTTCAATAGTTGTTACTGTTAGTCAGTCCCAGATTCATAGAACACAGGAATTTAAGCTGCTAATACTTTATATAAACTTTAAAAGTATATTTTTACACTACAAAAACAACTTATATTATGAGACAGGCTTCAAATAATGTCATGTTTATATTTCTCATAACCTAACTTTCTACCAGCTGTAGAAATTTTACGAGTATGGGAGAGAAAAAAATGAGAGAGAGACATAATTGATCACTCCGTTGTAAAATGGGGTTTTGTCATCATTCTTAAAATAAATTGGGTACGGTATAGAAACTGTCCACGGTTTATTTGGAAACTCACTGCAAATTCTTTTGCCAGCCCAGTTTTTTTCAAGGTAGCAATTCTCAGTTAGAGACATATCAGCCTCTGAGAAACGAAGAGCCATCACTAAGTTTCAACTGAATTTAAAGCAAAAATAAAACATTTCTCAAAATAGAAACATTACTAAAATAATATGACAGACGCATGAATGATATTTTATTGTCAAGATATTCTTTTGTTTTAATACCGGCCTACTATTGTTTTTAAGTATATTCGCCGGAAAACAAATTGCTTGCAATTCAAACTTTGAATATTCCATACTTCCTCATTTGTTAAGATTAAGGGGTTCAAATTTTGCACACACATTTTTAGATTTATTTGCTGACAAAATATAAAAGTTACTCTCGATATCTTGGCAACAAGTACAGTACAGTACTGACCTATAAAGCAGTACGCATATTTTTATCGCCACCCGGTATAACTTTAACAAAATTTCTAAAACACCAAAGAAAGCTTGTAAAAACAGTTACTAAATCATTGTGTCAAAAGTATACTGTTAATCTAAATTTTAACAGGTCAAAATTTCTTAAATTTATAAGTAACTAGGTAAGTACACAATTTAAAAAAAATTTAATTATTCAATTTTCAGACTTTTTAATAAAATAGTCCTAAAAAAACTATAGTATTCTACTCGAGGTGATGAATATTATTTCCTCGGATCATTTACGACACTCGATTGCAGCTCGTGACTCAAATTTCACCCTTGTAAATAGTTAGTGTCATTACCGCTCGTGAATTATATACTATTATGCTAACTAGTTTTTTAGACGTTTCTTAAATGCTTTCTAAATTAGAAAGTATTTATTTTTCCCGAACACAGAAACATCCCTTTAAAATGTCTACTTCAACAATCCTATTAGACATTAGAAAGCTACCGATCTAAAAGTTTCTGCTTATAAAAGAGTTTTTTTACTTAGTTAAAATTTTTTGGTTATCCGTAAACTGGTTTCAAAGTAATGGAAGCCTAAAAAACATCCTTTAATATATAATTTATAAAAGACGCTTTTTAATTTCCTTTTAGCTGTTAAAACTTTCAAAAAGAGATTAACAAAATAACTTAAAGAGACGGGTGGATTGGAGAAAGCTAAACTCCACTGACTTATTAGATACTAAATGGTGGTGGACAAGTGATTACAGTGACGTTCAGCGCTTTTCTCATTGGATTAGATTGCCTCCCTTCTTCGTTACACCTAACCGTATTTTGTTTTCTGTTTGTGGTGTTTCTCTGTTCTAGTATAAAATGAAATTGGTAAGTTATAATAGTAAGAACATTTAAAAATGTAAAAACCTTAGAACTTATTACAAGTTATTATTATTTTTTAAGGCATATGACGTTTCGGGTTTGTAAACTACATGCAGTACGATTTTAAAGGGCAAAGGAAAAATTAATTGTATTATTCTATTGCTTAGCTGGTTTGAGTCTGAATTTCTGTTAAAGTTCGCTTCAAGCTCTTTCGTTGCCTTTTGACAAAATGATAAGTACCTCAATAAATGTAAATATAAATATTTCAAGATTCGGAGTGGATTAAATTCGGAATAATTTAGGAAAAAAATAAAATCTAGTTAAATTACGAATGATTAGATCATTGCTTATTGATTTACATCATTGGATTTATTTGTACAATAAATAATTATTACTGAAATTAAATTACGCGTATCACAGACACATTTCTTCTTAATATTAAATGTTTTTAATATTTCCAGAAGATAACGTTTTTTATATGTATTTTCAAAATAAATAAATATTTTTTAACACAGTTCTGAATTTCTAATTTAGTGATATTTGAATTAGAATCTTTGTTTATTTGGTGGGTATGATAACTAGCATTGCCCATTTCAATTACACTGCTCTTAAGCACATTGGGCAAAAGGCGACTTTTAAACCAATCTTCAAAAAGTTCTGCTGTGGTGTCGTCACGGTAGTCCAAAGATGACTCTTTAGTATTTTTAGAGGACAATCACAAACAATTTGAAACCCAACCATCTTCGGAACCAGCATGTAAAATGGTAAGTCTTTTTCCCATGTCCGATGGGGCTTTGATTTGGCATTTTCCTGATGGATCTACCCAACTTTTGCTGGGGTGTCATATGTATCAAACTATGTGTCATCGTGGTAGATAAAATGGAATGATTTTCTAATCTGTAATTTCTTATAGATTTTAAATAATGAAAGCGCCACTGTCGTAATCGTTGGGATTCCATTAATATTTGTCTTTTATTAATGGTCCAATATGTAAAACTCATCTTATACAGTATGAATTTTTTGAAGGGTTACAAGGTGATACCTCGAAAACGGCTCAAAATATTTTGATGAAATTTTGGCCAGTTAATAGGGCGCTGGGGGACATTAAACATATTTTTGACATTTACGCCCTCTCTGTATTTTGAGGGGTGGAATCTTAAAATGGGATGATATACTTTGGTTTATAAAATTCGAATCTACGTAAAAAACTACGTATGTGTATTTGTTTTTTTTTATTGGGTTGGGTTGCTCTTTCGGTTACGGAACTATTTATAACTTTACACTGAATTTAAAAAATAAATAAATTTTACTAATAAATACAGTTCACTTATTTTAGAATTATTATTCGTTTCCATGGAAATGCGTTGTTTTTTACTTAAGCCAGTTGATAATTTTGACGTTTTAACGATTGTTTCTCAACTGGCCTGCTAGATCCCCGGATTTGACCCCCCTTAACTTTTTCTTGTGGGTTTTTATAAAAGACAAAGTAATGGCAACTGCACCTACAACTTTAGATGATACGAAAGACCGAATCCGCTTTGCCTGCTTATTAGTGACAGCTGAAATGTTACAGCGGGTACGAAATTCATTTAGAAAAAGAGTGAGAAATTGCTTGAAAGTTGAAGAGGGATATTTTGACAACTTCTTAAGCATGACGATAAAGAAGTTAAAATTAAATGATAAATATTTTTTTTTATTTTATAACCTAATAAATCATAATTCCGTACTCAGGCGTAGTTTCTTACGTAGATTCGAATTTACAACAAAAGTACATAACCCCATTTAAAATTGCAAGGTTTAGTGGTAAATGTCAAAAATATGTTTAAATTTACTCATCAAAATTTCATAAAAATATTTTAAACAATTTTCGAGATATCGCCTTGTACACTTTAAAACAC
The DNA here is from genome assembly GCA_963971165.1 of Philopedon plagiatum. Lineage (NCBI taxonomy): Eukaryota > Metazoa > Arthropoda > Insecta > Coleoptera > Curculionidae > Philopedon > Philopedon plagiatum. Next base: position 37,905,598 of record OZ020190.1, on the reverse strand, counting down.
TAAACAACTATATAAATTTAGTTAATATTTGTCCATATCGTTAAAAAATTAATATAAAAACTGCACGTTTTAATACCGGTGAGGTTTTTCTGATGGTTATGACTACGCGAATATGTACACTTTTTTTTATCCACTAGTATACCCTTGAGAGACTTTATTAAAATTGGAACACCTGATCATTATCTTATTTTAAAATTTAGTTTATAAAGTGTATTTTCAAATTGGACCATAGGGTTTTACATATTAAATTTTTAACCCCACGTTAGGCTCTGTTGTATTAAAAGCATAGAGATAAAACTTGACATAAGTAAAGTTCAGGGTCCAAAGATTATCTTAATTTTCCAACTATGATAAAAAATCTGCAAAAATTTATAAATTTTGCAGATTTGATTTTTGGACATTAATTTTTCACGCCCCTTGTATTATTGTTTTTTACCTCTTCGTACCAAGTGAAGGTTACACACATTTTCTGACATTTAAAACTTTATTGTCACAATTTTAAATGCGACTCTGAAATCCTATGCCAACTTTTCTCTCTATACTTCTAATAGAACAAGGCCGAACATGGGATTAAAAATTTAACATGTAAAACCATATGGTTGGCTTTAACAAAATACACTGTATATGTTTTTTTTTTATTTTTAGGATTAAAATTATATATTTATAAAAATATTTGCTTGTGTTCAGCACCTGCACCGATTATATCTACAACGCGACCAAATAATTTTAAAATACCCTTATATCCTTCAAAATTTTGTTAAGTACTATATTATACTACTGTATTAATGATATAATAACAGCGCCGAAAAAAACAACAAATAGTAAGAAAACTAATAATCTTCAGTTTAAAAAATTATCCTCACGCAAGAGGCTAAAAATGTCAATTTTTTAAAAATTACGGGGTAAAAATTTAACTTTTGTATTCGTGATTGTAAAGATCGCCTACACTTTTACCAAACCCAACAAATTTTGCGACATAATCACAGTTAATATAGGTAAAATAATTTCAGTAAAACTATTATGGCAATTATATGAGAGACTATTGTGGTTTCTACAGTGTGTTTAAAGAAATAAAAACGGTTTACTTCAGATAATAAAAACCTCTTTTTCTGATTGCAGCTGAGCAGTGCAGTGGTAAAATGTTTTTGCTTTCAATTATAATCAGTACGTATCAACAGAGAGTAGAGATTATCTAGTCTCTGGTATCAACTAGGTAATTCACTTGGTGGCTGCTGATACAGAAGGGCTATTAGGAGCTGATAACTACTACCAAAATCTTTAGGCAATAACTAGCCACAAAAATGTTCCGCAACAAATTTTGTTGATGCGTTAAAAAAAATTATTGTTATTTAACAATTATAACACTGCACCACCAGCCCTGTCTGCACTCGGAAAACATTCACCGCTGACAGTGGCACAACCCGAATTTTAACTTGGAGGGGTCTAAACTTTGCTCACTTAAAAAAAACTTGAAAAGAAAGGTGGGGGATGGGCACGGACGAAAATTATAGGCAGTTAGTAGACCTAAATCCGGGAGCTTGAGGGGGAGGGCTGCAGTCCGGCAGTCCCTGCTGGTTGTGTCCATTGACCGACTGCTCGCATTTTGCGGTTCCCTCAGCTTGTAACTTTCAATACATGCTTTTATGGGAAGTAGGAGCTCAAATATAATTAGTTTTACTTTATTTGTGTGTGTGATTTCTGATTTTTCCCAAAAGGACTTTATCCATAAACTTTGAAAAATTGCGAATCAGTGCAAAGCGTGTAAAAAAGAGATTCTTTTTATTCAGAACTGTCTTTTCACAGGTTTGCTCAATGGAATACAGAAGTCACAGAAAGCCATAATGGTGGCGCAAGGATATAGTTAGAGATATAGATCTCTTTTTTGTCCTATACACGCACAATGTATGAAACAAAGAAAAGGCTACTTATGAATGAACGGTTCCGTCTCATCTTGCTGAAGTTCATTGCTCAGGTTAAATAATGTAGAAAGTTGTGCTGTGCCTATATTTCTTTAAAGTTGGACATAATCTCCCTCGTAAAATATGTTTTCAATAATGGCAATGACTCTCTAGGAGGTAAAGTCACTAAAGTGCTACTTCGCTTACTTTTTCTACAATAATAGAAAAATGCTTTTGAATTTGTATTTATCTAACTGTAGATAATATTTGTAAAATTTAAAAACTGTGTGTTTTAAATTTTACAAATGTTTACAAATAATATGATATGAACAGATCTCTTATTTGAGTATTACGCTTAGTGTTTCACTAATTTCTTGTTCTTGTCTTTCTTTCTCTTGTTTTTGTCTTATTCTTGCTGCAAGAACAAGACAAGAAGTAGTGAAGCAAGAAACAATACAAGACAAGAGTAGTAAAAACCAAGAACAAGATTTCTTGTCAAGAAATTTGCAAGAACCAAGATTTCTTGTTGTATTATAATTAAACATATCTTGATAACGAAAATATGCTTGGGTTTATTTAAAACGTTTAAATTAATATAAAAACATAAAAAGTATTTTCTTTTTATACAAAAAAGAAATATGTAACGGAAAATAAATATTTAAAGTGATTTCACTAGGACTATTGATCTACACATCTCTCACAGTATTCCATGAATTTAGACAAAGAAGACATCTGGCTGATTTAGAATTTAGCCGATTTCGATGTTTTTTTGATGACTAGTGATGCCTTTTAAAATAGTTTTTCCGCTGAAACAGATGTTGCCGTAGTGCTTAGTATATCCTTGCAGTGCCGGATCAAGGAAATTTCGAGGGGGGGGCAAAACTAAATTTTGCCGCCCCTAAATCTAATAATTTGACCTAGATTTGCTGTTGAAATTAAAAAATAAGACAAAAATGACACCAAAATAAAACAGTATTGAGCGCTATTTCACTAAGTACAAAAAAAAAACATGAATCACATTTAAGAATTACTGTACTTAGAAATATCTTAATTTCACATAATATCCATTTTTATTAATCGTTCGCGAACCATGTAGCGGCATTAAGGCAACAAAGATTTGAATATTTTTGGGGAAAAAATTGAAAAATTCATCGATTTGATTAAATGACTATTGTTTATTCTAAAATATTTGTGCGTATAACTACGATGTTTTACCTTGTACAACAGATTTTCAGTCTGGAGAGTGTGATGATCAGAGCAAATCCAAAATGCATCCAAAATGGTATTTTTTATCAAAGTCATTCTTGAACAAATCGTTAAGAGTGTTTCCAATCAGTTGAAAAATAATATGCAATAGAATTTTCCAGTTTGCACAGGGTAATATGTAATACGTATTGCATAGTCTTAATAAAGTGTAAGGAAGCAGCCCTATTCGAAAAGGCTTAAGCCCTCGACCACGTTTAATTTTAGCTTTAGCTAATAAACTTGGAATTAATTCTTCATGCTTCTCAATATGACGTTGTTTCAGTGATTTACCGTCCAGATTAAACGCCGTGTGTTGATAGGTATCTACTAAATAGATTAAAATTTTCCTTGGGCAATTGGTGGCATTTCCGGATATTCTAGATGCAAATTCCCAGGTTAGTAATGAAAATTCTTTTTAACTTGGATGTCCATCTGCTTTTTCTGTCGTACCAATTTTAATTTATTTACTTCACTTCCTCTTTCGTTATCAGGTAAAGTTATTTTCGAGAAACTGTAGTTGGGTAAAACAAATTGTTAAGAAATGACCCATTGCTCTTTACCACCACCAATTACCTTTAATTACATTTAAATTAGAATGATGAACTCGTATAGAATTAAACACAGAGATTAAGCAGGATAAGGTAATTGGAAAAAGTCTCTGGTATGCCATGTGACCGTAGAAACAGCGCGAGAAAAGTTGTGCATAAAACAATAGTCAGACCTGCTGTGATGTATGAAGCGAAAACATGTCCAGTAAAAGTTTAAGAAATGTTTTTAGACGTGACATGAATGAGGATGTTAAGATGGACATGTGGAGCAACAAAGAGATAGCTTGAAATAAAAAATAAGGACACCAAGGTTGTAGAAATATCTAAGAAGATGCAGAATAAAAGACTTTAGTGGTACGGGTAGAAGAGATAATGCTTATGTCAGTTTGCTCAGGAAAGATAAAAGTCGAGGTGGTTTAAAGAAAAAAAGGTTTAATTTTTCTAGAAAGCAGGTTTAACAGTTGAAGAAACTCAGAACTGAAGGTTGTGGTTGTGGAAGATTAACCAGGAATGTCCACCTCATACAGAACGAGAAAATAATAAAGTAAACTCTACCAAAATCTACTAAAATTCTTCAGGTCAATTAATATTTTACAATAAACAATTTTCTTACAAAAATATTTGGAATGTTGCTTTACTTTGGTTGCACCATTTTTTTCATTTTCATTGTTCATTAGAAATTGTTGCCAATCTTTAACGAATTAAGATTAAGTTTAAAAGATCAAGAGCATAGTCATTCTATGAAGCACCTACCTACCTCTCTTATGTTTTTGCCCTAATCTTGATACGGAAATCAAGTTTTATTAACGTTAACCGTACATACATCTTTGTATTGATTGTAGTGGTTATCAACTTGCCGCCCCCCTCGCTTGCAGCCCGGGGCACGTACCCCTTTTGCCCCTTCCTCGTAAATCCGGGCCAGCATCCTTGGCCATTTTAGATAAAGTAGGGTATTGATACTTATGCCACCAGTCCAGAATATTAATATTTTCTTTGGCTACCAAAAAAGTCCTGATCTCTATAAATTCTATAAATTTGCAAGACAGCAGGAGGGTGTGACAGGGCGAAACGTAAGCATAGCGAAGCGTAGCTGTATTTATTTTTCTCTTTAAATAAACTAACAAAGGTATTTGTTTACTTACCTTTTATCAAGATGGGATTCATTACAATCTCTCTTACTGGTCTTATTATTCGCCACTTTCAGTACTTGAATGAAACTTTCTTTATTCGAAATATATTCGCTTCCACTGTCTCCGAAAGGCTCCACCAGTTCTAAGTCACTATCTTTTCCCTTCATTTTTGCTGGATAAATCGACGACAAATCTAACAACTTGCTAATGTTGCTAATAAAACGTAAACATAATCTTGCACTCGTGTTCATAATCAACCGATATATTTGGCGCGCTTGCCGCTTTGCACAAACAGAAACACTAAACAAATTTCAATGAAAAGCGAGGTTTCAATTTACGCTAAACAGGTAAAACAGAAAACCATGGTCCAACAATGCCATGACAACACTGGGTATAATAATGGAATCAGTCTTAAGTCGAGGGAATTCCCGAAAAATCAATAACAAAGTCCCGAAAAATCAATAACAAAGCCCAGGAAAAAGCAAGAATAAAAATGAGCAAGAGCCTTGTTAGCAAGACAAGAAATAGCTGTGCAAGAAATTTTGCAAGACAAGAAGTTGCCGAACAAGACAAGAAACCTTGCTTTCTGCACCAGTAATTACTCTACGGTACCTACTGATAAGGAAAAAAATAATATGCAGAAATAATAAAAATCAGAGCGTATTAAAATATCCTAAAAGCAAATCCTTCAAAAAAATTTTCTTATAACTTGGCAGTGCTACTTTTAAATATAAAAAGACTAACCGTAAATTATTGATAGGTATTTTAGTATTTATTCTAAACCTAATCTTATTAAGAAATAAAAAAAACTTTTCTGTCTTTTCTAGACTTAATTTCTATTATCATTATCAAAGAAACCTAAAAAATTTACAAGTAGCTAATTAATGAGCCCACTTAAAAATAAATTTAATTAAAGAGTTAAAAAGACAATAATCCAATGATTATATTATAATCGTTTAATTCATGTGATTTATTTTATTTCTTACTTAAGAGTAGTTGTTAGTTTTTTCGATTTTTTTTCTTTGTTAACGATATTAGAAATTTGGTCTCGTAACACAGGTTTTTTTTTATTTTTTGATTATATTTGAGAATAAATACTACAATTTAGATAGATTAGGCTTAGACTTTCTTATAATTAAAATTTAGAGACAATTTACAAAAAGTTGCTTTGTTTAGGTTTGCTCAGTTTTATCTCACAAGTTGGCACAGTGCCAGGGGCGTATCGGAAGCACTATGTTTTTTTGGGACCAAAAAAAAAGTAGCTGCCCACCCCCGTGGCAGAATTGAAATATTTAAGAAAATTGTCCCGTCTGAGCTGGTATTAAAACTTTTTTGGTAACGGACATGAGTTTGTTGTAAAGGTTATATTTTCGTCGAACTGCAAGAAAAAACAACTGAAGATGAAAAATACTGTTGCTTTCACTTGTTTTTAGTGGAGTGCCCTACATAATTGTACATATGTATCTCTCAGAGTTTAAATTTCTGCTTGTTCAGAAATAGTTGATTATGTAACTTTAAACCATTTTTGAGATCTTAAACATTGCTTCTCATGGAGACAGTAAATATCTACGAGGATGGGATAAAAAGTTTCCGGCCTAATAAGAAAAACAGCAAAATGTTGTTTAAAAATTTTTTTATTTTCCACATAGTCTCCGTGTAGCTTAATACATTTATTTCAGCGATGTTCAAGGTTCTTTATACCATCGATGTTGGCTGATTTGTCCAACTCGTCGAAATAGACATAACAATCACTTCCGAATTCGATGAAAACTTTTTGCTATAGTCAAAATCAGTCTTATCACGCGGTAGCCAAGCAATAGAGCGATTTGTCGTGACATTAATCCTATTAGAAAACCATCTGTGCCATCATCTGAAAGACGATCCGTAGATGATTCCTGTTATATTTCCAACTCTGAAAATTTTCTCTCTTTTTCATTTTCAAAATAATTATAAGATTAACTACCATTCTTTTAGCTCGGGGTGTAAGAAACCAGAGAATTGCGTCTTGTTTTCCATTTTAGAAATTCAAACTATAAAAGTTACAAAATTGTCATCCATCAATCAGAACGAAGCAGATACTTTTGTGCATTTTTCGCATTTTTACAGTCGTCGTAAATTATAATTCTATCCTTTTTTGCATTTAAAATTTGCGTCTTTCTGTCTGTCTTATTTATCTTCCGGATTTTATTTAGAATATATAACTGAACACATTGAAATAAAATAAAACTAAAAAGTTTGTCGATGATTAGATTAACTGATACACCAGCATGTTAAGAAGAAATTTTTCAAGTTTGGAAATAAATTGAAATCCGACGGGGTCTAATATGGCGAATAAAGTACATGAGGAATGAGTGGGCAGCCTAGCTGACGAATTTTTTTGCCATAACAATTACTGATTTGTGGCAAGGAGTATTGCACTGGTAGAACCGACTTTTCTTTCTCGCTAAGCCGGGACGTTTCTCGCGAATGTTTTGGTTTAGTTGATCAAGTAGGCTGGCATGGTACTCTAAATTTAGTGATTTTCCCTTCTCAAGGTATCTATAAGAATGTTGCTTTTCCGGCAGATGAAATTGCCGTTGCCTTTTTCTGAGTCGGTTCATCTCTCGCTGTCCATTGTTTTGATTGTTGTTTGGTTTCTGGTATATAATGGTGGATCCATGTCTCAACGACAGTAATAAATCCAAACTCTCCTCTGAAACGGTCATCTGGATGAGTTTTTGCTCTGGTTTCATCAATCGCGGCACCCACTGCGCGGATAGCTTTCTCAGATCTAAAACATAAAATATGGTGTGTCTGCTCTTTCCCTATGCCCACATCCTCAGCGATATCACTCAACTTCAGATGACAATCATTCAAAACGATTTTATGAGCTTTTTACAGAATTTCTCTAGAAATTGCCGTTTTTGGCCTGCCAGAACGCAGGGCATCTTCAATGGCCATACGACCACGTTTATATCAACCAACCCACGTTTAAACTGTTGAAAATGCATGAGCTGATTTGCCTAAACTAGCATCAAGCTCAGCTATTACCTCTGTAAAAGACGAACCTTTATGGAAATACTGGTTTTTACAGGACGCAATAGTTACTGTGTCAATATTATATTAATTACACCCTCTTTGGGTCAGGCATTCATCTATCCCAACCTCGATCTTTTTTTACGGAAATAGAATATTCCTTTAAAGAAGCCTTGTTTCTTATATATTTTATTTATATACTGTTTTTTTTCTATTTGAATCTGTACCATTTGGAATTGTTATTCCGTAGTGTACATCTGTTTCAATTCTTGCATAAACAAAAAATACCATATAGAAACAATGTATGTGGGTGGCTTTTATTCTGTATATAAAAAATTATTCTTATTTGCCTACCATAATAACACCAAACATCGCACCACTGGGAAGAAACCAATATATAAGATAACCATACACGAATATTGAAGCACATCACCATATTAAAGTCGTACCAAGAAAGTTTAATTTTCGTTTGGGTGACGTGGTGCGTATAAGCAAATATAAGAGCATATTTGATAAAGGCTACATCCCATCATGGTCCACAGAACTGATTAAAATAGTAAAAGTTAATTGTACAAATCCACCTTCCTATCAGTTGGAATCACTCCAACTAATTAAAGGGTGTTTTTATGAAGCGGAATTACAAAAGGCACAAACTCCAGGTGTTTATTTGGTAGAAAAGGTTCTTCGTCAAGGCAAAAAGGATAATAAAGCACAATTAATGTAAAATGGTTAGGCTTTCCAATTCAGTTTAATTCTTGGAGGGATAAGTCAGATATTGTTGAAATAATATATGCTGATTCGCTTAAAGTAGCATCAAGCTCAGCTATTAGCTATGTATGTAAAAGATTAATCTTTATGGAAATGTTGGTTTTTACAGGACGTAATACTTACGAAAAATGTGGCTGCGTAAACATGAACATGTGTCAATATTACGGTAATTTGCACACTCTTTGGGCCAGGTATTCATCTATCCCAACCTCGACCTTTTTCTAAGGAAATAGAATATTCCTTTAAAGAAGCCTCGTTTCTTATGTACAGGGGTGGGCATAAGTCACCTGGCAGCCTTGAAAACAGTGCACCGCTCTCGCTCGGATTTCACGTACGTTAGGTAGCAACGCGACCGGCTGGGAATAAGTTAGTATGCTTGTCGACCTCGAGACAGATCAACACCTATTGTAAATATTTTTGCGGTATAATGAAATAAAACCAACGTTTTTTAAACTTATGTTTTCGGTTTTTAAAATTTCTTAATTTTTTTAAGTTTGTGCAAATTTGCCAGGTGACTTATGCCCACCCCTGTATTTTATTTATATGCTAATTTTTGCATAAATAAAAAATTCCATATAAAACAATGTACATAAATGTCGGCTGGCTTTGGTTCTCTATATAAAAAATAATTCTTATTTGCCCTACCATATAAAAACACCTTACGAGATAAAAGAAAGGAATAAAAATAAGTAATTTACAATATAAATCGTAACGTTAAAGACGTATTAAGGCCGATAAGGCAGGCAAATTTTTGTGAAACAGGTGACATTATTTTAAATCGTTCTATTTTGACCGAAGGAAGCTAATATTAGAATAGGTCTCATTCGTTCCTAAAGGCAAGGAGGAGGGTTTAAACCTCAAAACCCCCACGCCAGTGGAACAACCCCTCCAAATAAACAATATTAAATTATTAATAACCATATATTATTTTCAGCAAGCGTAAAATAATAATTTAATTCCCTATTCCGGCCATTTTGAATTGTAAAATAATTTACGTATTAACTTAGATGATATTTTCAGCCATTATAGTTTTACGCTCTAGAGGATTCAATAGGGATTGCATGAATGATAACGGCTCAATTAAACTAAGTAATGTTAGTGTCATATTTTTATCTTTTAATACAACATTTGTTGTGCTTACAATAATAACTTATATATCTACAATTCAAATCACACTACTTTTCAGTTATTACAGCAGAAAATTGGTTGTATTTTAAGTACGGCTTCTCATCATGATAGTTCGTCTTTTTTTGCTTAATTTACTTATTCACAAATTTATTTACAATTTTATTTAACTAACTGGAATGGTTTACTTTAAAGTTGAATATCCCTCATTGTACGATCCAGTCTGAATTTAATGTTAATTATGGAAATTGCCTTGTCAGAACATGGTGGATATAACATTTGATTTAAAGCTTTTTGTTTGAAAGTTATACAGAGTGTCCGAAAAGTCTTAGTATGGGCAAATATCTTTGGTATTACTAAAGATAGAGAAACCAAATTTTAGTTTGTTAATAAATCTACTTTCTTATGTAATTTAACTTTTTCAACGGGGTGACGCTAGGGAGTCGAGGTCAAAAATTTTAAATGCAACCCTATGGCGTGTGGTACCTCATTTTAAAGGTCTTCAAAAAATTAAACATTTTAATTCGTTTTTAAATGGTAAGCCTATAAAAATTAAAAATCGTGAAACATTTTTTTAGTATAGAGATATCCAAATAAAAGTGAACAGGCCTTATAACTTTTTTATTTTTAAAGACGGGAAAAAATGTTAAATATTATGAAAGTTTTGGAGACTTTTACGGATCATTCATATATATCTTATCAGCAAAACAATTGAGCATCGAATAAAAGAAATATAGTATAAAACATCGATTTTCTCGCTTATTTTAAATTTGATGGTATGATTTTTATCATATTTTTGGATTCTAGGAGAAGTTCTAGACATATCTTCTATAACATACCCTGTGCGGTTTTTCTATCGTTTTTGAAATATTTTAAATTAAAAATTACTTCGCATAAATATACTTTAAACGTTAACTATCCAGGTTGCGAACGAAATACCTGCTACTTTTTAAATTTTCTTCGTTGGTAAGTCAAAATTAATGTCAAGGTTAACAATAATACTTTAGTCACTGTGAATTTATAATTTTCTTTTTATGCAAAATTCTATTAAAAAATAAATGTTGATTTTTATTAGTTACTAATATTTGAAAGCAATATCCAGTGATTATAAACAATAACAAATGAATTATAACATAAACAGATAGATGTTAACATTGACGAATAAATCCCAAAAGAAATTTTCAACATGTCCGCCATTTAATTCTTCGCACTTTTCATACATTCTTCTCTGCCTCTGAAGTGTGCTTTATAATACTTTCAGCATCATTTTCGTGCAGATTTCTTACTTCATTTCTGACCTTCCTTTGAATTTCTTTAATATTTTCATTATGATTGTTGTATAAGACATTTTCCAAATGACCTCAAAGAAATGTATGTAAAGGTGTGAGATCTGGGCTACTTGCAGGTCAATGTAACGTTCCATATCTATCGACCCTTTCGTTATATTGATGGTTTAAAAATTTCCGAACCTTAATTATATTATGAGGAGGCACTCCGCCTTGCTGCCATATAATACGTCGACGTCCTTTAAGTGGCAATTCGTCGAGAATATCTTCGATTTCATTTTCTAAAAAATTAGGATAGCGCTGGCCAGTGAATGCTCTCAGAAAAAACAATGGTCCTAGAATTTTATTTTGTAATATCACACACCAAACGTCGATTGAATTACGCCCCTGAAAAGTAATATCTTCGATGGTAAAGAGATTTTCATCCGACCAAACATGAACATTTTGTCAATTAAACATTCCCGCAGTTGAGAAAGTTGCTTCGTCTGTCCAAACGATAGTACGAAATAAATTAGGATCTTGCCGCATTCTGTGGTTAACATTTGTGACAAAAGTATATCTCCTTTCTTTTTGATCGGCACTAAGCTTTTGAACTGGCATAATTTTATATGGTCTATACTTAAAATACTTTAACGTTCTTTAAACTGTTCCATAAGTCAACATTTTACCTCTTTTTCCATATATAAGATACCGCACACAATCGGGAATTGATTTTTTTGGATTCTCTTGGAATCGCTCGGTCGATTTCTTCATTTATTTTTCTTCTTATTTTTCCATTGCCCAGAATTCCTCTTTCTTCTAGTCTTCTGTTTGTTTTTATTATGGTGTTTAATGATGGAGTTCTTTGTCCCTCTTCAATACTTTCTTCATATTGTCTTTGAGCCGCTGTAACATTATTGTTATCTATTAAGTATAATTTTAACATTTTGTGCCTCTTATTAATAGAGTAACTTATTTTGCATAAAAACAAAATTATAAATTTACGGTGACTAAAGTATTATTGTCAGCCGTGATATTAACTTTGACTTACCGATGAAGAAAATTTAAAAAGGTAGCGGGTATTTCGTTCGCAACGTACGTGAATAGTTATGTTTAAAGTATATTTATGCGAAATAATTTTTAATTTGAAATGTTTCAAGAACGATTGAAAACCCGCATAGGGTATGTTATACAAAACATATCTAGAGCTTCGCCTAGAATCCAAAATATGATAAAAATCATACCATCCAATTTAAAATAAGCGAGAAAATCGATGTTTTAAGCTATATTTTTTTATTCGATGCTCAACTGTTTTGCTGATAAAATATATAAATGATCCATAAAAATCCCCAAAACTTTTATATTTAACATTTTTCCCCATCTTTAAAAATAAAAAAGTTATAAGGCATGTTCACTTTTATTTGGATATTCCTGTACCTTTATTTCTCTTATTAGGTACTTTAAAGTTGTTCAAAATGACCGCCATCGACTTCTTGGCAGTAATAAAGTCGATTTTGAAACTCGGCCAAGAAGTAACACACCTGCCATTCTCGAACATGTGACAAGTGAGTTTCAAAATAGACTTTATTACTGCTAAGAAGTTTATGGTTGTCATTTTGGACAACTAACCGTAATAATAAAGGCAGTTAAAATTTTAATTTTTTTCACGATATTTAATTTTTAAAGGCTTGCCATGTAAATATGAATTACGATACAGACCTCGGCTTTGCGTTAAAATGTTTCTTTTTTGAGGACCTTTAAAATGAGGTAGCATACGGCATAGGGGTGCATTTAGAATTTTTGACCTTAACTGTCTGGAGTCACATCCTCAAGGGGGCTAAAAAAGTTAAATTACATGAAAAAGTGGATTTATTAACCAATAGAATACCCCTAAAATGATGTGTCTCTATCTTTACTAATACCACCCTGTATGGATATGTCCTTTTCATGTTTCCAGATATCAAAAAAAAAGTTACGTGTTGTGTGGGTAGATAATCTTAAATTGAGTGAGTAGTTTAAGTTTTGTTTTAATTCGAACACAATTCGAGGAAAATCGAAAACACATGATAACAGAGTTTTAGTACATTTTAGGAATATTCATCTTTTTAATGTAAAAGTCTATACAAGGTTGTTTATCTCTTCCGGAGATTCCAAATCCTAGAAAAATACTGGGTTTCAACTCACCGAGTTAACAAAGTCACGTTTTATTGCACAAAATTTAAAAATCATTGTTGATTTGTAGTTATGAAAATGACACGGTCATTTAGGTAGGACTTGCAGAATTTTTATTAAAGTTTGGGTCATCTTTATTTTTATATTCTTATAAACAACCTTTGTTGTTTGGGCTTCCACAGTCTTGAATTGACATGAGAGTGGTGATACCACATTTCAGGTCCTACGATTATATGATTTTTTTACGAATTAAATTTAAGTATTTGGAGCTTTTCACCATTTCAAAAGTTTTGCTAATTTATAAACGTTAGCAGTTTCTTGAGTTTAAACTTACTCGTGTTCAAAATGATCAGAAACACAGTAACACATTAAAGAAAATTTTACAAAAACTTAGAAACCCAGTCAAAGTCTAGATTTTTATTGTTTCTTCTAAGCCAGAATTTTTCTTTAAAAAGCAATTCTTTTTTGTACACTAACAAAATGTTATTATAAGCCTGTTTACAAATTTATAAGTTGCATTGATGCGTCTTGTTTTCAACAGATTTATTAGTAAAGGCTGACAATGGAATGTGTTGAAGTACTAATTCGTCATCCGATTTTAGGTTCTTTTCATCACTAGAATTTGTAGAATCTACAGCTTAACCACTTTTGATCGTGTTTTATAGTTTATTCAGCACATGGACTCTGCTAAAGCTGGCTGAGGTGCGCTGTAGGGACCAGCCCATGGTTGTAGATTTTGTAGAGCGCTTAGTGCTGTGTCTGTAGGGCCACCTGGGTTGGGAGGACCGTCACCCATATATCCTTTAGTGAGCGCCTCTGCTTGGAGAGATAGCATCAGTCTATTGGCCGCTTGTCTTTCAGCTTCTCGTTCTTCTGCTGTTTGCCGTCTGAAAAAATAACAGTGTTGTGAAGAAAAAATATTTACAAACATGTTCAATTCTTTTAACCCTTACACAATAAGAGTAAAATAAACTTGAATTTAAAATACAAGACGTTCATTTCAAAATCAGTCACTTTAAATAACACTTGATTTGAAGTAAATTCTGTTTAAACAAAAAACGCCTCAATTTAGGAGGAAGTTTAAAACCAATACATATTAAAAATTTTACATTTCATCCCTTCTACTACTACCTTGAAGGTTCAAATGACACATCCCACCTTTTTATAAGTCATAATAAAAGCTGTAAAAATCGTGATATCACTATATTTAAAAAAATTGAATTCTGTTGATTCCTTAATGAGTTATGGTCCGAAAATTATAAGACACAGTCACGAATAATTTATTTTCAGTAATAGGGAAATTTTAGAAAAACCACTTTAACGAGTGATTCAAAATGTGCCTCACTATTGGCTAGGCAATAATATGGGTAATTTTCGACCCCTTCGCGGATATTCTGAAATGTTTCGGCATTAATCCGCCTAAACTCTTGGGTAATCGTAAGCTCTTAAATATTCTCGGGCAGAGTTTTGTAAAACTGTAAACTACCTTTTAAGCGACCCCTAGACGAAGAAATCAAGCAGTGCCGTATCTACAGATCTCGCCGGACATTTCATTTTCCGGGAAATCTTTGATCCAACGATTAAATTTGGATAGGTAAAGAACAAACAATAGCCTATTTTCATCTAGTTACCAAACGAGGTCTGAGGAGGGCGCAGCTTGTCTACAATCAGTCGAAAAATGTAATATTTTAAATTAGCGGTCACCAAGCTGAGTGATTAAAAGCCTAGCGACGAATTTGAAACAGTGTTGCTAAATTTCCCCTGCAATAAATGCCTATACCGTATCCATTTACTTTTGAGAATGATAACAGAAAAAATAATTGAACAAGAATTAACCCTATTGGTCAGTTCCATGGACCGTTTATACCAGAACATATTTTAGTGATCACAATATTCATCTTTTCTTTCCTGATAATCACGGAGGAATCAGATTTCTTTCTATCCGTATTGGCGAAACTGCATTAGACAAAGACAAATAAAAAAAGGATTTGTTCAAATTTTTATCGTACATTCTTTGCTTGTGGAAGTATTGCTGGTTATATACATCGAAAGATTAGTCATCGCAAAATTCTTTTCTTTCCTGATAAAACTCCCAACGGAATACGGTTTCTTTCTATCCTTGTTAGCAAAAGGGGCATTAGTAAAAGACAAATAAAAACGATGTTGTTGCCAATAAAAAGAATAATGAAACATTTCATCACAGGCGGCTTTGCTGGTGCGCTGGTTGCCTATAGTGAAAGTTTAATCGGATTTGTCATAAAAAATAAATTTCTAACCTGACAAAATACTTACGTAAGTTTTATGATTTTATAGCAAAAGACCTTTGTTTTTACTGAACACAAACAGCATTTGCAAAAATCTCGTTTTTATTAAACAAAAACAGTGTCAGAATAGCCACATTAACCTTATTATTTTATAGCATGTAAAATTGTTTCCTACCCAAATAACAATACTACCTCTAACCAACAATTTGCAACAAAAGCATCGGAGGAAAAGTATTTAAATAAATAAAGGAAAAATTTCAAAAATGAGTAAATATATTTATTAGGATAAACAATTTATAATAAGGTTAAAAAATATTCCCTATTCTCCGATATATAATTAAAATGGATCTATAATATAGCCTACCTGCGAACAGTGATGTTTGTGTAAGTTAAAGACACGATAAAAATTGTTTAAATACTAGGTATTAGTTTCACAGTTTTTAACTGTAAATGTTGAGTCTTAGTTCCAGAAGGATAGATACACTTTGTAATGGCACTGTGACTTCTGCTTTAAACTGAACCAAACGCTTCTATACGACGTAATTTTCACTACTTTCTCAATAACTAAAGAAATCTTCTGTAAAGCCCACTATTCTCAACTTTATATCGGGTCGGTGTTCCTGTTACTCACTCCCATAACGCCCGGTCCAACTAATGTAAAGGAGAAGAAATATGTAGCTTGCCTTGCGTAATATTTCAATAGTTGTTAGTCAGTCCCAGATTCATAGAACACAGGAATTTAAGCTGCTAATACTTTATATAAACTTTTTAAGTATATTTTTACACTGCAAAAACAACTCATGGGACAGGCTCAAATGATATGTCATATTAATCTTTCACAGAACCTAACTTTTTACCAGCTGTAAAAATTTTACGAGTATGAGAGAGAAAGACGACGAGAGGGAAAAAAATTAGAGAGAAAGAACATGAGAGAGAGACATATTTGATCTTTTCGTTGTAAAATGGGTCTGTCATCATTCTCAAAAGTAAATGGAAAATAACTCGAAAATGAAAAATCGTCCAAAAAATTTCGAATCATCGTTTAATTAGTTCTTTTCTTACGCCACTTTGTTCCCATTAACCAATTTTGCATTACTAGTTATTAAAGAGATCCTCATACTGGCCCTCCTTATCTTGGACACCCTGTATGTTTTTCAGCAATGGGTTAAGTCGATTTTAGAACAGAATAATTTTTGCTATTTGCAGTGTGAAAATGAATACTAGGGAGAAATTTTAGGTTAGCACATCGTTTTCAGATTTATAACCTTACCAAGTGTTTTATTTTGATAAAACATTAAAAAATTGACCTTGACAAATATTTTAAAAAACAAAATTTACTTTTAGATAAGTTTTGATTGCACGTTAAATAAATAAGCCTATCTATGTAACTCCGAATTTTATTTCTAAACTATATTTTTTACGACGAAACAGCTGCCGACGACGCGACGCGATGGAAAATTACTCTGAAAGTTAATAAACCTAATATCAAAGTGTTTTTTTTTTGTAACTTTTTCCACACGAAGGCATACTTTTCCAACTTTTTTAAGATAGATATTAGCTCCGATTAAAAACAAATTTCCTTTGAACCATGGTAATGAATATCCCTGATGCACTACAAGGTCACGCGGACAGAGGCAGAATGATCAGTTGCTGCGTTCATCTTTGGCTTTGGTTACCTTGAGCTAACACCAGCTCCCGATTCTACCGGTCTTCACATTAGCGCGGGCGCTCAGCGTCATTGTCCATCGTGTACTTCTGTTTATATTGTAGATATATATAGTATTTAAGATATTATGTATGTATATAAAATGTAACCTGATGAATTGTAAATAACAAGAAAGAAATAAATGTCTTTAAAAGTGTATAGCATGTGATTCAGGCGCGGCCCGTGAGTTTTTTTACAGGTGGGTCAAAATTTTGTGGGCAACTAGTGATATCAACACAACAAGCAAAATACACTTTTTTAATTAAGGAAAGTTTTTTAATAATGTGCCAAGAAACTATTTACCTATATACAAATAATCACCGCAAAAATCATAAAATAGGTACTGCAGTATATTGACCTCTAGATGACTCTAGATGCTTATGGCTTTTTTCTATGTGCTTTAATACTCTAGATTAGTAGATTGTTAGAGGCTTCACGTTTTGATACGTTTAGCATCTCCTCAATAGAGGTCGCGCCTTGTACTAAAAGCCCAGAATAAATGGTCTAAATTCTGAGCTAAAAGTATGATTATTCGTAAAATAAAATTAGGAACGCTGCCGCAACTCCGTTTTATTTAATAAATACAATACTGGCGACTAGACATAGTAATGAGATATGAGATTGCCAACAATTTTAAAAATATTTTATCGAGGAACAACTTGTTGCCAATACACCTTTTAGAACCGATCTAGTTTTTTAAATAACAAAAATTTAAAAAAAAAGTTGACCCCAACATAGGCTCGAACCCTAGACCTTCTGGTCAACTCGCTGAGATTCTACCTCTGGACCATCCTGGTAATGTAAGAAAACCGGTCTGATGCCGTTATATTTGATGCCTAGCGCTGGCCTGACAGAGATCGTATTTATATTTTTTTATTTTTAACCGCTAATTAATAATACATTAATACAATGCAAATACAGTGCGCATATTAGCTACCTAATTAGCTTAATTTTTTCCGATCCAATGTTTTGAAAGAGTACCTATATTTCACGGGGCGGTTTGAGTGCATTTCCATAGTGGGAGTGGCCCGATATTATTGGTGGGCCGTCGACCAATTGTGTCCCTTTTTAACTTCCCAAAACGCGTATGTCTGTTTCTCCCTTAGTTTTAATGAATTTATATCGTCTATATAAACCTATGAGGTCAATTTAAAATACGACCCAGCCCGGATCAAGCTTTGATAATCTTTCGGCGATGGCTTGGCTTGATTCTTTCGTGGGGGACCCTAATACGCCTGTGGTACGATAATTTTTGAAAAAATTAACACTAGGTACCTAAAACGCCTCTGTTTTATTTTCGGTTGGCTACCCTGTCATTTTAATTTTTATTGTCATTTTTCTAGAATTTTAAGGCAATCTACAGAAGATTACATTTATTATACATCTCCCATATTCAGTGGCGGCTAGTGGGGTAAAATTTTGGGTAGGCCAGGCCAGCAGATAGAAAACAAATATAAATCCGAGTATAAAAATAGTTTGAGCTGTGCTATGCAATTTTCAACTGTAAAAAATTGTGATACAAATCTGTATTTCAATTTTCATTAACTTGACATCCTAAAAATGACACAGAATTCCGATATACTAAAATTTAATTATCTATAACAATATAAAATTCACTAGCGTGATCGCGAGAAAACTATAAAAAAAATTAACCGACAACCATATCCCACGTGCCATGCCGACGCAGACGACAGTAGAAATCGAACTACTGAAAATCATAGAAAAAAATGTTTGCTCTCTAAAGGTAAAATTGACGAGACTTTACAGGGTTCCATAAATGACGAGTGACTAAGCCACCATATTGAGAGACTACGAAAAAGTTTACCTACTATAAAAATAAAACAATAGGCCCGGCCTAATATAAATCATACGCTTGACTGGCTGACGAACGGCACGCGCTGTGTCTATGGCGCTCTTATGTGAACGGTGTAGGCCGAATAGATTCGGATCTAATTAAGTGATTTTAAAAAAGCGGTAAGACGACTCGGTTCTTTCTGTAAAAAATTGTTACAAAGTAATCTTTGCGGGCATTGTTATATTGAATTATTTAGAAGATATTTATATTCATTGATATCAATTTTCAATAAAATTAAACTTTAATTAAACTAACTTTCGGTATAAGTAAATTCAATTATGGTTTCTCTTATGCTTATTTTGCAACCGAAAGGACAGCAACTTGTTTTAGTCTCTTTAAAAAATTCTATAAAAAACACTAAATAGTACAGCATTTTTTCATGGAAATAATGACTAAAGTACAAGCTGCGGCAACACTGTCAGGCAGTTAGCGACCTCTGGAATGGGAAGCATCCATAAGAATATATAGATTTACGTTCGTCTCCTAATGGCGGCCAAATCAAGTCCAAGCGGAGTTGTCAATTTTGCAGGCGCGGCCCGTGAGTTTTTTTACAGGTGGGTCAAAATTTTGAGGGCAACTAGTGATATCAACGCAAGAAGCAAAATACACTTTTTAATTAAGAAAGGTTTTTTAATAATGTGCCAAGAAATTATTTACCTACAAATAAACACTGCAAAAATCATAAAATAGGTACTGCAGAATATTGAACATTACTACTCTTGATGTTCATGACTTAGTATCACTTTTCTGTGTATGGCTTCGTTCTATGTGTTTTAATACTCTAAAATAGTAGATTTTAGCGGCTTCCGTTGGAAAAGTTTAACATATCCTCAATAGATGTCGCGCCTTGTACTAAAAGCCCAGAATATAAACAGAACAAATTTCTGAGCTAAAAGTATGATGATTCGTAAAATAAAATTAGGAACGCTGCCGAAACTCCGTTTTCTTTAATAAATACAATGCTGGCGACTAGACATAGCAATACGATATTTGTCTACGCACGTGCAGGCTGTAAGCTGTAGTAAATATGAGATTGCCAACAATTTTAAAAATATTTTATCGAGGAACAACTTGTTGCCAATACAGCTTTTAGAGCCGATCTAATTTTTGAAATAACAAAAAATTAAAAAAAAGTTCCTGGTCCAACACTGATTCGAACCCTCGACCTCCCGATTAACTCGCTGAAATTGTACCGCTACGGCTAAATTTGATGCCTAGCGTTGGCCTGACAGAAATCGTATTTATAATTTTTGATGTTTAACCACTAATTAATATTATTAATACGATGCAAATACAATGCGCATATTAGGTATTTAATTAGTTTTTCTTTTTCCGAACCGAATGTTTTGAAATAGTATATTTTAGGAGGCGGTTTAAGAGTATTTCCATAGTGGGAGTGACCAGATATTATTGGTGGGCCGTCGACAAATTGTGTCTCTTTTTAACTTCCTAAAGCGCGTATGCCTGTTTCTCTTTTACTTTTAATGAATTTATATCGGCCATATAAACCTCAAGATCAATTTAAAATATGACCCAGCCCGGAGCAAGCTTGGATATCCTTTGACGATGGCTTGGCTTGATTCTTTCTTGGGGAGTTTTCGCATGGAACTTTGAAACAAAATATTCTTTTTTGGTTTTAAAAAATTAAAAAATAAATTATTAGGTAGATCACTGAAAATATTAGGTAGGTCATTGACCAAATGACCTTATGGACGAGCCGCGCCTGCGATTTTGCTGCCTTATTGAGCGTTCTTTACCTTTTTTTTCAAATTCAATGGATCCAACTATTAAATTTGGAACCTTATTCCAAATTCAATGATCCAACCATTCTCGTACATGTATTGCATCATGTGGAGGGGAGAGGGCTTCGTCATATTGGAACGTCCGCGTAGAGTTCGAAAATAGACTTTATTATAGTCTGAGCACCTTTTGAACTCTTACTAAAGTAAATATTGTAAAATTGTCAAATTACTAAAAATAAATTATGCCTGACTGTCTTATAATTTTTTGACCACTCTTTAAGGAATCAACCAAATCAACCAATGTGGTTATTTCAGGATTTTTACGGCCTTTAAAACGATATATCACAAAGTATAGTGGGTGTCATCTGAAGTTTCAAGGCAGGGCTAGCAGTGGGCGAAACATAATATTTAATATGTATTGGTTTTAGTACTAGACTAATAATTATTTAATTATAATTTAATATTGCAAGTATTTAAGTTAATTAAACACAAGCTTTTAGTTTACCAGACAGTTTAAAACAACAGTAACATATTTGACAGTAAATTGTTGTTTTATCCAATTTGCAACCCTTTCCGTGTAATTTATTTTCATTGTTAAACGGTAAAGTCATTTTGTATTTCATATTTGTCAAAAGTATAGTTAATTTTCAGCAAAGTTTCAGGAACTTTTCGACGTTATAAATTTACCGCTGCCAACTAATTTTCGCAAAAACAAATTAAGCAATACCCTAAAATTAAGGAATAATAAACGCGCCGGCGGCGAAATAGCACAGAACATTATCTAAATAGCGTTAGGTGTTGATACAATGAAGCTTTCATAATTAATTAACACCGTAATTAAACTACGCGGGCGCTACGGTAATTAGTAGATACCCTTATTTGGGGAGAGCGGAGCGGATAAACAGAATCCCAACAATTTTAATTAGCCTTCTGCAATTAATAATTAGCACGGAGGCATCCGCACAGCATCAGCAAGGAGAGGAGGCAGGTGATGGTGTTGCCCACTTAGCGAATTAAAGATGAAGGGTAAATCTAAAAATATGGCGTTACCTTTTCTACTTGATTGCTTTCTTTCCGCTATATTCCTTTAGGAACTTATTTTTTTTTAAAGATAAAATATTCGTTTGTATTGTTAATAAAATTAGCGGGCCTCTGGGAGACACCTTGGCAACACAGAACCTGAAATAGTACTAAAAAAAGCTTATTTTACTCCCGTAGTCTAATATTAATATTCAAATTAAATGTCTTCGACATGTTGATTATGATCCAAATTTTCCTTATGAAACCGCGTTATTAGCCAATTTGAAACACTAACGTCCAGATTCACTAAGAAAGTTTAAGATTTAGTACTGGTTTAAATTAAGATCTTCTAGTTGATCAGCTATGTTTTGACAAGTTTTTGTCCTGTCGTTGTTAATAAGACGTCATTGAAAACGTATGAATTATTCGGATATTTCAGCGATTTGCTTGGTTTTCAAATGATTTTCATCTTGGAACGGGTTGCTAGAGTGAATTTAGTTCTATTATTGTCGAAAGTGCGTACTAAAATTGCCCTTTTCTTTATAAGTTTGCGAAAAAGCTCCGAAATAAATTCATAGTATAAAATTTAGTTGTCTTATTCTTACAGTTGTCAGTTTAAAACTGTAGGTTGTCAAATTAGACCGGACTAGCGTTGGAGAATCTGGCTGATAATTTTTTGATCAAGTGGACTTTTTTAAATAGAAATACAGGCTAGCACATACTATTATACTCTGTACAATATTAAATCAAATAAGTTTAATAGTGCTAAAAGATCACTTGATTTTAGTAAAAATACTACACTTACGTTCGATAATTTTACGTATTTTTTTTTAAATTTTACAAATTTTAAATTAAAAAAAAATCTTTTAAAAATAACGAATATCGGTTCAAACTGGGACGTTCATAGAGTTGAGTAGTGTGTAAAACATTACCGGTTGCCGCTCACATCGCTTGCATGTTATACTACTGAAGCGAGCGGGAAGGGGTAGTGGCGTCATTGGGTTCCAAATCTGGTAAATTAGGATTCCACTGAACGTGTCAATTTCTAATTTAGTAGATACTAGAAAATCTGATAGATTTGTAAATGATTAAATTTATAGATTTTTAAAATAAAAAATTATAAAAGATCCACGAAAACAAACCTCCTCCTCTCCTTCCAAATGTTTGCACGTGTTCTACTTGGTGGCAGTGAGCCCCATCTTTTGTTTATGGGCAGTATGCGACAAACAAGACGTATTTTATCCGCGATAATCGGAGAGAGCTACTGAACAATGTTAGTAACGGTATTTGCACAAAGCTGGAAATTTGTATATTAACGATTGAAGTGCAACCATAAGTAAAAGTCATGACTCATGAGCTGGCAAGTCTCCCCCGGTCGCGTCAATCAATTTTTGAAAATGTAAAAAAAAAATTATATTTAAGTTACAAGCTTCAAATTTTAATATGTTTGAATTTAGACATAACAAAATACAAAAAACAATTGCCAGGCGATTCTGAAGATCGCACGCACCTGCCAGGTGATTCTAAATGTGCTCTGTGCGTGCAGGGCATAAAATAAACATTGTCATACAAGGTTCCAATTTTTACAGGCTCTTTATTAAACGATTTAATGTAAATAATTATGTTCAAGGCCAGGCGATTTCGACAGTCGCAAGGGCCCGCCAGATGCGGAGAAAGTAAAACGGGAGTGGGATAGCGAGAAGATTGGAGGTTAGAAGACATGGAATAAAATTTGAAATTAAGTAAAAAAAATTTTTTATATAAAAAATACTTTTTTTTTCAACTAAAAATTATTTCCAATATCATACAGGGTGCCCGAAAAGTCTTAGTATGGGCAAATAACTTTGCTATTAGTAAAGATAGAGATATATAAAATTTTAGGCGTATCTTATTGGTTAATAAATCTACTTTTTTATGTAATTTAACTTTTCCAACCATGTGGTCGCCCTGGTGGTCAAAAATTTTAAATGCAACCCTATGCTGTGTGGTACCTCATTTTAAAGGTCTTCAAAAAAGAAACGTTTTACCGCAAACACAAGGTCAGTATCCTAATCCGTTTTAAAATGACAAGCCTATAAAAATAAAAAAAGGTAAAAGAAATTAAAAATTTAAGTAACCTTTTACCTCCATCTCTCTTAATACTTTAAAAGTTGTCCAAAATGATGCCATTCTCGAAAATGTGAGTTCCAAAAACGACTTTATTACTGCCAAGAAGTTCATGGTGATCAGAATAACTTTTAAAGTAATAAGAGAAATAAAGTTTTTTTTCATCATTTTTAAAGGCTTGGCCGGATAAATGGTATAAAGCACAGTGAGAATGAGTATTGAGACGTGCAGCGCCGTAGAAAACTCTCTCTGCTTGCCGTGTTGCTACCGCACTGGCTATGTCGGGGTGGATTGTAAGAATCCCACGCGCCAATCTCGGGGTGTTGCCGTTTGAAGGCCATGGCGTTGTCGAGCTGGCGGCAAGAAGAGATATTCTTCTCTCTGTCTTAGTTTTTCTCTGGTTCGAGGCTTTGCACCATATACGTATTAAATAAATATACCACTGGTTGTCTCGAATTCTTGATGCCAACAATGTGAAATGGAGATATACAATCTCGCATAAGTCTATTCTTTCTTCTGATATTTCTGTATAAGCGCATGCGTTAAATCGAATTTTTTCATTGGTCAGAAATAGTACAGAATTAGATTGTACTAATCATCGGCTGTTGTGCGTATACTTCGGCTTCTTTCAGCTTTCGGTTTGTTTTAGTTTTTACAGTTGGATCGCCATTCGCCATTTTTTCTTTGCGTCGTGTTGTATTTTGTATTCGGTGTTCTTGTGGTTGATTTTGAAGTGTGCTAACTTATGCCCTGATGTACAAAAAGTAATAAACTAGTTCAAATATACTAAAAAATCGGCCCTGTCAAGAAACTTATGAAGCGTGGCCCCGTTAGATTGCTAATAGCAACACAAAATTTAGCGCAATCGCAGTTTACGAAATATCTGAAGAAATGATAGACTTATGCGAGATTATATATCTCCATTTCACATTGTTGGGGAACCCGCGGTATATTTATTTAATACGTATAATATGCTTTGCACCATGGATTTATTAAGAAAGGATTCGATGTCCATATACTGTGAGCGTATCGAACGTGAAGCTTTATATTTGATATTTGTTATGAAAACATCCCCCCCCCCCCCCCAGGAGATTAGTTTACGAACTACGTAATTGAATCAAGAATGGTAGCAGAGAGATAAAATAGCATTGGAGTGTTGGAGCTCAGAAGTGTTGCTGTCTGTGCTGGTTGCTTAGGAAAACGGCTGAACCTCGGTCTGAACACGCGGTTACACGTACGTCTTTGTCTAATGAACTAGGAAAGAAAAAGTGCGACGTATAGATTTATATAGATTTATAAATGACTCGGAGCGACTTTAAATAAACACCTTTAGAAATAACATAACCTATGAATAATAAAACCTTTTTAACTTAAATTTATTGTTATTTAGCAGAAAAATAAAATATTTTAGGGCTTTTATTACTTCTTGTGATGCTTCAAACGTATTTTTTGTACAAAAATACAAGGGAAAATAAGATGTGGCCAATGTTTACAAATTGTGTTTACATTGTCGTTTAGAATTGTTTGTTGTGACTTCAAAGAATGCTAAATCATCCCGTATCCATTCTTAATAAATCCATGCTTTGCCCCCACCTGTGTGGAGTTTTCGCATAGCCGTCCGGTCTCTACATATTACTATTACTCAATCATTTGTTCTCCCGAATTATAATATTTTAGCGTATATGTTTATTTGGTTACAACAAAATCACTAATTTCAATATTATCGAATTTCTTTCTCTATTGTAAATTATTCTACAATCATATTTATATAACATAATTATCAAAATTGCTGTTATTAGTTAATTATCTACTTAAATTACTCACAAATCTTCTATCGTATCGTGATTGTTCTTTTTTGGAAAGCAATTTAAAATTATACGCGGAAGTAGCGTGTTACTGTTCAATTTAGCATATAGTACTAATAATTTATAACAGATTTTTCATGGTACAAATGTGATAATTCGATTATTAAGAAATTATATATTTTTTTGTTGTTTTGTAGAAACACTTTTAAAACTATTTATTGTTTTTTTCTTGATTTCAGTTCTTCCTACTCAACGTGTGTAACTATAGTACGAGTACCTAGAAATGGGCGCCCGCAGATTTTTTTCTCAGGGGGGGGGGGGGCAAAATAAAAAAAAATATTTAAAAAAAATCTTGTTTGTAGTGATTTATACAAATACACTGAAAATTAAAAACAGAACAATTCGGTCAAGTGCAAGCTAAACTTGCACAATTAGTGTTCCGTGCCATCAGCCCCCCACTTAACCTGAGCAAACCTCGTCCGCCCTATATCCGCTCATCTGCCGCGTTACGCGCCGCCGACGGCACCAACGCCGTATCACACCGCGTATGCGCGGAGCTGAGTGGAGACCGTTTCGACTGAGCCAAATTAAAAATTTTGAAAAACGTGTAAAGGCAAAAGTTGTTCCTTGCATCGTGAGAAATATTTTTTGTCTAAAACATTTTTCTCTAAAACCAATGGTTCAGAAGTTAGAAGGAAATAAACAATTAAATCGTCTATAATTGATCGCGCTAGAATTTTTCAATCCTGATAATTTTGGCTCGGTCTCCAGCTAATTACAATGTTCATGATTTTTTTCAGGATTTTTCTGAGCGATTCTTTTGGTGATGAGGGTGGGGGTGGGGGACAGCAATTTTTAAGCGGTTTTCCCGAAAAATGCACAAAAAAATACATCATATATATTGTTGGATTCGTCCTTCAATAAGCTTTCATTTGACACTCTACACGATGCTCTTTAATTTTTTTTCCATTTCCCAAGTTTTTAAAAATTAACCCCCAGAATCAAAATTCAACTTTTTATACTTCACGTCTATTATTGGGCACACTCCATCTTTGTGATAAATTTCAAATTTTTACGTCCAATAGTTTCAGAGAAAATCACGTGTGACAGAACGACGGACGGACCGACGGAAACCGAAGTGATTCCGTTTTGCTAATTTTAGCATGACACATAAAAAACATGATAAAAACTTCTTCATAAAATTAACATGCAGGCTGCAGAAAATTCATAGTAATTTGGTTGCCGCCGGTTGCATTGGGTTTAGACTGGGTTTAAATAATATTCCTAATCCCAATTGAATTTTTTGTACGTGGCTTTATAAAGATGTTCAACCATCAGAAAATAGACAACATTTAGATTAAAAAGAAATATTATTTATTATAAAAGTAACAGATATCTGGCAATTCATCCAACAAAGAGTACGAAATATGTCAATCTCAGAGGGGGCCACGGCCACCCTGAACCCCCCCCCCCCCCCTTGCGGGCGCCCATACTAGTAAATACTTAGATACTGAGATTTATCTTTAAACTGCTTTAATTTGCTATGTGTAAGCATAAGCCAACTTTGCTTTAATTTCTGGTTATTGTCAAATATTGGAAAAAAGATATGATATGTATGCTGTTTTATAGCATTCCAGTAGAAAAAGTAATTATAGTCCCCGTCAACGATAATTCATATTCGTATAAAAACAATTTTTTTTTAATATGCCGACTGCCCAAGATAAGTCCAGGCGAATAGGTTTTCTGAATCGTTTAAATAATTAATAAAATGAATTCCTAATTTGTACAAAATTACACCAGACAGACTTAAAGCTGTAGGCATCCCCTTGCTCTACCCAAATAGTAGGTATTATTACCGTTTCCACGTCCGTCCCGACAAATTCTATTAAGTATATATATATATATATATATATATATATATATATATATATATATATATATATATATATATATATATATATATATATATATATGTATTTAATTTTTCGGTTGGGCAATAGACAATTATTTGTTATTTCAAATATTTAAGGCCACAAAATGTAATAGAATATTGAACAATTTAAATTATGTAAGAGTATTGTTCTTAAGTAACTAATGCTAAAAAACGTTGTTATCCCACAAAATGCTTTTAAACGTACACAAAGTCTTAATTAATCGCAAAGTAGTTTGTGCTCTGTTAACCAAGAATAACGCTTAACCGACTGATAAATCCACTTAAAAGACATGTCGTATGCTCATTACTTAAATCGCAGTCAACAACTCAGCAGTGGCGCCACATATATCCATTATTAGCCGACAACTAAGCCCCCTGTCGTTTAGTGAACAGTATATAAAATTATGAATTTGGAATACACTCTGTCAATTAATTATAGAGTGTCTTCCACTAGCGAGCCTCCACAATTTAGCCAATGACAATCTACTCATGAGTTAAAAGGAGCTTGCCCCAAACTTAGTACTTAATAAAGTGCTTGTATAATTTTCAATTTTATGTTAAATTAGATCTCTACAGGCCCATAATAAAAAAGGTGGGTGCGTGATACAAAACCTACAAAAAATAAATTGGAAAGTCATGATTTATCCTTAATAGAACGGAAAATGTTTTATCCTTAATAGATCGGGAAACTAAAAAAATAAATCAAGAGCAACCAACCCCTCTTTTAAAAGTTTTTTACTTTTTGCAGTTTGCCATCGACTATCTTTTATTTTTACGCGTTAGGACTATTTACCCTACAACAATCTGCAGAAAAATTAAAACTCTCTAGTATGTTCCACAATATCAGCGTCCTTATTTTTTAGGCAAAAATTGTGCCAGTTTATTTCAATGAGCTTTTACAAAAAAAAACTAGTAGTAACTAAATACTGCTTTTAAAGCGTATGTCTCGAGGACAGGACATAAAAATATGCGCTCAGACTCACTGAAAAGATTTAATATTTAGTACTGGTTTAAATTAAGATCTTCTAGCTAATCAGTTAGGTTCTGACAGGTTTTTGTCTTGTTATTGTTAAAATCGTCATTAAAAACTTATGAGTTATTCTAATATTTCAGCGATTTGCTTGGTTTCCAAAAGATTTCCATCTTGGAACATGTTGCTAAAATGAATTTAGTTCTATTATTGTGGAAAGTACGTACTTAAATTGCCCTTTTCTTTATAAATTTACAAAAGAACTTGGAGCCAAATTTATAGTATAAAACTTAGTTTTGTTGTCGTATTCTCACACTGGTCAGTTTAAAACTTTGGTTGTCAAACAATATCTATCTTGCGTTGAAGAATATGTCCGTAAAGGCGATGTCATACATTTTACCTAAACAAAATAGAAACAATGATATATACTTTTTTATCTTCTGACAGCCCACGAAGACCGAAGTCTAAGTACTATGTACCGTGGGTGTACTGGAGAATCGACTCACACATCCAGAGCTGGAAACATCCGTAGGGATTTCACCAGCCCTTTAAGAGGATGTGTGGGGTGGTACTACCTCGGTCGAGGAAGCATTCCTCTACCACCTTCCAACAGTTAACAATCACAAATAAATATCCATGGTCGAAGCGGGATTCAAACCCGCGCCTCTCGATTGCAAAACTGGCGGTACCAACTCGGCCACCGGAGACCCGATAACGTAACAAACCTACTATTTTCCGGAGATTGTTGTAGAGTAAATAGTTCTAATGCGTAAAAATTGAAATCATTAATAAAAAGTTTTCCATGTATTCCAAACCTTTCTATAAACCTGTACACTCAATTTTTCTTGTTTTCATAAATGTTATTCTCTTCCTAGAAATTTGAGGAACAAAATGCCGAATTATACGGGCCAAAACGCTTGCTGATAAGTGCCGTCAAAAAAAGGTAAAAAGCATAAGTTGTACAGGGTCTTCCAACGAGGACTGAACAGGGGCTCATTTTTGAGCTTCCTTGTATTTAAAGAAAAATCTAAAATAGCCAATCGATGTACTTTTTCCTGCAGAATTCAAAAATGAAACCAAAAATTTATTTGAACCAGAAACAAAAGAGTTACGCTATGGATAAGATGTTTTTTAAATGGAACATTATACGATTTTCGGAACGAGTGATTTTTTTTATGTCCGTTCTGATTAAAATATTTAATATTGTGACAGCTATTTTTATTAAATTTTAATGTTTTATCCAGTATAATTTAACTTCAAACAACGTGTTTGAAACATACACTAGGTAATAAAGGTAAAATCACCTTGAAATCCTTCAAAGTCAAAAAATTTGACAAATTTACTATAATATTGGTTCTTTATCCTTAGAATAGTATTGACGGATATATTTCTGTGAAAATTTGCAATAAATCTTCTCCTTGCTTCTCTTGCATTTTCTTGGCATTTGTAGAACAAGATAACAATCTGCAATCTCTCATCTAATGAATATTTCATTTCGGCAATATTATTGTAAATTTGTCAAATTTTTTGACTTTGAAGGATTTCAAGGTGATTTTACCTTTATTACCTAGTGTATGTTTCAAACAGGTTGAAGTTAAATTATACTAGATAAAACATTAAAATTTAATAAAAATAGCTGTCACAATATTAAATATTTTAATCAGAACGGACATAAAAAAAATCACTCGTTCCGAAAATCGTATAAAAAAAGCTATGTTCCATTTAAAAAACACCTTATCCATAGCGTAACTCTTTTGTTTCTGGTTCAAATAAATTTTTGGTTTCATTTTTGAATTCTGCAGGAAAAAGTACATCGATTGGCTATTTTAGATTTTTCTTTAAATACAAGGAAGCTCAAAAATGAGCCCCTGTTCAGTCCTCGTTGGAAGACCCTGTACATGCTGTTACCACGATTTCATAAATTTTACCGTTATGTACTTCAATGTACAATAGATAATGTCCGAAATACATATATAGGGGATTTAAAGCTATTTTTATATTATTTAACACAATGCCAAAACAAGTAGCCCGGAACGGAAAAATAACTAAATTAATATGTATGTTTACTACCTATATTTAGGTAGGTATTTTGAATCGTATGTATGTGTATAAAATATCCCACTAAGCATAAAACATCGTTAGGATGATTGATAACGTTGTTAATAAGTTGCTTACTGAACGTTTGACTTTAAACGTTGCTTTATCGTACTTGTCAAGTTTTCCTACACGTTACCCATTCTTGCCGTTCGGTGTTCCTGTAATATACTTTTGCCACTGTATTTACTTTATTGTGCACCAAACATTAGAACTCCATTTATTTCATGTACTTTTACACTAACATAAAAATGCTTTCATTAAGAGAATATTTTTTTAATTACATGCTGCTTATGTTTCTTAATTAACGTTCCAGACACGATAATATTTTGGTTGCACAGATAATCTTGTTATTGTAGCTTTATTATAATGACATCATTGTATGTAACATCATAAATATTTCGTCGTAAATTTAAACTGAGTTCCGTACCGACTTAATTTTTTATCCCCAATTAGCGAACCTCAGTTTTCCTTTTCTTTTCGTGCATTATTTCGCAAGCAAGTCTGGGTTGATCTTCCTTGTTTTTTCATGAGAAGTTGTGTTTTTGTAGAAGAAAAACCGAGAAAAATGGATCGAAAGTAAGTATGCTCCTTTAGTTTCTAATAAACATGATTTTTCATGAAATACCCCTTGATAAATCTTGTAAGACACATTTTGTGGACTTTTTTTTATAAACCTGTGTTGGTCTACGTTGAATTGTATGTTTTAGACAAATATAAACCTAAGTAGCTATGCTTTTTGAGTGAAAATATTTTAAATGGTAATTATTTTATACATGCAAAACTTTTAAACTACCAACTTTTGGGCAAATATTTTAGGAAGTTTTCTTTTTCCAGGTGCAAGATGCAAAGGAATTTTTTAAAAATAATTTTTATGTGTAAGTGTATTTCTTGAATAAACAGAATTTCTAAATCAAACAATTGAAATTATATTTAGCGCCAAACTTTTCTTATTTTTTTTTTATTATTAAAAGATGTACATATGTTTATTGTCTTTTATATTTATAAAATAGCAATTTGATCCAGATATTTTGAAAGAATGTTCATTGGTCATCCTTAATCAGATATTCCGTATTAATACGACATAAAACGGTTTATTTAACACCCCCTAGGCCATTTTCATAATTTAAGCGCAATAATAGAATTGTTATACCTACAGCACTAGAATGTATATTGTTAACTTAACAAATCCACCCATTTAAAGAACAGAGGATCATCCTTATAACATGAAATAAATATCGAAAATGTTATGAAACACTTTCTTGGTTCCAAATAATCCAATGTAACAGGGTTGTTTAATTTTCGTAACTAGAACGTTCTGGTTTTAACAAAACTGCGATTTTGTTCAGTTGAAGGAAATATGTATAAGGAAAGTATTAACTTCCAGGCGCTATTATTGTTCCAAGATAACTAACGTAACAATGAAACAAGAAAACATAATTAAGATGTTTTTTTGCTTAGCGGGATGAGAAACATGGCTAATTGTCTTTGTCGAAAAGCATTACTTATAGTTTTTTAATCCAGCTTAACTTTACTTAACTATGCTATATTTAGTTTATTTAAATAATCCTCTATTTGCAAGCTGTTAAGATTGCTGACGTTTACAAGAAGCTACAAGAAAATTTGGCTATTATAGTAGTAAAATTTCAAACGCCATGAAAAAATGAATAAAGAGGCCTACAAAACTTCTTTATGATCAGTCACTGAAATGAATCCACTTAACGCGACACATTCATTTAAACAAAGAAATCACCCTTTTTTATCATTTGCTACAATTTGTCAGACGTGAAATACCAATTAAGTGCGCTTCATACAGAATGGCGTGTTTAGTTTTCCGTTTCCGCATTTCTCTTTTGTTTTGACTTAAGTGATCCACACGTTAACAAGAACACCACACAGAAAGAAGTACTAATTTATTGCTATTATTGTTGGCAAATAATTACTTAATTATGTATTATATTCGAAGTATTTCCTCGTTGTAGGTGTTATCAATAATTGTAGTAAAGCTGCTAAAGTAAAATTAAAAGTTTATATTCTTTTGACACAAATAATGATACCAATTATAAATGGGTCATTGGTATTGCCTTTTTTGTTATAAAACAAGAAATAAAATTTTCATAAAGCTTACTCAATGCTGGCGTACCTGAGATTCAGTCATGGAACCAACTCTATTTCTTCTTCACATTAAGGACGTCTAGCGTCGCAGGTAGGACCATTCTCCACCCGATTACTAAGGACAAACGGCGCCCAAGTCCCGGCATGGTTAATACTTGGATGGGTGAGCGCTTGTGAATGTCATGTCTCACCGCTTTAAACAAGGAAGGTGGTAGAGGTGGTTGTACCACCCCAAACATCCTCTTAAAGCGGAGCGTCCACTAGATCGGTGTGGCGGTGCGGCGCGACGCTGATGAGGCGAAAATCCGATCCCGGATAAAACGTAAGAAGATAAATAAGCACGCGTCGACTAAGGACGTAAAGCGGAGCGGAGCGGAAGGGCTGGATGTTTCCCGCTCTGGATGTGTGAATCGGACTTTCCCAGTACACCCACGGCACATGGTACTTAAGCTGATGATGTCACAAGATAAAAAAAAGACCCACTCTCCTTTACTACCAATCATATCCATAATAATGTTGAATATAGTATACTTTCCACTCTAATATCTATGCCTTTTTTATTTTCTGACAGCCCACGAAAACCGAAGTCTAAGTACTATGTACCGTGGGTGTACTGGGGAAAACCGACTCATACATCCAGACCTGGAAACATCAGTACGGACTTCACCAGCCCTTTAAGAGGATCTGTGGGGTGGAGCCACCTCGGTCGAGGAAGAAATCCTCTACTACCTTCCAAATCCGCTACCACCTTCCGAATATTTTCCCAAACCAATCCCAAATCTTGAAGCGCAGGTATATGCCAATATCAATGTCCAATAGCCGTTAGGCTTTCCCTGGATTTGTCTTCTTTTTAAAAGCGACAAAACAGCAGATACCATTAAACGTTAAGATTCATTAAAAAGGTTCAAGATTTAGTACTGGTGTTAATTAAGATGTTCTATTTGATCAGTTAGGTTTTGACAAGTTTTTGTCCTGTCATTGCTGATAAGTCGCAATTAAAAACTTACGATTTATTCTAATATTTCAGCGATTTGCTTGGATTCCAAATGATTTTCATTTTGGAACGTGTTGTTAGAATGAATTTAGTTCTAATATTGTGAAAAGTACGTACTAAAATTGTCCTTTTCGCGATAAATTTGCAAAAAAAAAAATTAAAAATAAATTTATAGTATAAAACTTAGTTGACTTATTCCAACAGTTGTCAATTTTAAAGTTTTGGCTGTCAAGTTAGACCAGTCTGACATTAAATAATTTGATTATTGTAAAATAACAGCTCCAAGTAATTTCATTCCCGCGATAATAAAAGTAACGTCTGCTTTGCCGCCTTACGTCTAGGTTTTTCACTAACAACCGGTTGCAGAAAGAAAAGTTAGTCATTGATTAAACTAACATGTTAAATTTTAATACGTTGTTAATTGGTTCCCAATGTTAAACGCCCCGCTTGGATTTAAATTTCGGCCCGGTTGGGATCTAACGGTATCGCATCGGGTGAACTGTCAGACTTTGATGTCAACAAAGTGCATTTTTTTTATAAATCGAAGCTATTTTGTGTTTTAAAATGAAAAAATATAAGTGAAGGTGAATAGAAGAATTACTTAAACGTGGGGGAATATTGTTGAGAATATCAATATGATTAGCTCATTATATGCTGTGGTAATGCTTTCCTTTCTATAGTTTACTATTCTGTGGTTAATTTGTAGTTGTAGCTTTCATGTAGAGATGGCGCTACTATTATAAATATCTAGGATGTGTTGAAGTTGTTGAGTGAGTCGTTTGTTTTTGGTATGTCATAAAAGTTGTAAAATTTATGTATGGTAATTATAAAACTATTTGTAACGTTATAAATTGAAGTTATAAAGTGTATCCCCTTGTTTACATTCTGCAGTCTTCCACTAAGAAATACAACAGGCTAGAAGTTGTGCTAGTTAATAATATTTAACAAATAAACTTCTAAATATATATTTCTAAGGTAAGCAATATGAAATTCTGTCACCATAAAGCAGTGTATTGGCGACTCAAATTAACAACGTGGCGTTTTCTTCAGCCTATTTGTTAACTACTATAACGGGGACTGTTTCGTCTTTGTCTTCATTATCGTGTTATTTGCCATCTTTGTCAATTTTGTCGTCTAGTAAGCCCTTCTTCCGCGTTAAAAATCAGCTGATTGTAGCTGGCTTCCTTAATTTTGTTTCCCTAAGTTCTATGTTTACCCGTAATAGCTAATATGCGTACTAGATAATTTGTTCCAGTGCAGCTAACAAAATCAAATATCCTGGTCAAATCAATCATATACATACATACCTAACTGCTGGTAGTAGATCACGGATAGTATGACTTTTTTAAACTATGTGTCAGACTTAAACTGTAGAGTATTTACTTAATCTACCCCACTAGTGTCCAGGCAATAGTATCTTCTTGAAGAATATTTTATATAGAGTTTGTGGATCAGAAATATGTGTATTGATCAGGCGCGGCCCGTGAGTTTTTTACAGGTGGGTCAAAGTTTTGTGGGCAACTAGTGATATCAACGCAACAAGCAAAATACACTTTTTTAATTAAGAAAGGTTTTTTAATAATGTGCCAAGGAATTATTTACCTACAAATAAACACTGCAAAAATCATAAAATAGGTACTGCAGAATATTGAACATCACTACTCTTGATGTTTATGACTTTTAGTATCACTTTTCTGTTTATGGCTTTTTTCTATGTGTTTTAATACTCTAAAATAGTAGATTTTAGCGGCTTCCGTTGTGATAAGTTTAGCATCTCCTCAATAGATGTCGTGCCTTGTACTAGAAGCCCAGAATAAAATAGAACAAAATTCTCAGCTAAAAGTATGATTATTCGTAAAATAAAATTAGGAACGCTGCCGAAAATCCGTTTTCTTTAATAAATACAATGCTGGCGACTAGACATAATAATACGATATTTGTATACGCACATGCGAGCTGTAAGCTGTAGTAAATATGAGATTGCCAACAATTTTAAAAATATTTTATCGAGGAACAATTTGTTGCCAATACACTTTAGAGCCGATCTAATTTTTTAAATAACAAAAAGTTTTAAAAAAAGTTCTTGCTCCAACACAGATTCGAACCTGAGATCGTCTGATCAACTCGCTGAGACTGTACCTCTTGGACTACGCTGGTTATGTAAGAAAATCGGTCCGATACCGTTAAATTTGATGCCTAGCGCTGGCCTGACAGAAATCCTATTTTTATAATTTTTTATATTTAACCACTAATTAATATTATTAATACGATGCAAATACAATGCGCATATTAGGTACCTAATTAGTTTTTCTTTTTCCGAACCAAACATTTTGAAATAGTATATTTTAGGGGGCGGTTTGAGAGTATTTCCATAGTGGGAGTGGCCAGATATTATTGATGGGCCGTCGACCAATTGTGTCTCTTTTTAACTTCCTAAAGCGCATATGTCTGTTTCTCTCTTACTTTTAATGAATTTATATCGTCCATATAAACCTATAAGATCAATTTAAAATAAGACCCAGCCGGGAGCAAACTTGGATATCCTTTGACGATGGCTTGGCTTGATTCTTTCTTGGGGAGTTTTCGCATGGAACTTTGAAACAAAAGATTCTTTTTTGGTTTTAAAAAATTAAAAAATAAATTATTAGGTAGATCACTGAAAATTTTAGGTGGGTCATTGACCAAATGACCTAATGGCCGCGCCTGGTATTGATTTGTTTGGTTTCTGTTCGTTGCATATAAAAATAAAAAGTGCATTCAAAACATCTTTTTCATAAACTCCGATGCTATTTTTATATCAAAATATCTAGCAAGATGTTAAAACACATCCACCCACTTGAATAAGTGTCACGACCGCAGCAGATATGTGTACCTTTATTTGACAAGGATCTCTCTCCATTTCCGCACTTTAAAATTCCGTCGAGTCCCTATATTCTGTCAACCTTTGCTTAAAACCTTTTAATAATTCTACACTTTCACAAAATCTATCATTTAAAGACTGATTTATTATTAAGGAAAAATATAGAGGAAAAGGGCTTTGCTGTTTTGTTTGTATCTTGATATGTTAAGAGGAATATTATCCATTCTTACTAGTTGGGTTTTATGTTATTGTTCTTCCTCAGTTAGTTGCTACCAAACACCAAAGACTTTGCAGTGTAAATACATAAAAATACATATAATTTAATAAATAAATCAACAATTTATTTTGTACTTTGCCTATTAAACCGCGCTCCGCCAAAATTTCGCAGTCGATTTTCTTCGGGGCGTGGTTTTAAAGAAAAATTTGACTTTCTT
Organism: Philopedon plagiatum; assembly: GCA_963971165.1. Taxonomy (NCBI): domain Eukaryota; kingdom Metazoa; phylum Arthropoda; class Insecta; order Coleoptera; family Curculionidae; genus Philopedon; species Philopedon plagiatum. The sequence goes on along the minus strand of OZ020190.1, from coordinate 37,868,535 downwards.
TAATGAAATAACGTCTTTTTATGTGTCTGAACTGAAAAGTCATTGTTTTTTATAACAAGTAACAATGGGCTTTTCTAGCAATTTTTCTTATTTCATAATACAAAAGCGATTTCGAAAAGCTTATCCCCAAAAGATTCGAATTTTTTCTGATCGAATTCTCTCTCAAAATAGCGGTCAAACATCGCTTATTATAAAACGGGACGATGGCGTTTAGTGACGTAGGTAGTCTCACGATGAGCGACAAGCGTTGGTCGTTAAATAGCAGACCGATGCGCTAAGCAACGAAAAATATCAAATTCCTCGCGACCGTGCAGGAGGCTGTCAACACATTTTAAAAATATTTATTTTCTTGAAACCTTAATCGATAACATTGCGTTTTAAATACGGTTTTAGACTGTCATAAATACGGTTAGCAAGAAAAATTGGCTTAATAGGACCTCCTTTTTTATTTGTGATCAACAAAGAATCACCTGTAAAGTTTTGTAATACCCTGTATTAATATGTCTAAAAAACCGTAAGGCCTATATAAAGCTTAGATTTTGCGGATTTACCCCCAAGGGATGCACCTGTACCTGGGCGATCGTCGTCGCTTCTGTCCGGGGGATATTAAGCTATTCCCCCGCCCGATCTCCGCCTATCTGCCGCGCCACCCGTCGGCGACGGCACTAACGCCGTTTTACATCGCGAATGCGCGGAGCATTGAAAAACGTGTAGGGAACAAAGTTGTTCCTTACATCGGCATCGTGAGAAATATTTTTTGTTTAAAAACTTTTTCTCTAAATAAACAATTAAATTGTTTATAACAATTATTGATAGTGCTAGAATTTTTCAATCCTGATAATTTTGGCTCAATCTGCACCTAATTCTCAATGTTCATGATTTTTTCAGATTTTTCTGAACGATTCTTTTGGTGATAAGAGTGGGGAGAGCAAGTTTTAAGCGTTTTTCCCGACAAATGTTTAAAAAATGCATAAAAAAATACATCATATTTATTGTTGAATTCGTGCTTTAGTAAGCTTTCATTTGATTCACATGATTCCATAAGTGTTTCGTTTCACGGAACACTAAAAACGATAAAGATTGGTCACATGAAATTTGGTATAGATGTGTAGGTATATGAACACATCTCATAACTACATAACAAAAGTTGGCAAAAAAATCGAGGGGGTGTGAGTACATAATTAAAATATAATTTAAAATATATCCAGTGGTAAGAAGACCTTTGCATACTTGAAACACCCTATAGAACACAATTTCTTTTAAAATATATTATACAAAAACAAATGAATAAAGTCACGGATGGAAACACTGGATTGTATTAGTGTAATTGACTGAAACTTTGGTGTCTGAGTCGACGTCACCCATTCCGCTCCCTCAACTAAAGAGACACTAATCGAATTTGTTACTTTTATTTTCCTTTTATTTCGTTTCCTGCGGCTCTGTTTTGTGTCTGACTACGTCTATTAACATGCAATTTTCCTGGATTTATTTTGGGTAAGGATTATATTGTAAGTAATTTTAGCAATAATAAAAAGATATACGTACGTATCATGCAGTAATCATAATTTGGTAAGTTGAGAATGAGAATTTCGTCCAAAGGGCGACAGTATGGCTGCAGAGACATCGCGATCATTTGTCAGGTATTGTATTTAGCATTCATTCATAACTATATTTTATTTGCTTGCCGTAATTGTATTCTGTATTCCACCAAGCCAACCTCTGAAAAGACAGTTGCGGATGGAAAGAATATATTTTTCACACACTTGGCACTGAAGCATCATTCTGCAAAGTTTATGGATAAAGTTCTGCCAGGAGAAACCAAAAATCTTGTAAAATATCACTACACATATATTCCGACCCGCCTTGAAGGTACAAACAAAATTACGCGTTTCAGATTTCTCAATTTCGTATCCAAAATAAATTACTAAAAATTTATTATCAAGAAAAATAATGGTATATTGGTAGGTATATTTTATTAATTCTTAGTCCTATGCTTTACCCTGTGGTATTTATGATGCAGGTAGGTGTTAACCCCTAGTTATCGCGTTATTTTAGTATCTGCAATCTGTTTTAAACAACTCGCTCTAAAATATAAATGACGGTATCTATTTGATTCGACATCAATGGTTATACCGCTTTATTTATAACAATATAAATAGGTATATTCCCCAAATATTTTATTTGAGAATATGGTAAATTTAAGATGGTACAGCTAACAGCAAATTAGCTGTATACTTTAACATACCTTTGATTATGTTTATATTAATGTAATGCTAAGTTTGATTCGTTGTATGTACATACATATTACTACACCTAATGGTATCCAAAAATTTGATTGGAACTCTTCGCTTTAAATATTATTTTATAATTCATGATAGAAACATGTTTTAAGGTCGCTGTCAACCGGTCGCTATAAAAAACTATTAACTACCTAGAGCATGCCGTGACAATTTAATTTACCGTCGTAGACAGTGATGAGAGCAAGCCAACAAAGTCACCGACTGCCTAAAAAGTGACCGGCGAGTATTAATGCAAGCTGCCGAAGCATGTATATATACGTATATATACAGGGTGGTGCAACCAAGATGGGGTGGACGATTGTGAGTAAACGGTGAGGAATTTCGATTTTTTTTTTGATATTATCGATAGTCAGACACGCTATGTTTTAAAATTATAGCCATAATACAGGGTGGTCCGAAAAACTGGTGGCGAACCAAACTTGTATTTTTTAAATGGGACACCCGGTATATAATTATTCCAATTGATTCTCCTGTTCGTTACGATCATTTTGATATAGGGTTTATTGGGTCTAACACTTATAGTAAGGGAATGGGACGCGGTTAAAAAATGCTCACAGTTCGGCCATTTTTTAAAAAAATTTGAAACAGGTATGGAAAAACCAAATATTCCATAAAACGTTACATATCCTTGAACACATTAATCACGTGCAATTTGTTTAAAATTATTCACTGTTATACAGGGTGGTCAAGTTTTGCAAATACGCCCTGGACTCATTTTTTTTAAATGGAACACCCTGTATATTTTATTTTCATGTTAAAGATAACATTACTAGCTTTCAAAAAATACCATACATGATGACTTTCTGACCAACAGTTTTTTAGTAAACTAGCCGTGAAAGCAAAGTTTCTTCATTCTAATACGATTATACTGAATTTACGTTGTTTACTATTGAAATGAAACAAAAGATTGACGAACTTGTCAAAGCTACTGCCGCATAATCCATTATTTACAAGTTAAGTGTAGGTGGCCCAATAATTATGAGGTAAGAAAACTGAGACCCGAAACTTTTACATGTTTATTAGAGATATTTCAAAAACCAGAAAATATTGTTTTTACGAAATGTAAAGTAATTAATAAACCTGTTATAAATAAAGATGATCAGTTATCAGTATTATTAATAGTGTAAGAAAATTAATTAAGCAAAAACAGAACATCTTTTAAAATTATTTAGGTATGTACTTACTTGTTTATATTAAATTAGGTTTACAAGTAAGTACATACCTAAATAGTTTTAAAAGATGTTCTGTTTTTGTTTAATTAATTTTCTTACACTATTAATAATACTGATAACTGATTATCTTTGTTTATAACTGGTTTATTAATTACTTTACATTTCCTGAAAACAATATTTTCTATTTTTTGAAATATCTCTAATAAACATGTAAAAGTTTCGGGTCTCAGTTTTCTTACCTCATAATTATTGGGCCACCTACACTTAACTTGTAAATAATGGATTATGTGGCAGTAGCTTTGACAAGTTCGTCAATCTTTTGTTTCATTTCAATAGTAAACAACGTAAATTCAGTATAATCGTATTAGAATGAAGAAACTTTGCTTTCACGGCTAGTTTACTAAAAAACTGTTGGTCAGAAAGGCATCATGTATGGTATTTTTTGAAAGCTAGTAATGATATCTTTAACATGAAAATAAAATATACAGGGTGTTCCATTTAAAAAAAATGAGTCCAGGGCGTATTTGCAAAACTTGATCACCCTGTATAACAGTGAATAATTTTAAACAAATTGCAAGTGATTAATGTATTCAAGGATATGTAACGTTTTATGGAATATTTGGTTTTTCCATACCTGTTTCAATTTTTTTTTTAAATGGCCGAACTGTGAGCATTTTTTCAACTTTAACCGCGTCCCATTCCCTTACTATAAGTTTTAGACCCAATAAACCCTATATCAAAATGATCGTAACGAACAGGAGAATCAATTGGAATAATTATATACCTGGTGTCCCATTTAAAAAAATACAAGTTTGGTTCGCCACGAGTTTCTCGGACCACCCTGTATTATGGCTATAATTTTAAAACATAGCGTGTCTGACTACCGATAATATCCAAAAAAATTTCGATTTGATTAAATCAGTTTAATACATGAATAGCGTTAATTAGACCCATTTCAGTACTTTATCAGTCGGTTAAGAGATAATCATGATTATAAGTGAGCGAGTGGGTGTCTTCTGTTAAACTCGACAAGAGGCTCGGCAAACGGTTACGGTTTTAATCAGATTTTTAACCTAATTTCAGTGACAGCAGATCTTATTTTTGCATAGGTTCGTCGGTATAGTGTTAAAAAAATTGTAAAAATGGATTTAAATGACTTGGTTTACATATTGGATGATAATGATGACGAGAATATTGCTCTTATACAAGGTTTACGAACTTATACAATTAGAGAAATGTTAGACCATTTTAACAAACGAACAGATGAGATGATGATACCTTATTGGCGATTTAAATTAAGCCAAACAGCGTTGTCACAGCTACAAACAGTTGATTTTTAGTGGGCGAAAATGGCTCACTAGAAGACAAAATTGATAAATATGCCAAATAACACAATAATGAAGACAAAGACGAAACGAAAACATTGCTCACTATGGTAGTTAGCAAATTGGTTGATGAGGGCGCAATGTTCTTAATTTGAATCGCCAACTGAATGAAAACATGTTGGTTACATTTTGCCCATTTTGGTATTGCTGCTATTAAGTATCTACTTAATACACCCCACTCCTTTTAACGACTGCGAGTTATTGTTGGCGATAAATGTAATGTAAATAAATGTAAAGTAAATGTATAACAATTTACATTGCTGTTATTAATAATTGTTATTATATTCAAGGGCTACGATATATAACAAACAAGCCACCAGCTAGCTCAATATTGCGTGGCAATTATACAAGGGTCAGGGTTTAATAATAATTAAAGCTCATTATTGCCATCTGCTAATGATCAAATCAATGTACTTACCAAATAACTGTACTCTCTTTAACATTATCGGTGTCGGCCACTAAAACTGATCTAATTTGGCGCCACCTGCAGTATTAAAACGTATCAAATAACTCACAGTCCAATAATTAAAGTTCCTGCAAGTGAACTTAAAAAATGTACAAAATAAAACAACTTTAAAAAGTCAATTGTATGTTTAATGTAAAGAAGGCATGGTAATATGCTTTGGTTATAGAAAAAAACAGGTGTTTAACCAATTAGTCAGCCTAGATATTCATAGATATTCATAAAGGCGCTGGTTTCGACAAAATTCCAATAGTATTCCTTAAAAACTGTAGCCCGACTTTATCCCTATCACTAAGCTACATCTACAGAACATCCGTGAGTTCTGGGCAATTTTCTTCCGCATGGACAACCGCCGTCGTCTGTCCGCTGTTCAAAGGTGGTGATCGATCCGACGTAACCAACTATCGACCAATTTCTGGCCTGTCGTGGTTCTGGAGTTACTTGCGACAGACTTAGGGACATAATCACGGCGAATCAGCATGACTTTTTCTCCAGCAGGTCATGCCAATCAAATTTAACGTGTCTATAGAAATTTTCTGGCAACTGCTCTTGATGCTGGTTTACAAGTTGACGCAGTTTATTTTGACTTTAAGAAAGCGTTTGATCGAGTCGACATTCTACTACAAAAATTAGAAAATTGGAGATCCATTACTCTCCTGGATTAACAGTTACCTCCGTAATTGAATCCAATACGTTAAAGTCCATAATTACCCCTTAAAAGGCATCCTGGTTTATTCTGGAGTCCCCAGGGCTCTCATCTTGATCTTGTATTGTTCTTAATACTCATGAACGATCTATCCTATATATTTGAACATTGATTCTTTCCATTTTTCGCCGATGACCTAAAGATTTACAGCATCGTCTCTGACACGAATGATTGTGTGCTGTTGCAGGATCAAATAACTAAGTTATTGACATGGTGTGAGAATAATAAAATGGCACTAACTAAAGACAACCAAGTGTAAAGTTATATCTTTTTCCAAAAAAAAGGTATATCGTGGATCATGTTTATAATATTGATGGCCTTTTCTATCAAGGGTTACATTGGTCAATGATCTTGGTATCATTCTCGATAGGGAACTGAGATTTATTGCCCATATTGACAATGTTACTCCAAAGGCTTTTAATATGATGGGCTTTGTCATGCGATAGTGCTGAGAATTCAATGGCGTCGAGGTACTTAAGTCTATATACTACGCACTGGTACCGAGCCACCTAAAGTATTGTTGCATGATATGGGCTCCTTTATATATCACTCACATTAAAAGAATAGAACGCGTACAATTGAAGTTTGTCAAGTTTTAATTGCTTAAACTAAATATGGACAGTTCTCTATTACCGTACCATGAGCGGCTCATTATATTGGGCCTCGGTATTCTGGAAACACGCAGAATTCAGGTGACCTTGATCTTTGGACACAATCTGCTGAATAATGGGATAGACTGCACCTCAATGCCTTGATAAATTTTAGAGTGCTATATCGCCCTGCAAGGCAACTAGAACTATTTTCTATAAACCCTGATATTGAAAAAAAAACATCACCATTAACCGAATAATGTAGTACTTAAACATGGTGCTACATAATCTGAATCTTAACTGCTCTGCGATAACTTTTAAAAATAAAGTTAGAAATATTATAGACAATCTCAGTATATGATTATTGATTATATACATTCTTATCCCTTTTGTGGAATGGGATAACGAATGGTGGAAAGATATTAATGATTACGTTTTGATGTGTTTTATTGTCGGACCGGATAAGTTTTGTTCTACCGCATATGTACTTTTTGCATTGTTTTCTTTTCTCTTTTTGTTTTCTTTCTTTTATATGGTTTGCACTATTTGAAGTTTCTCTGTAATGTACGTATCTGAATACTAGTATTGTCTGTTTAAATCAGGTTAAAAATTTTAGCTATTACTTCTACAAATAAACATTTTCTCTGACACAGCGCGGCATCAAAGTTGTCAAAAGTATAAAGTGCATCCATATAAAACAAATATTTCTATGATAACTGTGCAACATTGAAAAACGATAAAAACTTTATAAAACTGGTTTTATGGTGTTGAAAGTAACTGTAAATATTTAACGTTCTAAACACTAGACCTGTGTCAGTCTACATTATTCAACGTATCGCTCTGTCGGCTTCTCAATAATTCAGGGGCTTTTAGGGTGTCAAATTGGCAATCCCGCCGCCAATCTCATTGCTATTGCTCGAGAACATTGCTGGACAGTGGCCGTAATGGGCTACAACAATAGTGTAGGTCTCTTGGTTTAGTTTTGTTTTAATTCTAAAATTGAACTATCTGGTTATGTTGTTCGAATTGTTTAAATGCTTTATAAGAATTAATTAATTACTGTGAGTCTCCTTTCTGTTTAGGCTGATTGCCCCAGAAGTGATTCTGATCCTATTTTCTTGCTTAAAAAAATTCAAATAATCAAATTATAAACAAAAATTTCAAAGTTATAGTTTGGATTCTAAAATATGTGGATTGTGATTTAAGGAAGTTTATTGATATTTTTACTTTAAACCATTTTTCTTAACAAATTATCAGTAAATTGGCAGTTCGGTGCTTGTTCCACTCAGGAGCTGAAAGTACCTATTACTACATAATACTAATGAAGAACTTTCTCTAAAACGAAAAGTAGCTATTCTATTGACAACTTCACGTTTTGAATGTTCCACACTGCCGGTTGGATCAAAACGTTCCATTAAATTTTGAAAACTCCGAGGACTGGGTGTTCGCCGCTCAGGATATTTTTTCCTGTATCAGTGCCGGATCTAGTAAAATTTCGAAGGGGGGAAAAACTAAACTTTGCCGCCTCTAAATTTAATAATATTACCTAGATTTTCTTTTGAAATTAAAAAAAAGGCGACAAAAATAAAGCAGTGTTAAACATTATTTTACTAAATACAACAAACAAACATGAATCCCATTTAAGAATTACTGTAGCTAGAAATATTATCTTAAGTTGACATAATATTCATTTTTATTAATCGTTCGCAGACCATGGAGCGGCATTAAGGCAACCTTACTTATAGATAGATTATAATTTAATAATGTTAGTCCATAACGCTAGATTAAGTCCTACTATTTAAATAGTGTATTTTTTTGATAGTTTTAAGTTAGGTAAAGGGTGGTGTAATATAGTGTTGTAAATATCCGTATTCATTAGATATCCGAATCATACGGAATCGGAATCAGCTAATATCCGTATCCATTATCCGAATACGAATCCATTTCTTGACCCGCGCGAAAGCGGTTACAGATCATGTATACGTATGCATGCAACAGACTAAAACATTTTCTATCCGGATACACGGCTAGGTAGGTCGATGCGGTATCGGTATCATACATAGAGAAAACATATAGTAGAGAAATAATGTCAATTACGAATGCGGCAAATTTACCGAGCTGAATCCGTAAACAATGACGGTCCTCTGCGGGCTTGCGCATTGTCGAACGTTTGCCTTGTGATAGACAGGACCGTACTTCAAAATTTATTTCACATGACGTGAATCTTTTATCGAGTAATAAATGCTAAATATATTACTTGTAATTATTCTTTTTATTAATGATAAAAATGTAACCATTAGTGAGATTTTAACAAAAAGTGTGTAGTTTGTTGGCTTAAATCTGAGTTTTCTTGCTATACAAAACTGTCGATAATTCGTCGAAAATAGCTCAGTTTATATATATACAGTGCGTCTCTTTAATGTCCCCCCCCCCTCTTAATTTTTTAAACGTTACATTTACAAAATTGAAAGTTGAAATAAAATATAAACATAGTATTCTAAACAATAGAAATAAAATATGCAACTGTTTTAAGAAGTAACATAGTAAATCAAAAAAATTACATGTGTATATTTTATTGGATTGGCATCCCATCCTGTATAATTATTGAACAAACCAAGTTCTAGGGTAAGATGTAAATATTTTTACACCTATTTACAGTGTGTGCACTTGATACTTTGCTGAAAGCGCTACTACTTACGGCCCCATGTCAATCTAATCCACCGATATCTTAGCGATCCTTTGGCGAAAGCGCTTTTTTCTTTCGCCATCCCTTTTAAAATACTCCCCTCTACCCTAATCCACTAGTATTTTAGTGCCCCTTTGGCGAAAGCGCAAATATGCCTTTTGGACACACCCTTCTAATCCACTGATATCTTAGCGATCCTTTGGCGAAAGCACTTTTTTCTTTCGCCATCCCTTTTAAAATACTCCCCTCTACCCTAATCCACTAGTATTTTTAGTGTCCCTTTGACGAAAGCACAAATATGCCTTTTGGACACTCACCCGTCTAATCCACTGATATCTTAGCGATCCTTTGGCGAAAGCGCTTTTTTCTTTCGCCATCCCTTTTAAAATACTCCCCTCTACCACAATCCACTAGTATTTTTAGTGCCCCTTTGGCGAAAGCGCAAATATGCCTTTTGGACACACCCTTCTAATCCACTGATATCTTAGCGATCCTTTGGCGAAAGCACTTTTTTCTTTCGCCATCCCTTTTAAAATACTCCCCTCTACCCTAATCCACTAGTATTTTTAGTGCCCCTTTGGCGAAAGCGCAAATATGCCTTTTGGTCACACTCACCCTTATGCAATATAGGGGAAGGAGGCATTGACACTATATATGACCTTCTTACACCATCTTACCCCTTATACAATGCCCCTAATACACACACACCCCATCAGTGCCTTTCTGACACCTTGACCACACTCAATATACGTCACTGACAAATATTTCTACTTCTCAGTGTGTGTATTCACTTCAACACCGGAGTGCATTTAAGATAAATTATATTCTTTACCTCCTATTCTTTCACATATTGATATAATTTAAATTTGGAATTAAACTATTTGTATTTATGCACTACTTGTAAGAAATAGACTACGAAATAATTCCTTATATTTAAAAGTTGGATACATAATGGGCGAAACATATGAAATGTCTGTAACACTTTGTAAAGACTATTTTTGTATCGAAATAACAAGCTTCAGAGGTTCGCTATATTCGCCACCCCAACCAAAAATACCATAACATACAAATGACTGAGATTTTTTCGGCCCGGTTCTGATCGCCGCGTTGCGTCATTGAGTTCAACAACCACTTTTACAAGACGTCCCGAGTGCGCATGCTTCGAGAGGACCGTCGTTTAAAAATCTGACTGGCGCCCAATGCGTACAAACGCACTTTTTCGCCCATACATTGGACGGATTCAGCTGGTGTCGCGAATACGTTGTGATGGTCTAAATATATCTTGTCTATGGTATCATATCATTCGAAGTCGAAGTTTAGGGATAAGAAGGCACCGCGTCGCGCTCGTTTGAATTCGGTTCGGGTGAGGCGGGACTAGTTTAACCAATGGGTCTCATCTCATATGATACCCGTTACCCCGATAACTATGCCATCTTTTTTTAGGAAATGTCATTAGAAAGAGAAAGCACAATATCAAATATGCCAAATCGCAGACCGTGTTGTTCGCTTACACTCGATTCCGATTCCGTTTTCTCTTTGCACTTTGCATTAGTAACCACCCGATGCGAATTTATTTTGATTCCGAATCCGTATTCAAGTTCTCGGCCGGTTCCGGATAATCCGGATTCTTTTAATATTCGGATCCAACGGATTTTTGGATACGTATCCTTACATCACTAGTGTAATATATTAGGAATTTTCACTGTTAAATGTGGCAACGTCGTTGCGTTGGTCTTTTGGGTTTTTTGTAGATTTTGGGGAATAAACAAATAGATTGATATATCGGCAGCCAGTGTATTTCGGAAACCGTCTAAAATAGAAGTATCATATTTTTACGGGTGTTTCATTTACCCATTCGCAACATACATTACACTACTAATAATGGTAAATAAACGACATATGACAATAAAAACAGTTTAGGTATTTTCTCAATAAGCAATTTCACCCGCAAAACTTTCCTTTAATTTCACTATTTCTCTATCACTTATGGTGTAGTAATATCAACTTTACAAGTGTAAATGCAAGTAGCTGATACACTGTATATAAAACACTAATTGTATTTGAAAATCCATAGTCTTATAATTTTGGATTTGTCGCATAATTTCGGTTACCATTTTTATATTTTATCGACCGTGAGCGCTACTAGTTGCATTGACTAGCGAGAAAATCTAATGTTTGATTGGTGACATTCCCTGAGCCGTGAGTGGTAAGTATAAATATGTAAGGTTATTAAAATAAAAGTACAGAGTTCAAGCCCTACCGATAAACTGGTTTGCTTAATCTTCTTTGGGTAGGTTTTATTTGATTTATTTCTTGTAAAGCAATCTACCAAATTTAGCATTACTGTGGCTGACTAAAGGACAGATTTTTTAATCCAACATTACCTTTTTTAGCTAGTAAACGCAAATAATCGCTCACGTGGTTTAGAAAACGTGGTTTAGAAAATGTAAAAAGTTGAACATTTTTGTGAAAAAATTTGCAAAATTAACTGATTTAATTAAATGGCTATTGTATATTCTAAAATGTTTGTGTGTAAAAAGTATCATTTCATTTAGTGAATGTAATAAATGAATATCTGGTCTGTTTTAATGTTTATTAACTTAACGTACTTACATTAATTAGAAATATGTAAGAACAATTTATGGCATGCTATCAGCTGGTAAATTTCCTGTAGAAAATATTCTTTTAGCATCGTTTTAACAAATCCAAAACCAGAAGTTCCACTTAAAGCGAAGTACCTAATTACGCTTAACAGTAATACCATTAAGGCTATTCCTTTAAATTTAAATTAAAGATACTCACTTGCATTCGATAGAGAACACGGCTAATATACATAATATAAGCCAAAAAAAGATAGAAACAAAACTCGTTCGATTTAAATCTTGTTGTCGCAATGTGGGGCGACTGTCAACTGTCAGTGGTCGGCGCCAGTTAGTTGTTTAACACGGTATGTCCATTACTGAACAGGTAATTAAAAGTCCAGGCTGTTTGTTTAAAAGAACTACTCGACATAACTACGGTTTTAATCGACATCAAAAAAAGATGTTACATTTTAAAGCCACTTTATCCCTACACTTATTTTGACTAATCTTTTATATTCAAATCTTCACCATTAACAACAACCTGAAATTCGACCCCACTTAATGCTTTCTGGGTAGTCTCGGTAAAAATACAGTGACGTAGATTGCGGGTTAGATAGTTAGGGGTGAAAGGGAGACTTTAATGTTTGTAGATGCTCTTTTAACCAGTACTAATGATAATGATATGTATTTTGTCCTTAACCGATTTTGTATTTTTAACATTTTTGTTAATATTTTAGACAAAAAATATTTTCATCATTTTAAAAAAATATTTTGTAACAGCGCATAGGTTTCTTTACTTTTATTATGAAAGCTGCGTGACATTTTATATAGGTATAAAGGAAATATAACATTTTACCACACTGTCACTCCTGGTCACACTTGACAGAATCTGCTTTCCGCATAAGATAAGTAAATTTTCGAGAAATGAATTTTCAAAAAAAGTCACACGGCGTGAGATTCCAGGACCGTGGTGGCCACCTAACTGGCATATTACGACTAATGATTCGGTGTTCGAAATATTCTTTCAAAAAAATTAAATTATTAAGAGTTACGTGAATTGGTGCGCCGTCCTGTTCGAAGTAGCATTGACGCATCTCTTCATCGTCTAATACGTTCACAAAATTATCTAAAATTTCATTACAGTATCGCTCCGAACTGAGAGTCCCTTAAAAAAAATCGGTCAAGCGCAAGCCATACTTGCACAATTAGTGTTCCGTGCCATCAGCCCTCCACTTAATCTGAGCAAACCTCATCGGCCGCCCGATCTCCGCCCATCTGCCGCGCTACCCGCCGCCGACGACACCAACACCGTATCACATCGCGTTTGTGCTGAGCTGCGTCTGAGCCAAATTAAAAATTTTGAAAAACTTGCAAGGACAAAAGTTGTTCCTTACATCGTGAGAAATATTTTCTGTTGAAAAACTTTTTCTTCTAAACCAATGCTTCAGCAGCAGGAAATAAACAATTGAATTGTTTATAACAACTGATCGCGCAAGAATTTTTCAATCCTGAAAATTTTCGTTTAATCTAGGTACATCTAATTCTCAATGTTCATAACTTTTTTCAAACTTTTTTCAGCAATCCTTTTGATGAAAATGGTGGGGGACAGCAATTTTTAAGCGTTTTTCCCTCAAAAAGTGTTTAAAAAAATGCATACAAAAATACATCATTTGAATTCGTGCTTTAATAAGTTTTCATTTGATATTCTACACGATGCCCTTAAATTTTTTTTTTCTATTTCCGAATTTAACCCTGAGAATAATCCCCAGAATCAAAATTCAACTTTTTATACTTCACGTCTATGATTGGGCCACCTCACTCTATCTCTGTGCGAAATTTCAAATTTTTCAGATAGTTTCAGGGAAAATCGGCTGTGACAGACGGGCGAACGGACGGACACCGAAGTGATCCCATAAGTGTTCCGTTTGACTGAACACTAATTAATCGGTTCAATTAACCTTCTTTTCGATATGGCCGCCACACGCCAACTTTCTGTGAATGCAGAGGCTTTTTCTATAAAGATATGTGGATATTCAGAACTACACATTCGCATTTGTTGAGATTTTACATATCCAGAGAGGTAAAACCATGCCTTGTCAGTAAAAAAGGTTTTTTAAAATACGTTTTCATTATTATGCAAATTACCCATAAACCACTCTAAAAATTGCAATTGCTGCGGCTTGTCGTTTGGTAACTATTCTTGGACTGAGCTTAGACGATAAGCTTGCATATGCAGATCACATTTCAAGATTGTATTGCTTGCAGGTTCCGTAGGGTACATTTACTTGCTGGTTTAAATGCCGACTAGGGGTTTGTGGGTGTTCATTAACAATTTGCCTCAATTTTTCTACTTTTTGTGCAGTGCAAACTTTGGGTCTCCCACTGCCTTTCTTTCTATTTACACTTCCTGTTTCTCTAAACAAAGCCACAGACCTAGTCAAAAATGACGAAACTGGTCGAAATCCATAACTATGTGTGGAAATTCTGTTTGGAAATCCTGAATGGCGTCCCGTGGTGAATAAACCCACTGGCCATCAACCCTTCTACCATTTCTAAAATAACTTTCGACCATAATAGTATATTAAAGTGCAAGTTTTATAAAGCATCATTTTAGAGCACGGATTCATGTTAGAAAACGGGCCGCTTGCGGCGAATTTTCGAAACTTAAAAATATGAATAGGAATATATTATACCGTTTGGTATGAAATCTGTACTAGTTTTTGTTCAAAAAAATACAGGATGTTCTATTTAAAAAGAAGTTTTTTGCATTTATTTATATTACGACGATAAAGTTTTTTTAAGGCGCCGTGTACAAAAATATTTTAATAATTTGTCAAAATTCCAAGATGGCTATATTTTAGGAAACTTCCGTAAAAATTTTAAATTTCTAGGTGCCTTGGTAAAAAAAATATTTGATGTTCTAGGGAGCATGTTTTGGCCCCAAAAATTTACTTATGAATAATTATTTTAAAAACTATCAGAGATAGGCATAGTATATTGCACACAAAATTTTTTTGTATTCTAAAGCACAATCAAAAAGTAAAATAATGTACAGGGTATCTTATTTAAAATTCCGAAGTTGCTATGAGCTTCAGGATGATCTGGAAATACCGCCTCTTTTTAAATATTTTTAAATGATAGAACACCAGTCCTTATGACCACACCCACATTTTCAGAAAAACATCTTTTGCCTTATTCTAAATATTTCTAGTAGGCCACTGAGTTTGGCGCACCCTGTATATGTACGTTGGTTGCAAATTTAATTCTGGGCATCTGAGTAGTGGACACATGTTTTTAAAATAATCCTATAAAAATAACTTAATAGGAATTATTCTGGAAGAAAAAAAGTCGAAAAGTTTCTCGATTACATTATTGCCTGTCCATACACAGAAGAGCATTACTTGGAGCAGAGCTAAGAAAAATTGCCCAAAAACAATTATTTGAAAGCTCATTTTTCGAAAGTACAATTTTTTGACAATATCTGTTCTTGAAGACACGTTTTTCAAAAACTTCTTTTAGGAAAATATGTTGTTTTTTTTTAAATGCAGTTCTTCATAACAATGCTATATAATATCCTTTTTGAGAAAATGGTTTTTCGAATACTTATTATAGAGTAACGAAGTAAACTGAAGGAAACCTAACCAAACCCAAAGATGGTTAGTTAAAGTTTTACCAGATTTTTTTGCCTTTTTTAATTAACAATAATTTCTAAATAATTGTATTTAAAAAAAAATCCAAAAAATGTGCTTTCCATTTTTTTATATTCGTTTTCAAAACAGCATTATAAAAAAATAGATATTCGAAAAAAGTGTTTCTCGATAAAATGAATAGCAAAAAGTGTGTTTTGAAAGATAGGTTTCCGCTATATTTTCGTAGATCCATGTAGACTCCGTTCCGAAAGTACTTTCAAATACATTTATTTTCCAAATTTACACATTTGTCCTATATTTTTTACAATATACATATATATATATATATATATATATATATATATATATATATATATATATATATATATATATATATATATATATATATAAAATGTAAACATTTATATACACATAATATATTCAAAGTGTCCCAAGTACATTATGTGCACGCACAAGCTCACTTTAGAGAAAACGCGACCAGGGTACGGCCGGGGCTGGTGTTGGCCCTTGGTAAAATTATATAACTTAAAAAACGGTGAAAGACAGCCTCCACCGTGTGACCTTCAGGACTATAACAGTATTGATTTGTCATAAAAAGACAACTTTAAGCCGAGACGTCAACTTTTGCGGTTTTGGTAATGTTTTCGAAAGGTTTTCATTACTCAGTCAAAAAGTGGCTTTAATATAAAAAACTTTATTAAGGAAATTAAAATGTTAGCTAAAATTTATCCAATGAACTTTATTCTCGGAATAATTACTATTGAAATTTTTTCATATTTCATTAAATCGATATACCATATTCTGGTCATGTAAAATTGTGGTACAGCTAACGCATTTCTGTTATAATATTAATTTAGCCGACTCTGTACACTCAAATTATTAATAACAAATACCTTCCTGTTGTTTTCTCGGCCTGATGCCACGCGACACATATGAACACAACGCAATACAAGCAATAGGTAAAGTGGTCGTCATAGATGTATCGAAGAACTGAGAAACCATAGAAACAAAAAAAGCAATTATCTATTCATCCATGGATATGTAAAACAGGACGCAACAATATCAGCTACATTATCTATATCGAAAAATAAATATGAAGCTTGTCAGACTTGAAATTATTAACAAATATTTGTCATCTCCAAAGGCCACGTGATCCTAAGTGTCAACTGATATCGCAGAACTTTTTTCGCGAATGTAAATACATTGTTTAAAAATTTTAGGGCTGAAATATTTGACTGTTTTATGACACTCAATAATTTCAAGTTTTACCAAACAGCAACTTTATTTAATTTCATTGAGAAAACTATATAGTATGTTAAATTATAATAATTATAAATTATAATTAGGATGTTTCTATTTGACTAAGATACTAGTAAAGTTAACATCATACAATTGTATAAACATATAATGCATAACTTTTTTCCTCGCGGCAAAATTTGAGAAGCAGGCGTCAATAAAATTACAAAAAAGTAATATTACCTGAGACAACAAAATTTTTGATATTCGGGTCTTATCTCTAATTTCTCCAGTCAAAAAATTGCATAAAAAACACGCCGCAAAGCAATTTTTTTTAGCAAATGGCATTCGTGCATGTGGCAAAAATATTCATCTTCGATCTACATTTTTAAAGTCACCAGCAAATTTTAAATTATATTACTAAGATTTGCAATATTGGCAAGCACGGTTATCTAATGATCAAAAACAGACTGAACGATCTTCAATATATTAATAAAAAGCTTAGCTAATAAACTTTATGCCAATTAACGAGATTAATATTATGAATGGTTCCACAATCACTGAAGATGGTACAATAGATTTGGAAATAACATGCAGCATATAGTATATGAGTATAGTGCAAGTGGGATGGACGAATTAGAAAAAAGTCTATGGTGTGACGGTAGAATCGGCGAGAAAGAAGGAAATGGTTTATAAAACAACATAGGATATATGCTTAATAAAGTAACTGCATGAAAGTGGGCTTCAGATATGATAGAAATAAAAATGTTAGGATGCATGTGTAAAGTAATAAGGAGGGACAAGGTTGGGAATAAAAGAATAAGGGAAACGTTCAAGATTGTGAAAATATCTAAAAAGACTCCAGTGGTACGGGAATTTGATGAGGAGAAATAAGCATTATGTTGGCAGAAAGACAATGATAGTAGAAGTTTATGGAAGAAAAGAGAAAAGAAGACCAAAGCAAACATAGGTTGATGGAATAAAGAATGAGTTAAGGGAAATAGGAGAAGAAACGTAGAACTGAGAGTTGTGGAGATGATTAACCAGGAGCATCGACCCCAAATTAAAAAAGACAGAGTCGAAGAAGAATATTATGGACGGGTATATGTACATATATGAAATAACTTCCTGAAACTTTTTAAATATTAACATATTAAAGACTTAAACAATAATTTATAAACTTACCTCCATTTCGTTCTCCTATTTTGAAACCACGTTTTCACTTGTGCATCAGTCATTTTTAAGTTCTTTGCTAAGGCCGCTCGTTCCGCCGACGCTAAGTATTTCTGTTTGTGAAATCTTTTTTCTAATTCTGCTATTTGTAGTCTTGTAAATGACGTTCTTGGTTTCTTTCGTTTCGGGGGTGTTCTATTTTGGTAGGGGTGACCGATCCGCCTCGTCATTGGAAATGTCGCTGAAAATAGAAAAGGAAAATTATATTTCCGGGTTTTAAAGGGAGGTAGTAAATAAATTATATTTTTTTTAGATACGAAGAATCTAAAGGCAGAGATGTAAATTGATGTTCTATAATACTTTTTTAAACTTTTTTTCTAAAAGTGGTAAATTGATCGACTTCCATTCAACATTAACAGTCAGATGCTCCAACGCTAGTCCGGTCTAATTTGACAGCCAAAGGTTCTAAACTGGCAAATCATGTAAGAATAAGACAACTTAAACTGACAAATAATGTAAGAATGTGACAACTAAGTTTTATACTATGAATTTCAGTTTGAGCTCTTTCGCAAATTTATAAAGAAAATGGCAATTTTGGTACGTACTTTCAACAATAATAAAACTAAATTCATTATAGCAACTCGTTTCAAAATAAAAATAATCATTTGAAAACCAAGCAAATCGCTAAAATATCAGAATAATTCATAAGTTTTTAATGAGGATTTTTTTTATCTAAGACATCCCACGTAGACTTCAAGCCTAAGTACTAACGTACCGTGGGGGTCTGAAGAGAAGGGAAATGTAGTCTATTGACACGGGATTTGAAGGATTGGAGGTTGGGACTGAAAGGGAAAACATCTGCAGGCAATTTGTTCCATAATTTGGAGACCCTAGGAATGAATGACCTAGAGAAGTGGTGTGTTCTAGGCTTTTGTAGCTGGACAGTAAAGGGATGAATACGTAACGCGCCTCTTATTGTTCTGTTAGGAACAGTCAAGGGGGGAATAATACCGGCTAGTTCTTCAGAGCAAAATCCGTGGAAGTAGCGGTAGAAAAGGGATAAATCCCCAACAGCGCGGCGATGAGCGAGAGAAGGGAGTTTTCTGGTTAGGGCTGGGTCATTGATAAGTCGAATGACTCTCTTTTGGATAGAATCAAGGATGTTAAGTGTCGAAGGTGATGCCGCTCCCAAGATGTGGGACCAGTACTCTAGGTTAGGTCTTATTTGGGAATCATAGAGAGTGTATAAGTTGGAAGGGGAGTAGTATTTTCTGGCTCGAAAGAGAAAACAAAGCCTTTTAGCTGCCGATGTGGCTACTGCAGAAACGTGTTTGTGCCAGCTGAGATCATGTTCGAAAGCGACGCCAACAAGATTGAATGTTTCATTGTTTTGTAGGGCTTGGCCATTCATGTGGATGGGGTAAGCGTTCCCAGATTAACAATGACAGGACACAAACCTGTCGAAACGTAACTGATCAACTATAAGATCTTAATTTAAACCGATACTAAACCTTAAACCTTCTAAGTAAAATCTAAACGTTAATGAATTACAAAACAACTATAAAAATAATTCGGTTCAGTTGTTTTGCCATGAAACAATTTAGCTTTTCTTGAAATATTGTTTTTATTTTCGTCAGTGTAAAAAAAATTAGAAAGAATAAAAATAAAGTAAGTCTTTTATTTTTGGATTATTTTGTCTACACCAACTGCTAAGAGTGAGTAATTTCTTGTAGACAACAGAAAAATTTTGGCATTTAGTTTTTCGTTTTTTTCCGAACAGGGACCTATCGAAAGCAGGGTGGAGGGGAGTGTAGGAAAAATATCCAACTATGCGAAGTATATTTGCAGGAATAATTAAGCTGTCGACCCTTTTGCGAATTTACCCAAAGTAAACCATGTCAGCATTTCTGGTATTGGGTTCTATGTTCTAATAGCCAAGTCGTATTCTAATTAGGCAACTCGAGTGCCTATGGGGGGATGCCCCCCCCCCCATGAATACGCTCCTGGTTCTAATCACTCTAATATCGTAATGCTTTCAACTCAAGAACTACTTGACTGATTAGTCGAAAAATAATATTTATCAAGTTTTAAGACTTAGGTCACAAAAATGTATTATTATATTATATACTAGCTGGTACCCGCGGGCTTCGCCAGCGTGTTATATATATATTTTTAGGATATATGCATGTATATTTGGAAATTACTTCTTTAGCGCTTCCTTGTAAACGACATTGGTTGTTTTTCGTAGAGGTTGCAAAATAGCCCAGCTGTTGGACAGTTACATCTATACACTATGCAATTTTTTAAACTATAGCTTCTGTGTATAACAATAAAGGATACGGAAAATAAAAAAGGATAGCTAGATCACGTTAGGCTATGCGGTCTGAATATCTGAAAGTACGGTTGTCAGATTTATTTAGGTATTAACTAAAAATATGCCGAAATCCCGAGATTTCGGGATCTCCAAATCCCGAGATCTCGGGATCCCGTTAAAAATTCGGTCCTAAATAATCCCGAGATTAGACACTTAAATCCCGAAATAAATAAATTATAAAGTATATTCAAAAAACCCAAAGTAAATTAATGCTTCAAGCAGCATCGCAGTATGTTTCCTGCAATTAAGGTTTAGCGCGTGATATGGCAATCGGGAAGATTCATTTAAGTACTTATGTAAACGAATTCAAATTATTTTTACTTCTTATAGGTACTCTGTGTGTCTTCTGCATTAACTTCTTTTTTTTTTATTTTAAAATTACAATTTTGTAAATAAAAATAATTTACCTATATTAATGTTACAATGTTTCGGGATCAATCCCGGAATCCCGGAATTTTGTTTGTTCGATCCCGAAAATCCCGGGATACGAATATAAGTCTGGGATTTCAGGCCCTAATTTCATCATAATAATATGCTTTAATAATTCTGAATATGCATTAACAAAGATGAAACTGTAACTTACAATTAATTTGTATACCTACTTATACCAAACTGCTTGCGGCATGAGGTGGAAATTCCGAAAGTTTTTGTTTTACAAGTTAAAGGATTGTGAAGTATATTTTTTAAACTCACACATACAATAAATTTTAAGATGTTTGGAAATAGGTTAAAAAGGGCAATTTATTTTGCGCGCCGTGTATTTTGCGTAAAAGTTATGAAGAATCTGAAGAAAATCATCTCCATTCTCCATGCTTGAAGCTGCTACTGAAATATTAGATGAAATATCATCTGAAATGCTTCGATAGGATAATGTTTTAATAAAGAAACGCACTGTACAATAGAGTCATTAAACTAAAAGGAGCAAACATGAGCAACGGTTTCTTTTGCTGTTTAAAAGAAGAATATTCCTACTTATTAATTTATAAAAAGGTCAGTGTGGAAGCGTGTGGAAGTAAATTATAATACTACCAAAATAGTATAATTGATGAATTCTGAAACCTATTTGTAAGAATCTGTTTACACAAAGTATGGAAAAACCATAGCACAACTTATATAAACCAAATAAGTGCAAATATTTAGTACATCCCTGAAAGTACTGAATCCATAATTAAGCAAAGTTTGTAACGCGTATATTTAAACAGTATTGACTTCGCAGAATCGTAACAATAACCAAATAATTTTTAACACAGATCACTATTTGATCGCACGCTAGTGGTAGCATAAGATATGCTCGCTTGAGAAAGGTCGTACATAGTATTAGGGTAGGGGAAATAACGCAGTAGTATGTGTACTTAAGAAATATATGCAAAGGTAATTTAAAATGTTCAATTTCACATTTTCAATAAACGCCAAATTTCTGGGTTCTGGGCCCCACTGTGCGTCGTCCGTTCCATCCCTAATTACAAGCGTGTCTTTATGTTTATTACAATATTCTTAAACAACATGAAAAAGTCATTTATTCCAAGAAATTTCCGACACTCGATTCTAATGTTATACGTTTAAACCACAACCCCTGTAGCGGTTAACAGGGGTAGATAACGTGGTAAAACACTTTACGATATCACCATTTTAACGACTCAATAACTTTATAAGATGCCGTCATCTGCAGCACTCTTGGTGAAATTATATTATTATATGCCTTAAACTTACCTGTACCAACAAAGTCTTTTTAATGGAGCTTAAATATGGGTATATTTAGTAGATCAGTATGATGTCAAACAAAATTACAGAAGGTTAGGGACAAGAAAGTTTTCAAAATGTAATAAAGAAGTAAGAGATTCCCTAATATATTCGGTCAATAGTGTCACAACCCGAGCCGACCATGGATGGCCTATCCATGGGTTGGCAAGAAATTTCTAGTGGAGTCCGGATACTTTTTGAAAAAATTATCGAGGCCCAGAGAAAAAAAGAAAATCTTCAAATGGAGCGCAGGTTATTTTTGTTTCTCAACAAGGAATGTGGTTTATAAAAACTCTTATTATTAGTTTTTAATTTTAACTTCTACTCTTAAAAATAATATAAGATAGATAAGTATCTGTTTTTACAAATTAATTAAGATTTTTTTGGCGGCCAAGTTTTCAACCTTCCATCGATCACGATGCGGACCGCGGTCCGCCAGTTGGCCTATACCAAAAAGGTTGTGTCTCATACATTATCTTAGTGCCTATTCCGGTGGGTGTAAAATTATTAGGACGTAATGATAAATAATAATTTACCAAATACATATTTAAAACACAAGCAATAAAAAAGCGGTCCGTTTTTGAAATCGGAAATACCTATACAACAAATACATCATATAACTAAAAACCTGGTTTTAAAAAGCTTCTGCACCTATTTTTTTTTATACAGAGCTTGTTCCATTTATAGCACTGGCATTCTATATAAATTCGTACAGATCCACTGATGAGATCTTACAGCGAGCGAAAAGTACAAGGGGAGGAAATGAGGATGAATGGTGGGAAACAGCAAAACTCTATAATGGTGTTACAGAAGTAAACTAAGTTTGTTCCTAACTATTTTTATTTTTGTTGTAAGTTTCCCAAAAGCTTTCCAATAAACCTTTTCCAATCTGTATACTTTCTTTGTCATCTGAATAAGATCGAACGTTGGATATTAAAATAAATAAAGTTTAGCCTTAGCACTTGGCACCATTGATTTTATTCAAAAAAGAGCCCTGCGACTCATCAAAAGTCCAGTTTTTACAATACCGCTCACCGTATAACTTGTGGATGATCACTTCCCGTACAGGTGCCTTCCCGGATTCTGTTTATAAGAATATATAATTTATCTCTGATTATTTCCAACAAAACAACAAGAAGCCCGTCACAGATGTATCCCTGTATTGTTCAGCTACAGAAATTCAGATTATTACCTTGATTCTGCTTTTTCACACAATCACCAGATTATAGCATAAATTGCTTGTAGAGGTTTTTTCGTCCTGTCCTAGTCTTCAGTTCTTTAAATTCCAAGTCAATAAACTGAATCTCACTTCTATTCTAACAGCCTACAATGATCAGTGCTAAAATGGTTCTCGATTATATTTGTTCTAATATCAAATTATTATATGCTTTTGGTAAGCTTTAAATTCCAGTGTAACAATAGAATTATCAATTTAGCATGTAGACACCGACATCTGAAAATCGCTGTCCAGTCCAATAAACAAAAATTGCGACGAAAAGGCCATCTGCAATTAGAGTGCGGATTTTTTTAGAAGAAGTGTTTATTATGAAGAAATAAAATCCTATGTAAAAAATATTTTTTAAAAACAAAAGCAGTATCAAAGTTATCACTGAAAGGGATATATTTTATGTACATAATATATTATGTTAAATATATTGTCTTAAAAGCTTGTCGCGCGCGAAAAGTTTATACAGGCATTTATTTTGTTTGGCAAAAATTATAAGTACCTAAGTATGTATTTTTTTCTTATTTATTCAGGCGACAAGCTTTTAAGGCAATAAATTTAACATAATATATTCAGTTATAACTTTAATACTACTTTTATTAGGATCCACCCACGCGAGCTACGTCACAGATCACCTATCTACGTTTAGTTATAAATAGCATTCAGCATTGTCCCAATAACAAAGACTATACTTTTTTTCCAATTTAGTACCTACATCTAAATAGAAAAAGCTTGTTTAAAAATAATATTTTTACATACGATTTTATTTTCAAATTTTAAGTTACATCTTAACTTATGCATTTTTTACAATGCATCATTATTACACAAGGTATTTTACCTGTTATCGTATTCTACTCGTCTAGCCCTTTCATTTGATACCCATATTAAGGGGATTGTAACGAAAAAGGTAATCCGCTATCTTGTGGCGTCCGCCATATTGGGTTTAAAATGACGTCACATATCCTATTCTATTCTCGCCGTCAAACCCTTTTATTTGATAGGACCCACATCAAGGGGATTGTGAAAGGTAATCCGCCACCTTGTGGTGTCCGCCATATTGGGTTCATAATGACGTCACATAACTTATCGTATTCTACTCGTCACACCCTTTATTTTGATGCCCATGTAAAGGGGGTTGTGAAAAAAAGGTAATCCGCCATCTTGTGGAGTCCGCCATATTGGGTTTAGAATGACAGCACATAGCTTACCGTATTCTACCCATCAAACCCTTTCATTTGATACCCATATCAACGGGATTGTGAAAAAAAGGTAATTCGCCATCCTGGGCGTCCGCCATATTGGATATAGGACACCATTAGATATAGTATGTTGCATTGTCACCGGACTTATACACGTCTGCAAAATTTCAAAGCTCTAGCTTAATCATAACTAGTCAAATTTTTCATTGCAATATTTAACATAAACATACTAACATACATACATACAAACAAACTAACAGGTGAAGTTAAATGAAAACTTGTAATAAAACAACTTCTAAAAATTAATATAAACAAAAATTTCATATTTATTCCCTATTTTTAAGCTATTTAAAGCTTTTTATACCGAAAAAAAAGCGATTTTTTGACCCGCTGAGCGGTTTAACTGAATCGCGAAAAATTGATACAAACGTTAATCGACAAAAAAAGGATAAAAACAGCCCTTTTTTAAATAATTTATAATTTTTGTCAGATTCAGCCTTTGAAATTTTGTAAGAAAATGTGTCTTGGCATACTACAAATTTCGCCCAAAAATGTATTAAACTTGCAAAAAGTAAAATCTTTATTACAACAATGTGTTGGCATTTAACGGGAGGTTGTACCGCATCGTACCGGGGAAAGCCGGGGTTACTTTTACTCTTGAATAGTTGTATTATCGTGTAAAACCAAAAACGTGTCGATTTGACAAAATATTACAATAAATGGTGCCAAAATATTTGCTTAGAATAAAAACAATAGATAAGTACCTAAGCCATGAAAATTTTTTGGTACTTTAATGAATCCGATTAAAATAATTTATTCTTTTGTTTCATAGCTTACTTAAAATATTCTTTTTATTTGAAACCAAAATTTTGGCGCCGTTTTTAATGGATATATTTTTAAAAACCAAGATTTTTTAGTGTTACACGAATTTGCTGTTACACCACACTGGTATTTATTATTTAACACTGTATGAAAGAAGAAATCGTTCTAATTGTTTCCGAAAACATGTAAATAACAACAACATTTTTCTTCTCGTTCCTGTGCTTTAATAACTTGCACAAAACTGTCAGCGTATCACAGTGCGCGGGATGAACGCGCACGCCGCCGCTAAACAAGTAAATGCAAGCGCGGTAAAGGTACGAGTTCGAACTGGTAAGAGAAAAATGAGAACAAAGGGATATACATACATGCCTTGTGGTTTGAACTTGTCGCTCGACGATATTCGTGGCTAAACACGTTCTTTGTCACGTTAGTAATGTAAAACTGTGATAAACGTTAAAATATAATATAGTGAGGGGGTCGTAAAGTTTTTACTTTATTGTTTGGGTTTTTAGGGGATCGCGACACTAAAATGGTTACTTTAGAGATGCTCCCAACGGGCGTGGTACCCTCCCCCCCTCAGTGGGTACTGGAGTCTTCCATATGGTCGGTACATATATTGTTGAATTTGTGCTTCAATAAGCTTTCACTGGACACCCTATACGATTTCCTTGAAATTTTTTTTCCATTTCCTAATTTACCCTCTTAAATTAACCCAAAAAATCAAAATTCAACTTTTTATACTTCATGTCTAAATTTTCACGTCAAATAGTTTCAGAGAAAATCGCCTGTGACGGACGGATGGACGGACACCGAAGAGATTCCATAAGTGTTCCGTTTTGCTAATTTTAGCACGGAACACTAAAAATAACGAAATTTTTTTCTGGTGCATTAATTAATTGTTTGTTAATTTGCATTATTTGATTTGGGGGGGGGGAGGTTAGCGGACTCGCGGACTGCATTAATTAATTGTTAAACTAGCGTTGTTTGTTATGATTATGAAACTGTCCTCGTTACCAGTGTTTAGAGCACTGTTTAGAGATTGTTATTAAATTACAGATGTATAGTGGATTAAATTTCTGTAATATATTATTTCCAAAAAAAAAAAAATGAAGCAGCGTATTTTCCAATTGTGTTTCCACTCAAAAAGCACTCTTAAAAGCATCAACCTTTCCCGTGATAAATTTATCTTTCAAATCAAATTCAATAAAATACCCTCAATCCAAATTCTAAACTGGCCTATAGAATATCAAATATACTACTCACACGGCGGAGTTTTCCACCGAGCGAGCGTGCCGCATAACTTTGTATATAAAACGGCTCGTTTACATCGGTTCCTTCCACCGAGCCCATAACTTGAAAGAATTTTAATATAGCGTTCAGAATATTCAGCGAAGTGAATTACTTTGCCAGCCAGAAGCAAGTTTAACGGCAGCCATTTTGTCCCTGGAGGAAGCTCACTTTAAAAGTTCTGCTGCTGCGAGAAAAGCCTCCGCTCGGATTTGAAGCGACTTCATAATACTTGATACGTTATTGATCGTTTTCACGTGCGCTTTTTTGTTCTAAATCGAGGATACAGTTGTTAAAGTTCAGGGATTTAGATTTAGAATTAATTTATAAGCCTAAGTCATAGTCATAAGACCGAATTTTTTTTCATTTTTAGTTTTTGATAGAAACGCCACTTTAAATTTTATCGTTTATGGGTTAGCGTGTTTGCAATTTCTAGTTGCAAAATCCCACTAATGTTTATAAAACGGTTATATACTGAAATGCCAAAAAATTCATTTCGTATTTATGTAAGGTAAAATTGCAACTCTTTTAAAACTCACTAAGGAACAAAATCCAATAAATGAAAAATAAAGATAAATACATTTAAAAAAATAGAAAGTACGAACTACTTAAACACTAAAACTATTCATTATAAAAAATCGGCACTTTTCATTAAAATGTTTTCTGAAAGGCACTGACCAAGTCTGTCGTAAAAACCTTCCAGTGAATTTTGTGGCCACTGACGTGTTGTAAACTGCACTCCTTCCCTAATTCGGTTTTTTAGATTTTCTAAATCCTTTGGGCCTTTGGCCTGTTTCTGCATACTCTAGCCTCCAGATATCCCCATATAGGCCAGAGCAATTAGTGTGGAATTAGGAAAAAATTAATATAAAGCTGCGACCTCTTTTTTTTTGCAAGTACTGGTAATGACTTTTAACATTCTAAGAGTTCCGCCTCTTCCGAGTAGGGGAACATGGTGAAAATCAGTCCGCTATTTTGAATTGCGTACACTTAGAAAAAAGCAAAAATAACTTGAAAACCGTTAAAAATTTTAAAAAAATATAAGGAAAAATTTGGTTTCAAATTGAAAACTACGACTTGTAGTGTTATTTTCATACAACTATTGCTTAGGGCTAACAAGATATTTGGGATTAAATAATTATTTTTGCTTGGTTTTGGAAATACATTTTGTTCTTAATGTACTTAATTTCGTTACCAGTATGCACTTATTCAAATGGGATATATCAATATCATATTAGTGGTAACGATGGAAATTAATATTTTTACAATGATCTAAGTACTTGAAACCAGTGGCGTATTCCGGGTGTTTGGTGTCACCCCCCCCCCCCCCCCCCCCAAAGCATAAAGTTTATACAACCTTTGTATCCAAAAGAGATAAAGAAAATAAAAGTTTTGTCTTTTTGTTGTCAACCTCCACCCCGATCGATTAATCGATTTTCTCGATTAATCGATTCTTTCTTATAATCATAACTCGACTATGAAACACGTATTCAACGAAATAATTTGAATATTTTTCGATCCGCGCTCCTTTAATTTTTAAGGGTCTAAAATTTAAATCGCCCGTCGGAATTGTGTTCAAGATAGGCAAGTGGTAAGCGCTGGAGTCGCTTTCATTATGTCGTTAGTAATGACATAATTTCGACTAGTTCAATAATCGATTTAGTCCGATTAATCGATTTTCTCGATTAATCCATTTTTCGATTAATCGATTAATATAAATTTTATTGATTAATCGATTTTTCGATTAATCGATTTTGTCGATAAATCGATTTTCTCGATTAATCAATTTTTCGATTAATCGTTTTTTCGATTAATCGATTAATCGATTTTATCGATTAATCGATTAATTTCGATTAATCGATTAATCGGAAATAATCGATTATTTCAAATAATCAAAAATCGATTATCTTTTTCGATAATCGCCCAGCCCTAGTTATAGGTCGAAGGACGCGATTATCATTTTCCAACCCCAATCCAAAGGATTTAATGTATTTTCAAGCCACTGGTGCATCTAGTGTATTGGTGTATTTCTGTTTCTCATACAAATATATTAGAAATTTTTCTCCGTTCGTAATTAATTCTTTTTTTTTTAGCATTTGGGTTTTGAAAAATTGACGCCAGGGATTGAAACTCTTTTTTATTTTCTAACATTTTTAGCGGCTTTAGTTTACCTTTGTCACATTGTCATAATATGCGTTTTATTAAACTTTTTTGCAACACCTAAAGGCTGTAGAACTATGGTTCCATACATTTTGGGTACCCTGTATAGCCATAACGACAACAATTTTCTTTACAAGCAGCACCCGATCTTAACTTTAAACCTGCAACTTCCCACAACCCCTGGAAGCGGTTAACAAGGGGGTGGATAATGTGCTAAAACACTTTACGACATCACCGTTATAACGACTCAATAACTTTACAGCTCGCTATCATCAGCATTCTTGCTGAAATTATGATATAAAATTGCGTGTATACGACAAAGTATTCTTAATGGAGCTATAACGCCCGTCTTTTTTTAAGATAAGCGTTATGAGCCGACACGTTTCGCCTTACTTTTAACGAAAAATAAAGGTAAAGAAGTGCAAAAATGTTTCTTGTGTCTCGGTATTAATGAAATTGACGGCTAGGTCCTTGTATAGATCAATTTATTTAATGATAAGTTTGGATACTATCTCTTAATAATCGGGCTATATACACACACAGCCATGCAAGTGTTAAGACTTACCTGAACTGCAAGTGTGCAAGCTGAGACTGGCTACACACCACTCAGGTTATTTGAAGGAATTGTTCCATTTAGAAATGCTCGCCGTTAGTTTTGTTTATTTTATTTATTTGTTTATATTCTGTGGTTTACGAATTTCATAAGCATCATATCTCTTATGTTTGCCTGCATATTCTTCTAATTTTTGTCTGTGATTTCTGTACAAATCAATAAATTCCCTAAGGGATTGTTTTACTTAGCGTGATATTTTTCTGATGTTATTTTGAAATTTTCCCGCTTTCCCGCTAATCCTGATTACATTTAAATAAACTAAACAACACTATCACGTTATCTTTTGCGTACGGGGAGCTCTAACTCTTTTTTATTGTTTTTTGGTTATTGTAAAAAAATGTCAATTTAAAAGAAATGGCGCTTTTAGCATTTAAAACATTATGTGGGACTCTAGAACTTATGGCTCACTAACACTGGTTACCGTTTTTTATTACACACCAAAACGAGCTTTTAGCATTCGACATACGTTTCAGTACCCACCATCAGGAGGTAAATAAATCTAAACTACAAGTTATTTCTCACGTGACTAAATGTAGCCAAATAAAGCAAGTTAATGGCCTTTCATCTATCTTTATACGTACAGGTTTCCCATATCTGGGTACGAATCCTGCTGAAAATGATCGGAATCAGGTAAAGAATTCGAATCACTAACCCTATAGAACTCGTATCACTATTGCATGAAAATAATTTGAATCGTGGGTTCAAATCATTATTTCGAATTACGGATCCGAATCCAACCCACCTAGAATCATACCGAAGTTTTACTATTATAAGTTTTCCAACCAAGCAAGTTGTTACTGACAAGTTATTAAAAGGCAAAAATTTCGGTACTAGCTAGCAAAATTTATGAGTAGCTTGTTGAAAAAATAGTTTGTCTCTGACGATGATGAGTGTACAAAAGTCTATGAGCTGACTAAACCAACCAGCAACCAACTTGCTTGATTCTTACAAGAATTTGAATCCTGCAACTTTAGGTTCAAATACTATTCATTTTATGGTTTGATGTCGAGTTTGGATCACAGATCATCTTTCAAAAAAGAAGCCGAATCCTGCTTTCAGATCCTAAACAAGAATTCGAATCGTGGATTCAAACTGTCAATTCCAATCTTAACCAGATTTGATACTTAAATTACAGTTCGGGATTTTGTCGTTTAATCTCTGTCTAATAACAAATAAAAGGGAATGGACATTTTTTGACCTTAAGCCTATTTTTGCATTGAACAGTTTCAATACTTTCAGGTAAATTTTTTGGTACTTAAAATAGCCATTTTTTGGCTTTCAATTGTGGTCGCACTGCACAACGGTGTGACGGGGGATTATTTTTATATTATTTTCATTCGTAATACTAGAGACTATAAAGAATATAGACAGACACTCGAATTCACCGAAAAGCCGGTCTACTTTGAGACATTTGGTGGGTTTACTGGTTTATGGTTTAAAAGTTAGTTTATCTACCATTATACATGTAGATACATAGTATACATCTTTATATAATGGTAGACAAACAAACTTTTAAACCATAAACCAGTAAACCCATCAAAGGTGTCAAGAGAGGCCCGCTTTTCGTTGGACGGCAGTGTTCGTTTAGGTATTATTTTTTAGTCTATGGTAATACGAATTAGAATAACTTAATAGCTTATGAGTATAACTCGAAGCTGTTAATGATGACGTGGCTGAAATTGGCATCGCAATCAGATTTATTTCTGCCAACGAGTTTCTAAAATAACTTGTAATATACTTATGTGTTTTTATATTAATTAAAAACATACAAATTTTATGTAAAAAATACTTTTTAAAAACAAGCTTTTATTATTTAGATCTTATTTTAGATTCAGTCTAAGCTTCTTCTACTTCTTTATCGCCTTAAAACAACACAAGCGGTCAATTTGGGTCACTTATCATAAATCACTGCATGTGGCCACATGTCATGCGTCATGAATAAATTCATATATACCTACCAAGAAAATGAATGGGCGGTGCCCATGCCCATGGGCGCCAT
This sequence comes from Philopedon plagiatum, assembly GCA_963971165.1. Lineage (NCBI taxonomy): Eukaryota > Metazoa > Arthropoda > Insecta > Coleoptera > Curculionidae > Philopedon > Philopedon plagiatum. The sequence goes on along the minus strand of OZ020190.1, from coordinate 37,837,173 downwards.
GATATACTAATCAGTAAGTAATCAGCTGTATTATTATACCTAAGAATAATAATAATAGGTATTATGAGTGCTACTGTCGCGTGCTACAGATTATTTATGTATTCACAACGGATTTTTAAGTATCGAAAGTATCGCTTGCATAAATTAAATACGAAATAGAACGTCAATATTGTAAACTGGTCATCATGATTTGAAAAGACGTTATAAAAAATATCTGTTTACTTTACATGATTAATGGTGTGCAAAGCATTCCCGTTTTAAGTTTGGGAAGGTGCCATGAAATAGAATCGGTGTCAGTGAAAAATAATATTTCACTCATTATCAGTGAGCGTACTATTCTTTACTGAGTGAGGTATTGTTTTTTTCTTTAGGGCACAGGACAAGGATCGACCTTTACAACCAGATTTACTAACATTTGGGAGACTATACGTACTATACAAATTATTTATCATAATAAATCAAGTTTTGTTCAGGAGTCTAGGCTTCTAGCAGAAATATCAATCGCAAAAATTGCAATACCGGTTGGTCCTGTAAATATAATTTTCATTTGGAAAAACAACGTTTAGTTTTAAAAATGATAAACTATTTCTATAATGAAGTACAGTCGGGACATAAATTATTCGTCCACTTATAAAATTTTTAAAAAATTGGGATAAAATTAAAACTACTTAAGTTTATTTGCTTTTCAGTAGAATAATGAAAACAAAACTATTCATGTACTAAGAACTGTAATATAAAGTCCAACCTAGACAATGCCTTTCAAAAATATAATTAGTGATAAAACATACTTTCTTAAAAACCAAAGGAGAAGAATTATTCGTCCACCAACATTTTTTTTTCGAAATTCGTCCAAACATGCCAAAACTAATAACGTGTGGGGAGCCCTTTTGATTTTATAATTTGTTTTGACCTGTTAGGCATTGACGCTACCAGTTTTATAACAAAACCTACTTCAATTTTTGACCATTCTTCTTGACATCTTGCTTTTAACGCCTCTTTGTTGGAAATTTTATGTTCTTTCGCCCTTTCTTTGGGTTCCCACCATTGACGTTCATTCGGGTTAAAGCTAGGGATTGCGGTGGCGTTGCAACACTCTTGGTAGGCTGTACAATACAGTATCCACTATTTAACGTCCCGCGCTGTATGCTTTGGATGTTCTCTTGTTGAAATAAGAAATTGTCACCAATTCGCATTTTCTCCGCGCTTTGTCTTAAATTCTTTTTAAAAATGTCCATGTAGAGGAACCGATCCATAGTTCCGTCAATAAAATGGAGCTGGCCCACTCCATGCCATGCCATACACCCACAGATTAGAACGGAACCCCCTCCGTGCTTTATCATTGAAATTAAATTTTTAGGTTTGTAGACTTCCCCGAGTTTTCTGTACACTAAAACCTTTTTTAATTTACCAAACAACTCGATTTTTATTTCGTCAGTATATAGGATGTTTTTACAGTACCCATACTCAGTATTTTGTGTCAAAATGCCTCTGAGCAAACTCGAGATGCTTCTTATTTTTCTTATTTACTAATGGTATCTTTCGACCAACTCGTGCCTGTATACCCTGACTTCTTAAAAATTTTCTTATTATTGTTACATGGATAATCTTTTTGTAATTACTGGCTTAAGTTTTCACTGTATCTGTCGCAGTAGTTTGCGGATTTTCACTAACTTTTCTTAGTATTTCTTGTTTCTCTCGAAAAGTAAGTACATTTTCTTCCTCTCCCTGACAAGGTTTTTGTTGTATGGATTCTTTCATATTTTTTATAATATATTCAACTGTTGACCGGCTTCTTCCAACAATTTTTCTTATGTTTCTTTGAGATCTTCCTTCTTGATATAATTTTATTATCAAATGTCTGATTTCTTGAGGCACTTCTGATGATTTGCGACAAATTTTAAAATTTGCTGTATTTTTTAGACCACGGAGTTTCAAACTGCTATTAAAAATACTTTTTCTAATTTTGACATTTAAAGTGACACTTTGTAAAACTGATTGACGTTATGAAACGTCTTACTTTTTGTAACTAGTTACATAAAGTAAAATTTTATGCAATTGGTGACGAAAAATGTATTTCAAAATTAGTGACAAAAAGAATTATTCTATTTATTAAACTGTTATAATACACGATAACAACATAAATTATAAATTAATTAATTATTATTATTACACGATAACAACATAAATTATAAATTAATTAATTATTATAAATATTGATAACACAATTATTGCAATTATTTAAATTAATTCCCGACGACATACTTTTTTCATTGCTCGAACTTGCTGTTATTTGGGAGACGACGCACGTTGCATTAGATGTTTGACCAAATATTTCTTGCGCTATAAGTTTTTTATTATTCATGGAATTTTCAACATATCCCTCCGCAACAGAGCTAGATTTCCAACCTCCGTGCCTCTTTAATTTTAAAATATCAGCGCCACTGTCTGCTAGGAAAGTGGCAGAGCTTCTTCTGAAGCAGTGGCCAGTATATAGAACAGGATTTGAAAGACCAAGAAATTGTGCAATAACTTTTGGCAGACTGCTAAATGTGTTAATTCCCACAGGATTTCTGGTACATTTTCCATTCGCATATTTTACAAAAAATCTGTTGTGTTTAAGAATCTGGGGACGCAACTTAATATATTTTCTTAATATTTCAACAAGATTCGTATTTTCAATGTCTCCAGTGGTAATTGCAAACTGCCGTATAACTTTTGTTTTTGAAGGTGGGATATCAACACGAAAATGGCTTCCTTCGTCTATAACATTTTCAACTGGAAGAAATGTTAATTCTGCTTTTCTGCACGCTCCTGCCATTCCAATAATCATTGCAACCTTAGCCATTAAGTATTCTTTGTCATCAGCTTCCACTAAAAATTTGGCAAAATCTTCTTTACTAAAAACTTTTGACTTTTTAGCACTGTACCCGTCCGCTCGCCTTTTAATATATGCTACCAAATTTGTATATTTTTTAATATCAATATTCCTTTTCAGATTTAGTTCAGACCTTAACATTGAGTAAAGTGTCCATAATGTGGAAACTTTTAGATCTTTCTTACCCTCAAAATATGCAAGTAAAACTTTCTCATTAACATGTTTAATTTTCTTCTCATCACACCACGTAACAAATTTTTCGTATGCCAAATCATAAACTGCCTTTGACTTTTTGGGAATTACTGATACTAAAGCATTACCTGCTGCCTCTTCAATATCGCTTGGTAGCTCTTCAGATCCTGAATCACTCATTTTTTAAAAATAAAACTAAAAATATATCAATCTCGCTAAAAACCTTCCGTTTAGACTTTTTTACAAAATGTCAAACTGACAACTAACATGAAGTAACAGCAACAAACTAGATTTATGTTTTAAAATTTTTATCAATTATATTAAACTTTATTTTTTTATTACTTTCTTCAAAATTAGAAAAAATCTTGTATGCAATACGTTACGAAATGAAATTTTGTGTAACTTGTGAGTTTTTGCGGAACTCACTTCGTTCGTTCCGCAAAAATCTCACGCGTTACACAAAATTAGGCATTTCGTAACTGATGGCATAAATAGCTATTAGAATCTATATTTAGGAATTTTTTTATCACTATAAGAACAGATAAATACATTCTATGTACATCTTTAATTTTTTTTGGAAATGGACGAATAATTTTGCTCGCCGATATTTTATCAAATTATCTTTCTTTTGTCTTTTTTGTCCAACGGATCCTGATAAATATGAAGAGTTATTGCTATTTTTATTTCTCGGGAAAATAGATATCTGTTAACGTATTTTTACAATTTTACTAAATTTAATGTAGAAGTTTTATCCATATCTTTGAAAAATTACAAGTGGACGAATAATAAATCTCCCGACTGTACATACATACGTGCAGATCTTAAGATTATTGCATTTTATAAATCCCGCTAGTCGCCGTGTAGATAAAACTTTCTTAGACCATTGGCACACATCTTGTATATTCATATGAACCTTAAAGGGTGCACTACTTAAAATCAGTTTGCATTGCTTTTTTAAAAATGAAAAAATAATTTGCTCATTTTGAATGGAAAGTCAATTTCACCCATTTCATGGAAATGGGTGAATCATATATTCATAAATTATAACAAATCTTGATTAACTCGCTTAAAGCGACATATTGGAGAAATTTGGGAACATTAATTTTGGCCTGTGCTTATTGTTATGGTTATCCTTATTTCGAACATGTACAACTTATATCATGGTAATAATTCCTTTTTTAATAGTAGTAGAGAGATTTTAACATCCTTATGTTGGACTGTGTTTAAGGTTATCACTGTTACAAACATCTTTAAAACATGGTAATGCTTTAATGATGTTATTAGCGACAACGAGCTGCGGTATTGACGAAGAGCTAAAGAAGGCTATCGTTATTGTTACTGCTATTTTTTCTTATTGCGATATTGCCAAAATCTGCATAATATAATATTACTTTCTGAATTTTTGAAATCCAGATTGATTGTACTAAAAGCGAGTGATAAAACATGTACGTATAAGGGGACACAATCTATGTGATTTTATTTTATAAATGATGTAATGTACGATACAATACTACACAAAACTAGTGCTTTGTGATTCGCTGTTCCGCAGATTCGCAAATTCGATATTCTATATGTACATACAACAGTCTGAATGATGAAATTTTAGTATTTCCTTGTCCAGAATGACGTAATGTTAATATGGTAATAATAGCCCTTTTCGCACAAGAGTCACAAACCAGTCAGAGCCAATGAAATTACTGGAAACCAGTCGGCAAACTGGCACGTTACCAAATACCTAAAATTTGATTGGAGCTGATCGGTTTGTGATTCCTCTACGAACAGAGCTAATATCATTAATACGCGTTCTACAATTCACCGCAAAATTGACGCATACATTTTTACTAAAAAAAATCTTCACCAAGTAATTTATATGGGCGCCTATTGTTCATAAATAATTATAATCATTCATGTTAACTTTAAAGTTCTGTAAGATCGTTTTTTGTATATCTACCTTCCCGCAAAACAAGATGCTATTAAAAGGAAAAAATCAGGAATAACTTTATCTCTTTTATTGATCTTGAACCTGTATAAACATATGAAAAAAAGTCCTTAATATAACAGGTATTGCTACCTCTTGCTATAATGACGTCCCGACATCTTCCTCCCATGTTTCTGATTTTGTCTTGCTCACTTTGATTCCACCTGTAAGTCTCAACGACGGCTCATACAAGTTTGCTGGGAATAGCTGTAAAGCTCTAATCCACGTTGTCCCACAAGTGCTCGATCGGGTTTAGGTCTGGGCTTTCTGGTGGCCAAATCATTTTTGAATTCCCGGAGATAATTTTGCACTACTCTTGCAACGCGTGGTCGTGCGTTATTTGGCATTAATTAGAAATTTTCTCCTATAAATGGGGCAAATGGCACAACATAGAGTGGTTCTAAAATGTCTGTTAGACGTCTTCCTTAAACTATCACTAACTCCGTACGAGCCCCTAAGTTGATGCCCCGCCCCTCCATACCATAACAGACCCTCTGCCATTCCTAACTGTCCCTACAATATTACATTCAGCATATCGCTCTCCAGGACGTCGATACACTCTCATACGGCGGTCATGACTAAATGGGCAAAATTGGGATTGATGCATAGGGGACCAGTTACGGGTTTGTGAGGCGTCACATTGTGTTCTGCCAATTTTCTTCGCACCGTATCCTGACTAATTAATTAAGATCTGATAGTGACGGGAAAATTCCTGCTGTAAAAAGTACTTGAGACGAGTCTTGTTCTTAGAGCTTGAAAACGCAAAAAACGATCTTGGCGCTCCGTTGTGACTCTTGGCCATCCCTGTCCAGGTCTTTTTTGGTGGCTGCCTGTTTCCCTTAATCTTGCTTATGCTTGGTGAATTATGAATTGCGTTAGTCCCAAGCACCCACTTGATCCTGGGTTAACCCATTCTCAATAATAATTACAGCAGCAGCAAATTCCTCTCGTGAAATAATTCTTGCTCTACATTCTTGGTTGTTCAGTTTGTACCGGTTTTACTAAATAAAATTGCCGAAACCACTTTAAGATAAAACGAGGCAAGATAAACAGCTACAAAATATTAAAGGAATTTGATCAAAATTTCTTGTTTTTTTTCCGGTATTATAAACTTCTGCAGGTTGTGCAGGAAGACAAACAAAAGGCTTGCTAGAAAAACTTCGATGGTAACATGAATGAAGTTGCCTACCATATTAAATATCTTACTTATTAATTTTTTTTATGAAAATGTAGGTATGCTTTAATTTTGCAGCGAAGTGTATACGCTTAAATATAGATTCCAAAATCTCTCTATCATTAATAATTCTGTTTCCTTCTTTACTTTTCTGGAAAGGTTTTTTAAAATTATATCAAAAACTTTTCTAAAGAGCAAAAAAATAAGCAATTATTAAAATTATATCATTGCTAGATGATTACCATGACATACTGCTAACATACACTTACTTACAATGAGAAAATAATAATGATTATTAATATAATATTAAGTAACATTAAAATGACAAATAACTCCTGTTATTAATAAATTTAAAGTTTATGGCAATTATGTGATAACATAGCAATTATTTAACCAGTGCGTAATTACGTACATTATTAACTCATACATATGACTGATGTCTTGAACGCTAACAAGGTCTTTAGCATATTTAAGCAATGATACGTGATACATAATTTGTATATCTATACCGTGGAGGCTTACAATGATACGAGATGACAGTTAACTAAGTACTTGATATGAATATATAATATATGTAGTTACACTGCGGTTATGATACCTTATGTTCGCGGCTTATGACGTGAGTAATTTTTAAGCAGGTACCTACTGAACGTATGTAGTAAAAATTCTTAGAGTTAAGGCCACTGTTTATACCGTTTTCTCACAAACTATAATTTGAGACCAGATGAAGACGCGTGGAGTGCAGAGTAGATCCCAATTTCAACGGTAAGTGTTGTATATAGGATTTAGATATTGTATATACTTAACAGCTCACATTTATTTATTTTATTTTATTTATTTAAGACAATATCACGTCGCTGTAACTTAGACTCTCCTAACGTGCACACACCCCAAAGACAGTTATTAGTCACCGATACCAGTTTTGGTCTCGGACTGCAGATTTTTTCATTTAACGCGTTAGGCATGGGAGTGTAGCCTTATCAAGTGGTGATTTTAGTTTTAATCATGTCTTCTGTAGAAGCAGGTACTAGGCTGGATTTCATAAGTCTAGTTGAAAGTGATCCTAATTTGGTCTCGCAGTGTAGATATGTCACTTAATACGCGTTTCGTTAAGCATGCGAGGTTAGCCTCATCAAATGGTAATTTAAGTTTTAGTTGTCTTCTGTAGAAGGATGCACTTAGGCTGGATTTCGTAAGTATAGTTTAAAGAGATACTAATTTTGGTGGTTACATATGTATGTTGTTTTTATTGTAATTAAAAGTTTCATACCTTAATTTCAAATTGCAATTTTGTTTCAATAAAGATTAAAATCGTATGATTCGCTGATTGATATTTTTATGAAGGTAAAAATCCTGAGATTTTGTACTTGATTCGTGAGATCGTGAGAAATTAACCGAAATCGTAAGCTCTCACGAGAAATCGCGAGTTTTGACAGCATTGCACGGCGGCCGCGAGAGCGTGGATCGTCGACCCCCCCCCCCCCCCCCCATTCTCACTGTCGCGGCGGCATCAGCCGCACAACACCACTTTGACTGCTATTATCAATAACGTTGGATCACTTTTTTAGTACAACGAATATATTTTCATAAACTATAACTCTTCTTCTTCTTCCTTCGGTGTAAATTTCAAATCTTAATATTAATAATTAAGGTCGCAGTGATTTTTTGAAAAAAAAATTCTATCTCCATTTCTAAATGACTTAGAGCGATGAACTTTGCCTTAAAAGCTGCATAAGAATACCAGTTTGCCAAAGCATGAAGTCCGACAAAGATCTGATGGGTTGTTCCCGAGATATTGTTAAATGTTTATAAAAAAAACTAGTCCAATTTTTGAGGTTTAATCTTCGCCACAGTAATAATGCAAAATATCATAAAACCGGTTTGCCCATTACACCTCAGGATAATAGAAGTCACAAAGAATTGTTTGCGCCCAAGCTGAGGTCTGTAACGTTGCCCACAAAGTCGAAAAAAAATTTTGAAATATTGCTCCTCTGGAGCCTAAATCGAATAAACACATAGAATAACTTTTGAACCAAAAATACCACTGGGCTGAAACCAATATGGCACATTTTGCATATAAAAGTCATCTCCTGGTGTACTTTGAGAAGCTCAAAACTCTTTTTTGCAAAAATTATTTTTTGTTAAAAAATGGCCATTTTTAATGGTTCTTTGCAATTATCTCGTTAACTATTAACCGGATTTAGACGATCAAAGACTCCAATAAAAGGTTTTTTCAATACCTACAACTTTACTACCACTTTTACCTGCAGTGCAAAGGAAAACAGCTTCCGACAAAAAACTAGTTTTAGCATATTCAAAAAACAATTAAAAATCATAGCAGCAATTTCAGCTATTACTGGTGATAGCAGATATCCTCAGACATGCCCCCCCCCCCCCTACAACCTAGAACAGTCAAAATGTTTCTATTTTTTTTTCTTGAAATCGACCTTTCTGGAACAGCCAGCCTGGGCTACAATGACTTTCCAGTGTAGACACATGAGAGGCTTGTACGTGAAACCGCATGCCGCGACAGACAGGTATTGAATTTTTGCAGAATGTATGTACCAAAATTCTCAGGTAATCTCAGCCTTAGCAAAATTAAACAATGACGCTGGCTGATTGGCTGCTTTATCTCATTTATTTAAATTTCATCTTCACTCTAACCCAATTAATATTTAAAACCAGGTTATGCTAATCAAGGTATTAAACCATTTATAATAAATTTAAACCCACATGTTTTAAATCTAAAGACCCATATTTTTCGCTAACATAAAATCCATAAGGATAAGGGGAGAGTGAGTTATTAAACTTATTTATGATACAATAAGTCGCGGTATTAAAACAACATATTTAACCGTAAAAGAGCTATTAAAATCCAGCTCCTATCGAAACAAAATTAATCATGGCTTCTTTAAGTTGGCTATAAAGCAAAACAAACCGTGATGCACTTAATCAGTTGTTTAATGCAAAACAACATAAAGCTTTCAAGTAAGATAACTACAACGGGCTTTCTTGCTAAAATAAAAAAGTACCCTCCTATAAGGCTATGCACCTATTGGTGGGTACTTAGTTACCGACGATATTTAATTAAGTTGGTAGAATTATAATTTGGTATTTCGGTTTTAATGATTTTCTTATAGTCTCCTAGTAAAAAAGTAGCAGTGTGTGTTAACAGAAGTTCACTTTTTCAATCCATTAATGGGCTTATCCAGATTTTTTTTATTTCATAATATAAATTTCAAGCTTATCAAATATACCTAGCTTTGTTTCAGAAAAATTTCATACATGCGCAGACAAACTGAAATGGCACTATTACGCGGCTTCTGCTGCTGCTGGTTTTGATTGCTTGCTTGGTTCTGATAAAGAATAAAGACAAATTATTTTATGTTATATCCTTGTACTTACTTAAAAAGGGATCCAATGTTATTGATAATAGTGGGTAAAGTGAATGCTGTGCTGCTGACGCCTCTGGGAGCGCGGGAGTGAGGGAGCGACGCTGAAAATTCCGACCGAATTTTAAGGAATATGCACGTATTCTTTTATAGCATAAATCGTTTAAGGAAGTCATTACAAATCCAAAAAAATTATTTTAAAGACAAGTACTAGGATAATTTCGCTAGAATTTTTTTCTCTTCGGTATAATTTATTACAATTTAAAAAGCAGTCATTTGCCCAGAGTGAAAAGTGACGTCAGGCAGTGAATAGTGACGTTAGGAGATTAGCAAAAATATCGTAAAGTTTCATCTAAAGTAGAACGGGTTTGCTTTTCTCGGAAACAGTCAGAGGGAGAGCAATAAAAAGTCAGTTGTACAGGATGTGTCGTTTCGTTATTAAACGTCAAAGTCGAAATATCCGCGATTTCCGTTGAAATCGGGCACAGGTCGCAAAAATGAATTAAATCGATTTAAATTTTCGGAGGCTGTAGAGGACCCGGAGCTTCAGAACCCCATTGAAACTGGTGCGGACCGGAATATGGAAAGTATTTTTTAAATTTTTTTTAGGTCGAAAATAGTGAAGGGACTATTCGAATTCAAAATATAGAAGTATTCGATTCTGGCATGTATTTGAATGCATTCGATTCTCAACGAAGTATTCGAATACCAAAAAAAATCGATTCTTGCGGGTTGCGTGTGTCAACGAGCGAGATTTTGCCGATTCTGTGAGGATGCGAGATAATTATGTACAATACAAGAAGAGAAGAATCGAAGGCTGAATCGGAATGAATCGACAAAATTCGCGTCAAACCCAAACAATTTTACTTTTTACTCATAAAATAGAACCCGTTGGCTTAAAATCTTTCCCTCTTCAGAAGTGCCTTGCGAGGACAATATGTTAGCTCATGGCAGGTTATCACTTGACCTTTTTTTATTTTTTTATACTTACGTAATATTTTTTAATTAATTTTTTTACTAAATCGTTATGTTCAGGTTGTCAATTTATATCAATAAACTTTATAATTCTTTAAAATTTGTTTTATAATAATGTAGGATCTAACCAAGCACTACATGATGATTTATTTCTGGTTCTGTTAGATAAAATCAAATACGCGACCGGTCACGATATGAGAAGGTACGCGACTGATCCCGGGTTAGATAAAAGAGGTTTGAGTCTTTTGACTTTTTAAAACTATAATATTTAAAAACATATTATTTAATTTTTTGAATATACTTATATATATATATATATATATATATATATATATATATATATATATATATATATATATATATATATATTCTTCTTTAAATATAGGAGGTTTGACTCTCAAATTGAGAATTAAAATTTAAAGTATTAAAACGTAATAAGTTGCAAACTTGACGAGTGTCGACACCCAATGTGCCGACCTATAAAAAAGTAAAAAGTATTAGTCACCTTCGATTCTTCGATATAATTCAGAATATAAATAATTCGATTCTTTGTATTCGAATGATCATTCGATTCTTAAAAGTATTTGAATACAAAAGATTCGATTCTGAAAATCATTCGATTCTCCCATCGCTAGTGGAAAAATACCATTTGCAGACCCCTCTTTGGTACCTAATAACTTAAAAACGAAACGTCGTACAGTGGTGCTGGGACCCTAAAAGTTGGTATTAATTCTGTAAAGCCAAAAACCCACCGCCATTGCATTTTCAAGTGCATTGCAAGTTTCTGGAGATATTTTTTTTTGCCTCTGGACAATGCGTTCTTTCAGTCATTTTTGCATGAAGATGCCCACTCACTTTTTGTACCCTGACTCCCTCATAATATTAAACAGTTCTAATCTGGACAACTATAGGGTATTTTGTTGCGATCCTGCAACAAAAACGAAATCTATGATATACGTGACGCCGTGACGCCTACTATTAAGATCACGTATTCTACTTTAAGTGGTTCAAACTTCGAAAACTGCAAAAAGCTGAAGTTAAATTAGTATTTTTTCAGTTGCTTAGGAGACCAGGAACCTTTTAATTTTTTTAATCACCATATTAATAAAATAAAAATTTTCTCATTGTGAACCTCATTTTTGGCAAGCAAAAATTTTGTTAGCAATAACTTTATTATATGATGCATTTGTCCTCTTTTCAACCCCATCCATGGACATAATATGTACTACTTATATATAATATTACCACATTATATGCAAAACTCGACATTTACAATTATTTTTAATCAACATGACAACTAAAGTAGGTTTCCTGGTATTTATCTCTATTAATTAAACGAAGAATGTGTGACGGCTGTGTGCACTTTTAAGTATGAATGAAACAAAGCTTTGTATTAACTGCAAAAATGCTTACACTTAATAAAAAGCTTTGTTTCATTCATACTTAAAAAGTGTACACAGCCTTCACACATTCCTTACTACACTGCACTATGACAGAATTGACTATTAACTAAATATGTACAAGAGATGTATAAGTGGATCAACAATTCAACAAGATGCATAATTGACTAAATCGACATTGGCACTGTAAAGTAAACTCCAGGTTCAAAACTGGGTATTTGTTGAGTCAGGTATATATTACACACGTTATGCCACGTAAATTTGCCAAAACTAAGTAAAAGTTGGCATCATTCTTACAATTATTATGTTATAGAATTTTATATTGTATGTGACTTAACATGTAAATACAATAGTAATTCAGACAGTTCCTAATTTTACCAAATAATTGTAACAATTATACGAACTTTCACCGAAGTAGTTGTGGTAAATTTATATTATACATTTACAGCCAGATTCTCCAACGCTAGTCCGGTCTAATTTGACAACCAAAAGTTTTAAACTAACAAGTGTAAGAATAAGACAACTAAGTTTTAGACTATTAAATTATTTCTGAGCTTTTTCGCAAATTTATAAAGAAATGGGCAATTTTAGTATGTTCTTTCGACAATAATAGAACTAAATTCACTACAGCAACTCTTTCCAAGATGAAAATCATTTGGAAACCAAGCAAATCGCTGACATATCAGAATGATTCATAAATTTTTAATGACGACTTATTAACAATGATAGGACAAAAACCTGTCAAAACATAACTGATCAACTATAACGTCTTAATTTAAACCAGTACTAAATCTTAAACCTTCTTAGTGAATCTGAATGATAATGTTTATTATGAACTCAATTAGCTCTGGCAACTTGCAACCCATGGTTTTTAATATAATTTCACAAAATGGTTTTTCAGTAGAAAGAACTTCCGTTATCAAACTTGGTCTTTTAGCTAGCCAGATGCAAAACTATACATATTTATATTTATTTTTGAATATTTTGACTGATTTGATTATTTGCTGAATGCATGTAGTTTTAAAGGAAATTTGTTTATTTTTTAGATATCAGTCACGCAAACGTTAGTTCTATACAGTTTTTTTCGAAAAATTTTCAAAAAATCATCTTATATGAACGTTTTTTTGCACCTTTCTCAAAATCAAATCACCTTCTACATCTAATGTACTCATATGAAGGTGCCCAGATTTTCGCATTTTTAAAATAACTCATGGGCCACATTCTAGTAAGGGGTCATGATTCATGTTTTTTTTTTAATTCAACTAGGTATATTTTACCAGGTTCTCATTTCTTCTTGGTTCTGTTTATTAAAATAACGAACTTCAGATTCCCGACAAATGCAAGTGTATCGATATTTTTGCAAATGTTCTCGGAACTCAACTGTCGCTCCGCCCCATCCCCTATCCCTATATGAATGCGCCTCCGCACCCCTGAAGATAATATTTATTTATATGATTTTCATGATACGACAATTGAGTTGTCCATTTCCAGAACCTCCTAAGTGCATTTTATGAAATTATTTCGTTTTTGGCTGATTCCCCATTAATATTCCAAGAGGGAGCGAACTGTGAAGTCATATTTTTCCTAAAGCCGCTAAAACAATGAAAATCCATAATAAAATTCGTGTTTGTTTCCAAAACCCCATTATGTGTAAGCGCGTTACCGTTCCAAAACCGCCATTTCTATAAAAAAGTTTGATAACAAACCTACTAAGCGCACTTTAAAAGAATAAGTAGTGCAATTTTGTGTTCCAAAATCAGCTATTTGCATTTTTGGTGCTTTTAGTGATTTTAAATAATTTTGGTTGGTAAACTTTTTAACTTTTTCACAGGCTATTTTGTTTAGTCATAGAAAAATGAAATAATTTGTGTATGTCCAATTAAATGTTTTATTGAAGAAAAGCGAATAAATAAAAGCAGAAGAAGAGAATGACGATCGTGAGTTTACAGTCTATTGCTATACGATCATCGTTGCCAGGAAAAGGGCGCAAAAAACCGTGACCCTGAAAATTGGACAAAAAAGAATTAATTACATAAAGATAATTTGTTTTCGAACAAGCATTGTAATTTAACGGAAAAAAATGGTAGACAATACAGGTTCTAGTGTACTGGGACTACTGGGCACACCAGAAATTAAAAAAATCCCTATAGCGATTTGTTTTTAGTCATAATCATTTTTTCTAAAATAGCTAATTCTACCTTATTGGCGTTATAAAATTCTATTTTTTCCTAAAAAACAGCGAAAATCCGATTTTATAACTTCTCTATTGGCAGAGGTACAGGTTTTTTGCAATTTTCTCAAAATCAATTATGAAGCCTTTAGAGGTTGCTGGAAATGGACAACTCAATTTTCTCCTATCCTATTAGATTTGATTTGAATCTGTTTCGGGACTGAATTCACTATTCAGTTTAAATAATGCGCTTGGTCGTAGGTAATTCTCTATGGAGCCAATTTTTCTGGTTTTGATATTTTCGTTGACACGGCTTGTTTACATTTCGTCAAACGTTTTATGAAGATCAGATTATCTTGTTAAGAACTTCGTTTTTTTTTTGAGTAAGTGCTAAATAAAAATAATTAAGTATATTAAAATGTACCACCAGCACACATTATGAATTAGTTCAGATAATAAATGAAAAAAAAAACGGTAGTTCTATAGTCATGGGCATGTTGGTAGCAAATATCTGGCTACGTATTTTTAAACATCTGCTTCTTAAAGAAATCAAAAAAATATTTTACAACCTACTCTGTTAAAAATTTACTATAATTAGACACCCAGTATATAAATATAGCAAGTACCTACTTAGCCTTTAATGTTTTAGCAACGGTTCGCTCCAAATGGCGCATAAATTTATTATTTGTTTTAAAATAAATTCCCATAAATCAATTTATTTTTAATTGTATTTATATTTAAGCTTTAATAGACATTAAAACGATCCATCAGTTTATGATAAATTTTAATTTAGACTACAAAATAGAACTGAATTATTAGGAAGCAGTTTAAATTAATAAATGTTAAAAGTTTTTTGGTGCTCATTAAAATTTTAAACTAATAGCCCTAATAATAAAAGTTTTTTTGATATAATAATAATAATAATAATTTATTTTTGTACTAAAAATAATCTGCTTATTTTGTTATTTTATTGAGATTACGTCCATTTAAATTAGCTTGTATCTAGGTACATCCTTCCGACAAAGAAAAGACGACAGATGATAGGTCTTGTACCGAGAAAGATGCAAATGTCGAACAGCAGACCACGTTGCACGGTGATCAATTTCCCTTCTTTAGGAGGACAAAACTATTATGCGCTTCATTGTAGCATTACGTGAATTATTAGCCCTTTGTACTGAAAAATTAAGCAAAATGGGATTGTTTATACAATTGTAGACCAAAAATCTTAAAAACAGTTCAACTTTTTGTAAGGTTGTATTTATAAAAAATCTAGTTAACAAATTACAATATTTGAAAAAAGAAGTTAAAGTAAGCAAAGATGTATTACTAGTTTTAAAGCTAATATTCTGCGCTACAACGCAGAGTACAATTGGCTGTGAAACTTTCTGTAAAACTTAAGGGCTAGTCTGTCTACGTACAAGGGATTAAAATGTAGGTATTGCGTAACTTTGCGGCATTCTCTAGTTACCAGAATCTGTCTAATTTAAAGCTGAAAGCACAAACCTATAACACAGAATGATAATAATAACCTGCTACACACACAAGACTGGCTATCGGCAGAACAGTCAACGACTAATTAAGCACTTTACGGTAATATTGGTATTTATGACCTTGATCGCATCAAATGTGTTGAGTCTAGCCAAGTTACTTTTGTCATTTATCAATAATTACTCTTTCATTAGCTTACACCGTAGTATTTTTTCGTTGTAACAAGACTGGTTTATTGCTTTTGAATTTTGTCTAATTATTGAAAATCGATCACAGTGCGCTGATGTAAATAGGTACTCTATCGGAGTATTTCTCTCGCTATTAAATTCATCTAATTTTTCCATTGATGTATTCTAGCCTTATGATGTGTGATTGGGTCAATTATTATTTACATATTAGAAGAAACACAGATTCCAAGGTTACTCTTAGTCGAGCCAACTTTATGGTCCCCTACCTATTTTTTGAGAACAAAACTGTTGCCAGGCTTTCAGATATGTGCGATATATTCTCAGATTGACAAACTATACTATATTGCAGCTACTGTATCATCTGCAATCATTAATACCACAGCACAGGCTAAAGCACATGTCTAAGAATTATTAATAAAGTACATCAATATCACCATTTTATTATTAGTAAATTGATATTTTCTCCATGTCATTTCAATAACTTCAGATCTAATTTTTAACACAACTTAAATTTTATTTCAATTAGTGGGGGTGGTGGAGGGCTTAAAAAATTTTTAACCTCTCGCTATCATCAGAACCATATCTTTAAACCGCCATCGCCAATTAAAAAACTTCAGCAATATTTATTACTTTTTATTTTAAAAATATTTGTTTCAACAATAGTCTGCCCGGATTTTTTTCTCAGGACCAATAATGACATATTATTCTAGGATCATAAAGTACTTAATGACACCTTTAAAATGATGTATCGCAAGACCCCTCTTTCTATTTCAATTTTTTTCCAAGATGGCGTCCAGCAGCCATCTTGATTTTTCCGAGAGTCACTTGTGCACTAAAATATAGTATTTTTGTACTGATTACCCTATGCAATCTTTGAATTTTCTAAATGTAACGGTTCAAAAATTAAGAGAGGGGAGGGCATTAAAGGAGCCGCACTATACAGGGTGTCCAGTTTTCGACACTTTTGCAGGGTATCTCGGTTATCTTTAAAGATAGAGAGCTCGGCGGTTTTTGAAATACTGTGCTACTTTTTTATGAAACGTATGATGCAACAAACAAAATTTTCATAGCCCCCTTCGTTTCGGAGATACGGGGCGATTTTGAAAATGTGTCATTTTCAAGCACCCCTCGTATCTTAGTTGCATTTTAACGCACCGATGAGGTAAAAATTGATTATTATATAGTTTTTTGCGTAGAATCCAGTGGCGCAGTCATTTTGTTCTAGAAGAAACCAATTTAAAGATAAAAACCAAAGTTGCATTTTTTTAAATGAGGCACCTTGTATATTTTATTTTCATTCTTGCTTTTTTGATTGCTTTTTTTTCATAAGCTTTTCAAAAATCTATAATTGAGCCGGTCAGAGGAAAAGTGGTCTAATTGCATGGCGTTTTGCTTGTGCGTTATACCACTTTTCCTCTGAACGGCTCAATTGTTGGTATATATCTCTTGGAATAACTTCCGAATTTTACAATTCAAAAAAATGGTATAATATTTCATAGTAGGCCGTGATATAATGATTTGAAACAAATGCTTATAATATAGGCCAATCATTAGAGCTTTTTGTGTGAAAAAAAGACTAGTAGAAAGCCACCTGTGCCATCATTTGAAAGACACTCCGTAGATATATTCTGATGTGTTTTCGACTCGCAACTCTCATTAATTAATTTGTTATTAACATTTTAGTGCAAAAAAACGTTCTTTTTTTGTTTTTTTGGTTATAAAACGATAACTACTCGAAGAATTTCAATTCCGTAAATGGAAAAGTTGTAGAGAATTAAATTACGAAGAAAATAACAGGTGGAGCGATCCGATCGGTTGATTAGAACCAAAGAAATTCCGGAAAAATCGGAAAATTGAGCTTAATTTGGAAAAATTCATAACTTTTCCATTTATGAAGATTAAGAGCTCAAATTTGGCACAGAAGTAGATAATTATATCAACTTTAAGTGTGCGCAAGGCAGGTGCTGTCGGACCATTAGTTTTTGCTCAAGTGCAATTTCAATTTTTTTATGCATTTTCTTGCCGGGAGCCTGCTTGCGTTAAAAATGGTCCTATTTTAATTCTAATACCAGTTTTCAAAACTAGAAGTAAAATACTATAAATCGTATATCCCAAGTTTTCAGTAAAATACAGCGAAATGGATGAAACATGCACTGGAACATCGGTGTAAATGGCCTTGGGCGCGCGAGCGAGCGAGTGGTGGGGGAAGGAGGGGAAGCGTACATGTATGGACATACAGGCGGGCCGTGCGGAGCGTCGCATCTTTTCACTGGCTTTTCTCAGCGACTGCTGCAGCTTTTTGGAAGATTCTTTCTTTGATTTTGGGGTTACTGAATACGAGGACTCTGATTCTCTATTCAGATTCCACGAATAATTCAAGATAAAGCTACTATTTCGGAGTGGTCTAAGGATTAGAAGAGACGAGACATATATAATTATATATATATATATATATATATATATATATATATATATATATATATATATATATATATATATATATATATATATAAAGTTCATACAAAATAAAAACCGATGCACGTCACCGATGACACTATTAAATGAGCGCAGTCATACCACCGCATAATTATTATAAACCGAAAACTGTAATGGAGTGTTGTATTGAATTTTAAATTTCGCGCCTGATATTCGTTGTTAGGCAGTTGGCAGCATATGCGACGTTGCCGAGTTGTTCCGTTTAAGTTCTTGACATTTCTAGTTTGTTGACAGCTGTGGTTGACAGATTATCCGAGCTTCACATTGGTTTTATTTGTTTTATGTCTTTTTGGAGCTTTAAACTTTTATCTTGCGTTTAAAAACTGTTCTTTTAGAATAATCATAGTGTTATAGTTGTCAGAGTCCTGTTTGCGAAATGCCGAAGCAGTTAAACAGCCGTTGCCAACAGTTAGTAGCATCTGTGATACGCTATTTTGAATAACAACGAGACAATAATGGCCCATTGCTACCCTTAACTGTTAGAGAGGTAATTTTAATATTATACCTATATAATGATAAAAAATTTAGGAAAAATTACCGTCAAATATATTGTTTTAGCGTGTAGCAGCAGCCCTAAACTTGAATGTTTCTACTGATCTCATATCAAAGAAAAAGAAGAAGCTGTGTAAAAATTTGTTTTCTTAGATGAAACTTGGATTTTTCACAATGGTACCATAGATCATTCATGGCAAGATATTAATAAGAAAGTGTAAAAACTACTAAAGTTGATGGTAAAAGGTTAGTTACGCAAATGTATTTCAATATTTTCAATATTTCAATATCTTTATTTATGTCAATACACAAAAATAGTGTTCACCCAAGTCATAGATGAAAATGTAGTACCTATTATAGTAGTAGTGAAAATGTAGTGTAGTATGAAAATGTTTTTAATCAGAATTATTTTAGATACATTGTACTTTATGCTGGCAATGAAGATGGATTTATCGAGGGTGTAGAGCTTATATTTTCCTCAAAAACCCAACTTGCGGATTACCATGGTGAAATGAACCAACAAAATTTCATGAAATGGTTTGAAAATCAATTATTAAAGAAATTGACTGAACCGTCTTTAATTATTATTGACAATGCCCCTTATCATAGCATGTTATTAACCAAAATACCAAACGGCTCATGGACCAAAGCTGCCATTCAAGACTGGTTAACAAATAATAACATAGAATTTGCAGCCCCAATGCTTAAAAGCGAGCTTTTAAGAACTGTAGCACAGTAAGTATCACATACAATTTATTGTGTTAACATATTTGCTAACTAGATATTTTTTTAGAAATAAACCAGCACGAAGATATTTAGTAAATAACTTAGCAGAACAATATGGACACCGAGTTTTACGTCTCCACCCATACCATTGCATTTTTAGGTTGAAATATTTACTTTAGGAAAGTACCTTATGTAGCGGCTCTTGTTACGGCCATAGAACTAAGAAAGTTTTGGCCCTAATACAATACATGTACATAGTTAGATTTAGGGGGCTCGGAGACATGACGTTACAAAAACAAAACTTTCCTTGATAAAAGTAAATTCCAACAACTGACAAAGACTAAGAAAGCAAAATTTGCCCACCATGCAAAATCTCAGTTTTGGGTAGTCACGACTACCCAAATTTAAAAAAATTGCTGGACATGCCCGTGCCAGTTTTCTCACTTCATAGAAGGTCTCCGGAACACTCCGGGCTTTGTCCCATCCTGGAGACACCTTCTGGAAAAACATTCTTTTTTGAATTTTAAATATTATCATCACCTCTTCCTTGGTGGATCGCTAGCAATTTCTGGCTAGCGGGGTAACAAGGTGGTTTGACAAAAAATTTTGACAAATATTGCTTTATTTTCGTTAGATTTAGATGGGTATTGTATAATCTTTGGGCCTTTGGGGGGGAGGGCGCCAGCACACCCCCCCCCCCCCCCCGGTGGCTGCGCCACTGCCCATGTATGGTATGAATGTGGCACGCACGATAAAAAAAGTTTGTCATTTCATACTTACACGCGGGCATTGATGAACGTGCGTTGATGTACGCCTACATGTCCTTGCGTCTGTGATCAGTTTTACATATCATTTTTCGTACTCTTTTTTGTGCTTGCATATTTATACACTAATCAATATCTTTTACAACGATATAAACTTTTTAAATTATTCTACATCTTTTTAATGTGAAAAGATAAGTCATTTAACAAAAAATAAATTAGTAAATAATTCAAAAAAAATCCATCCATGTGCTAGGTAAATTATTTCTCAATATTCGATAACTTTATAACAATCTGGCAAAAGTGTCCTCTAAAACTTAAACACGTGTTTGATGACGTGCATCGGTTTTTAATTTATACGAACTATATAGCCATAGCTTTGTTCGCGAGACGATCCGTGACCAGTCCCGCCAGTCCGTAACCTGTACAAGTTAAATAATCCCAAACATTTATGCGCATGTGCGATTCGAAACCGATCAGGAATTGACAAATCTCCGCGAACGTTTTTGGTGAACGTGCTTGTCCGGAACATCTGCGAATCACTTAACCTTAACATATTTTATTATTTTGAATTAAATTTTTAGACTGAACAACCTAATTTAACATTATATAATTATTAAAATTGCCATAAAGACATATTTGTTCTGTTATGAGTAATTTTAAATACAAGAATAATTGAATATACTAGAGCATATTATTACATATAAATTTATATCTACCTTTATACAACTAACAGCATATGAAATTTAACTGTTCGTTATCGCAAAATACATCCCGCCCAAAATTAAACGACAATTTTCAAACAAATTTCACACTGCACTTGCGCGGACAAATAATTCATGCCATAATCCTCGGATCGTTTTGACTGGTTACGGATGTGTCCTGAACTTGTTCTCGCATCATCGCGAACGCCAAATTTATTGTCAAAATCAGTGATTTTCTGCACCGCGAACGCAAATAATCGCAAAGCGCACGCGCACCTGTCACGGACTAGTTCCGGATCGTCTCCGCGAACAAAGCTCATAGCACGCCTAAATTTTGAATAGCTGTGTAACCGTCTAATGCGCCCCCTCCCTCTCTCTTCTATTGTTCGGTGGTATGGGTACAGCTGTTGCCTTGGGATTCAAACGAATAGAAAAGAAAGCGACGCCAACGGTTAGATTAGAGCGTTCGGAGCTGTGAGTTGTACTTTTCGATCTGATTGATCAATCTGCATCCGACGATGATTCTGACTTTGATAGTTTAATAGATAGCGAGCAGATCGAAGAAAATGAAATAAACTATGCGGACCTTCCGAAAAGAAGGCGAATTTTATAACTAATGTATTCGGCGCAATAATATGTTCATGTTGTTTATCATCCATTTTTAATCATATTAATAAAACACTTTTGTGAAAAAAAATAGTTATTTTTTATACAAGGGCAAAAAAGTATTAAATTTTAGCTCGAGGTTGTGTTGTCTCTCGACGCGAAGCGGAGGGAGACAAAAAACCGAGAGCTAAAATCTGATATTTTTCCCGTGTATAATACACTATGTTTTTCTGCGACGGGAAAAACCACGATTTAATATTGAAAAAAACCGAGGAAAAAACCTATTATTACAATATATTAAAGTCAGAAAATTATCGATGCGAAATTTGAATGTTTAAACTGGTAGGCTGTTGTACTTATAGCGACAATTAGACCTGCGTGGCTAAGGAAACCTATAAAGTAATCAAACATCTGTCATTTTAATTCTGTGATTTGATTTAAAAATTGCAAACTTAGTGGTTGTTTGGTAGTTATTTTGAATAATAGGTATAGTTAAAAAATGTCTGAAAGGAAATGTAACTTTTGTATAATAAAATATTCTAACTTTAAATATCTACCTCTACTTATGTGTATATACTATATCCGGGAAAAAAGTACTCACTTTTTTCCCGGGGAAAAAAGTAATTTCATAAAAAGTGACATTTTGTCACCTGTCAACAGAGATCAAATGTCAAACGATTTTCCCGTCACGGAAAAAAAATATATATTTATGTGTTTAAATTAACAACCTTCCTGCTCGTTTATTTTTTATAGAATAGAAATATAAGAATGTTACTCAAGAAGGTGGAATAGCAGCTTTATCTTGAATTATTCGTGGAATCTGAATAGAGGATCAGATTCCTCGTATTCAATAACCCCTAAATCAAACAAAGAATGTTCGCCGATGTTCAAGTGCATGTTTAATCCATTTCGCTGTATTTTAATGAAAACTTGGGATATACGATTTATAGTATTTTACTTCTAGTTGTGAAAACCGGTATTAGAATTAAAATAGGACCATTTTTAACGCAAGCAGGCTCCCGGCAAAAAAATGCATAAAAAATTGAAATTGCACTTTCGCAAAAACTAATAGTCCGACAGCACCTGCCTTGCGCACACTTAAAGTTGATATAATTATCTACTTCTGTGCCAAATTTCAGCTCTTAATCTTCATAAATGGAAAAGTTATGAATTTTTGAAAATAAAGCTGAATTTTCCGCTTTTTCCGGATTTTCTTCGGTTCTAATCAACCGATCGGATCGCTCCACCTCTCATTTTCTTCGCAATTTAATTCTCTACAACTTTTCCATTTACGGAATTGAAATTCTTCGAATAGTTTTCGTTTTATAAGCAAAAAACCAAAAAAAAGCGTTTTTTTGCACTAAATTGTTAATAACAAATTCATTAATGAGAGTTGCTAGTCGAAAACACATCAGAATACATCTACGGACTATCTTTTAAATGATGGCATAGGTGGTTTTCTACTAGTCTTTTTTGCAATATATGACTTTTTTTGGTCTAATGATTGGCCTAATAGTATACTTTCATGGCTGCTAGTCAGACAGCTCAAAATTTCAAGTTCAAAATTGAAGTCAAAATTTATAAAACCTTGTTATTTATTAATTTCAGTCAAGTGGGAAGTTTTTTTTAGATTATGTCTCTTCTGATTTTAGTAATATTCACTTAATAAAAAATTGACACTTAAATATCAAGCTGCAACAGAAAACTTTTTTAAATTTTACAATTTTTCAGGTTCAATTGCGATGTGGTAGAGTATTTTCTACTTTACAGCTATATCATCATCGCAAGCTGATTAAAATGTAGCTTAATTACCATAAAGAAACTAATATCTAGTTCTGGTGTTAAAACAAGCATTTATTAAATGACAATAATGGCAAGCACTAATTATCCATTGGCACATGTAAACCATACGATAGCTATTTGTTTACATAATTTGGAAAATACCTGATAAATATTGACTACATAATTGCAAAGGTAATTGGGAATTACAAGAAAATGAACACAGTAACGTTTATTTAATTATATAGGTATACATTCTTATCCGATAACACAGGAACATTTGCATGGATATATAAAAGTAATCAAATATTTTGCGACGCACTTTGTTCAATAAAAAGTGTTTGATTAAAAACCGTCAAAGATACTATGATGAGTATCATTGACCAAGTACTTACCGCTTATATCTTGGAAAGAACATTAAAAATAACTCTGAAAGGTACTCTAAAGAAAAACACAGGAACAACAGGGTGTCCTGAGGGAAGCAGGTGTAGTAGAGCGCGTGCAAATTAGCCCTTGGCTCAGGTAGCCGGGTAGGTTCAATTGGACGCCACCAGTTTTTTACACCGACGCAAACTGGAAGTCGCCTAGATGGTTTAGGTACCTGCTTCTCACACGACAAACCTGCTATTCATAACTTAAAATCAAAACACAGGGCGCAGTGAGCTGGATAAAAACAACTTAATAAGTTTACCCTATATACATTTATTTGTACACAAAAAAAATGAAAAAAATACAAAGTGGTTGGTACAAATATGGTCGGGCGATTTTGCCCCGCCAAAATAAATAAATTAAATTATACGACATGTTGGTACCAATATGGTTGGGCGATTCTGCCCCGCAAAATAATTAAATCAATTACAAAAAAAAAATAAAATCTTGAGGAAGTCTGTCCTCAGAAACATAAAAAAAAATAAGCTGGCTCCTTAGCACCCACCGAAGGGAAGAGTAGGATGCCTCCTAGCTCCCACAGGAAAAATAAATATTGGGATGCTTTGTAGCCCCCACGGAAGAAGTAGGGAGGTTCGTGGCCCCTACCAAGGACCCCCTTTAAAGAAGGAGGGTTTGATATTCCAACTTCCTGAGACAGAAACACCAAAAGGGGCAGCTATCAATGGCTTGGGCCAGGATCATTCATGCCGTTGTTGATGGCTGATATGATGGTAACGAACGAAGTTTGCAGATAAAATCTTGCCCAGCAGACAATAATTCAGCAGATGAATTTTAATCGCAGTCCCAGAACTTAATCCATAAACTTGAGCCTTCAAAATGGCTGAAACCGACACCGCAAATCTGCAATCTTCGACGAAGACCAAGGTGGAAAATGCTAGACGTTCTTCCTTCTTTGCCACTGAACCAACAGGTTGATATCTGCGCAAGCCCAAAAGGTGGCACAGAACAACACCCAACCCGGGGAAGAAAAGGCGGATACCCTGAGAGGAAACTCATGCCAGTAATTGATAGGGTCCAAAGAGGGCGCCACGGCACACCGACAAGAATTACTTAATTCAAACCACTCTAAGCATGGGTTAGACGCTGCTCCCTCAAGTGACTTCGAAGGCCAGATTGTACAAGTCTTTGACCCCATACTCAAGATACAAACGCAAAAAACCAACGGTACCTAGAACTCTAGTTGGCACCACTCAATCAAACAAAGGTACTGAAATCATACAGAGGCCTCTTGCGTGAAACAATAAAGTTACGGAAATACAGAAAATTATACCTACGCCATTGCCCATCGAGACGCACTATTTCAGCACGTACGTATCCAAAGATACTAAAAGCTGAAACCCCGAATGTCGAAACTAAAGAAAGGGAAACGATGACGTAGTGCCAGCAAAATCCCAACCTTCCCACACTCGAAAATGCCACTGCAACAGCTGTGTTCATAAATCGACGGCTCCCGAAAGCGCTTTGGGACTGTTCGTGTATGCGAACAGGTCAGTTGGTTCCCACCCCCGATGCACCATCTCTACACGCCTGAAAGTTCCGTCCAACGAAAACCCACACACTCCATTCTTAACCTTCAACATACAACTCACCCCACTAAATATGTTTATAAGATCAAAAACAAGACCATAAAAAGGGAAAAGAAAAGGAAATCTTGACGTTTAATTAATAGAGAACGCTAGATTCAGGAATCCAGGACAGTGAAGGCAGTGGAAAACACCGGGATTAAACCTCATTCAAAATGTAGGTAGTATTTTAAAATTTATTCTCTAAAAATATGTTATCATAAATAGACTAAAGGCGACTGTCTGTACACAGGGGGAACGTTTAGCAGGGCGCAGACCCGAAGTACAGGGCCCAACAAAAGAGAAAGATTAAACCGAACTACCAGCTACAAAAGATGGACAAGCTCATGGTAAGTCGATCTGGGCAAGAAAGAAGGCAAACAAGATGGACAGGGAGTACCTGGAACACAGGGCAAAGCGAGCCTACCCAGTGTAAGAGTGAAGTTCAGAATCAAGGTAAATTATTAAGTAAAACTAAACAGGTAATCGTGAATAAAATTAATTAGTATAATTAGTAAACACATACCCAGACAATGTGGCAAAAATGGCCTGTCACAACTCCCCCTCTCCTACGAAAGGAGGGGAATTTTCCAAGGAAAATTAACCGACGATAAGGATCAGAGACTCTCTGTAGATACAAGAAAATTG
Source organism: Philopedon plagiatum (assembly GCA_963971165.1). Classification (NCBI taxonomy): domain Eukaryota; kingdom Metazoa; phylum Arthropoda; class Insecta; order Coleoptera; family Curculionidae; genus Philopedon; species Philopedon plagiatum. The sequence continues at coordinate 37,811,117 of OZ020190.1, read as the reverse complement.
AAAAAGAAAATAAATTACCTGCGCTATGCTGGCGCCAATAAAAAAACATACATATGTGAAGATACGTGGGAACCCAAGGTAGTACCATATAACTAATACTAACTAACAAGTCTGATAACTCAATCCTAAAATAACTAAATACTCAAAGAAATCTCTGGTTCCTTTGCCACTAGTCACCCAGCGACCTTCTCCAGGAAGATTCAGTGTGGAACGTAAACCCTAAGTTGGTAAGGGAGCTAGCATTGCGTTACACCCAAAAATATTGTGGGGAACCTCGTTTACTAGCCTCACACCGTAGAATCGTCCCGAATTAAATCACCAAGTGACATGCGTCAAACCAACCAAAGGGTGGACAACTAAAAAGGAAAAGATAAATATAATACAACATAAGTAAAATGAGAAGAAAAGAGGGATAGCCCAGATGATCCACCATACAAAAGGGAGTGGATTGTAGCATCCACCAAGCTAAAAGATGTACCAAACGGGAAGCACATCGGTCCCTGTACAAAACAAAAAAAATTAATCAGGGTGTTCTGAGCGGTGGCACTGCCACCGGCCTGTCGCAACCTAATAGGCCGACTTGAGCTCAGGCCGAACAAAGTAGCTTGGTCCTCCCCTGGCCCGCCGAACAAGTTCGATGGGCAAACTGTTACCCCAGGGGTCAGACTTCCGCCCCCCCTGAGCAGCCCTTCCAGTCGGTCTGCTCTCTGAAGGATCCATGATCTAACAAAGAGCGTCGAAGCGACATCCGGTAGCACCCAACACCGTGCAGCCTGTAAAACGAGATAGGGACAAATGTCCAAATCGATAAAGCCAAAATAAGGTAAAGTCGCAATCGGGATAGTTTTATTTTGTCTAAATGGAGAATAGACAAAATATATCAGTAAGGATCTAGGCGCAAAACCAGTAAATACTGACATGGCCGGAGACTAACATATAGTCCTACCAAAACCTAGACCTAAGACAAATCCAAATAAATAAAATACCAAAGGTATTAAAGTAAATTAAAGCCAATCAAAGGCCAATTACGATAAGGTAAGTAAATCAAGGAATGAAAAAAAAGGTAACGGAATGAACGCAAAGGTAATCGAAATCACGCAAAGGTAAGCAAATAAACGCAAACGAAAGTAAATCAACGCAAAGGTAAGCAAATTATCGCAAAGGTAAGAAAATTATCGCAAATGTAAGCAAATTATCGCAAAGGAAAGCAAATTATCGCAAAGGTAAGTAAATTATCGCCAAGACAAGTAAATTAACGCAAATATATAAAAAAAGGTAATCAACCGAAAGTAAATGAAACAAGTAAATCAAACTAAAGGTTCGCAAATCGAGATAAAGAAAATTGGGTTACTTGCCAACAACTAGCAGTGAATCCCACCATAAGTGGTATTCTCAACTTCACAAAATCAGCAAAAGAAGAGAAAGAAAATTGTGTTTCTACTCTAAATCCCCAAAGGAAAGACAAAGTCGTACTCGAGCAAAAACACATACTAGTTCAAGTAACCGAAATTTCCAGACACAAGTAGGGAATAATAATAAAATCAAGTCAAGGTAGAGAAAATTAAGCCAAATCAAAGTAAAAGGTCACATCAAGGTAAATACGTCAAATCAAGGTAATAAAAAAAAGGTCCAATCAAGATAATAAATAAAGACTTTTGGCCCTAGTCTATAGTAAAAAAAAAACGATTAATAGTGAATGCAGATTTAAAAAAAACGATAAAGAAAATTAGGTCCAAAATTAATTAATCACCGCCTTCTAACCAAGTAATCAAACTTAAATTACTATGTGACACACCGTCGCCCATCCCTTCTCGCGCCGAGATGGGTGTCTGCGTGAGACTGGCAAATGGAAAAAGGTAAGCTACGTTAAATGACAATACACGTTACTATACAATAAACCAAGTGACGATAAGGTAAATATAATCAGGTTATGACAACAACAAAAAAAAAAACAAGTCATAAGGCGGCGATGGCAAGTGAAAGTAGTAAGGCAGCTGAGGGCTTACCCACTACAAACAATAGAAGCAAGGCAGCTGAAGGCTTACCTTGCCACGGCTTTCAGGGGACTCGTACCCCACCTAGTTAACCCAGTGCAGCACTATTCTAAGCGATAGTGTCCAAATCCATCAAGGTTCGCGCCCATAGGGATTCAGACACCATCACGCCCATACTGCAGGGCATAAAAATTGCTCACGACTGAGCAAGGAAAGTAAAAAAAAAGAATTTAAACTGGGCCAAAAGTCAAAATTAACGCAACGATAAAAGAAAACTCACTAAAGCCATTATTACCGAAAGAAGAAGAGAAAAAGAAAAATTAAATGTAATTAACCAAATTGAAGCTATGGACTCGAAAGTTAATAAATTCAGAAATCAATAGATTGATAAGTAAATTGAAGCAAAATGATAAGCAAAACGTAATATTAAATTAAGGACAGTAAAATTAACGGAACGTAATAAAGTAAATAATGACTTTGAGTTGCCTAACAATCCATTCACTCCTACGGACCATCACACGCAGTTTCGGCATATACCGGTTTAAGGTCTTGTACATGCCAAATGCCCCTACTAACACCGTGTTCGTCTTCAAGCTCATAAGTACACGTGCCGGTCTTTTCTACGATCTTAAACGGACCTACAAACTCCGGAGCCAACTTTGCGCTATAATACTTCGCTGCATCGGATATACTTTTATTCTTACGCCAGACTTCTTGACCGGGGACAAAGCTTACTGGGCGTCGGCGCAAATTATAGTTATGTCGATTTTTAACACGAGAAGCTTCGATTTTAGTGTGGACTTTTCTAAATAATTGTTTGAAGGCTTCTATTCGTTCTCGAATGTAATTTTGACGCTCAGTTTCTACTTGAGGAACACCCTCAGCATAGTCCGAACCGAATAGCTTATGTTCCCTGCCAAAATTAACGCAGTATGGGGTGAAGCCCGTAGTTTCGTGTCGCGAAGTGCGAATGGCGCAACCGATAGCAGTTAAATTATCTTCCCAAGTTCGATGGTTATTTTGTTGAACGTAAGAGCGCAACATCGTTTTAATAACTCTATTAACGCGTTCAGTATGATCTGCTCTAGGATAGTAATTAGCAGTGTAAAATATTCTAACCTTATATTTATCGCAAAGGGCTTGAAATTCTTTGGATTTCATTTGAGTTCCGTTGTCGCACGTTAAGAATTGAGGAGCTCCGTAAACTAAGAAGATGCCGTCTTCGACGCACTTTGCCAACGATTTTGCTGTTGCCGATCGACACGGGAATAACACGACGTACTTGCTAAAATAATCGGTGACCACCAAAATATGAGTGTTACCTTGTTTAGAACGAGGTAAAGGTCCTATGTAGTCTAGGCTGATGGCTTGCCAAGGTTCCTTTATGTCTGGGCGATTACCCATTAAACCAGCTGGACGTTTCTGCTCTACTTTATTCTGAGCACAGGTTCTACAAGCACGGACATAACTAGCAACGTCAGATCTCATTTTCGGCCAATAATATCTCTCGGCGACTTTCCAAAATGTCTTAAAAACACCCACGTGCCCTGCTGCTGGATTATCATGGCATCGAAGGAATATCTCTTTTCGCTTATCCTTAGGTGCTACTATTTTCCAGTAGGTAGAATGGTCAGGAAAATTAGGATTGTTTGTCTTCACATATTTAAAGAGATTGCCATTCTCGACTCGCCAGCAAGGATATTTATCAGGGCGTTCTTCTAGTTTCTGCATCATGCCTTTGTACCATTTGTCTGAGGTGTCAGAAAATGATGACGGTGGTTCGTCAACAGCTGCGACAGAATCAGTAGTCACTGGCACTGACCTAGAAAGAAAATCTGGCACGACGTGATCTCGGCCTTTACGGTGGATCAATTCAAGGTCGCAAGGTTGCAAACGAAGAGCCCATCGAGCGAGACGTCCTTGTGGATCTTTTAGATTATGAAGCCATAACAAAGAATGGTGATCGGTTATGACTTTAAAGTGTACACCCTCCAGATAGTGACGGAGCTTCTCTACACTCCAAATTACGGCAAGGCACTCTTTTTCGGTGACGGTTAATTTCATCTCTTGTTTGGTGAGAGAACGTGAAAGATAGGAAATAACTTTTTCCCCGTCATCAAATTGCTGAGTCAGAACTGCTCCTAGGCCATAAAATGAGGCATCAGTCTGTAAGGTAAACGTGCGATTAAAATCTGGACATGTAAGCACGGGAGCTGTGATAAGAGCTTCTTTAATCAAGTTGAATGACTGATGGCACTCGGAAGTCCATTCCCATTTGATATTCTTCCTGGTAAGCCGAGTAATTGGGGCCATGATAGCTGAAAAGTTCGGCACAAAACGCCGGTACCAAGAAGCGGTGCCAATAAAACGTCGAATTTCGGTGATATTTCGTGGAGGTGCTATATTCACAATGGCCTGCACTTTCTCAGGATCAGGTCTTAAACCTTGAGCGTCTACGATGTAGCCAAGGTATCGTAATTCAGGCTTACAAAAGTGACATTTCTCCTCGGAAACTATGAGTCCTGCATCTTTCAAACGGTCGAAAACTAGGCCCAGAATTCTGAGGTGTTCAGGAAATGTTCTGGAGATGATAATTATATCATCAAGGTACACCATGACGTGATTTTCCAAATCAACGCCCAATACACGGTCCACTATACGTTGCCAGGTGGCTGGCGCATTGGTCAAGCCGAAGGGCATGCGCAGAAAATGATAAAGATTCCTACCTGGAACAGTGAAAGCAGTTAATTCACGTGAGGACTCACTAAGAGGTACCTGCCAGAACGCTGATTTTATGTCGATGGAGCTAATGTAGCGGGCGTCTCTGAGGCGATCCAAAATGGCGGAGATATAAGGTATAGGATATGCGTCCTTCTTAGTTTTTGTATTAAGCTTTCTAAAATCTATGCAAAACCTATAGCTGTCATCTTTCTTGCGTACCAAACACACTGGACTGGACCAAAGACTTTTAGAAGGTTCAATCACGCCAAGTTTCAACATCTCGTCGATTTCCTCGTCCATAATCCTTTGCTTGTATGGAGAAACTGGGTAGTAACGCTGTTTAATTGGCCTAGTGCCGGGTTCAAGCTCAATGACGTGTTCGGCTACCTTGCAGCAGCCCAGACCAGTACCCATTTCCGATATTTTCTCCTTAACTAGTGCATTTAAACACGCTTGGTCGGTTTCAGATAAAGAGTTGCCATCTATAACGCTACAAATTTCCGTAGGTTGATCATCAGTGGAAAAATGCCAGACATCCTGCTTCAAGTCGGGGATCACTTCCATGGTTCTCCAAAAGTCGATTCCTAAAATCAGTTGGTGGGACAGTTCTGGAAGAACTAAAATATCGATCACCCGAGTTCTATTCAATAAAGTCATAGGAACCTGAAAATAGCCCAAACTAGAGCAAGTTTGGCCGTTCGCGACAGTACAATCAGTCTGTTGCCTAATAAGTTTTAATCCCAGGCTTTCCAAAATTCGGAAGCCGGGCTGACCTACAATGGTGCGTGACGCTCCAGAATCTAACAAACCTAAAATCTTATAACCTAAAATGGAAATTTCTAAATACGGGCGCTGGTCGCCATGCGCATGCGCTATGATAAAATCTAAAAGGTTTCTATTGGGAAAAGAACTGTTAGCGTGTGAATGATTTTTGTTGGAAAGGGAGCTATTGGTTGACAAGAAGTTTTCATCGGGAAGAAAGCTGTTGGTCGATGAAAGATTTTCATTGGAAAGAAAGTGGTTGGTTGGCGAAAGGTTTTCATTAGACAGAGAATGGTTTAGAGGATGAACTATTTCTGTGGAGAAGAGAATTGTTGGTGGGCAAAAGGTTATTGTGGGGAGGAAGGTTGTTGGTCGGTGAAGTAAAAGGGAGGGGAGCAGTCCTACGACCTATCGACTCTCCCGAGAATCGTTTCCCGGAGAACATTTAGGGCAGTTTTTACTGGTCACATTTGGCGCACCACAGCGGTAACAATGAATTCTGCGCTGTTCAGTGCACTGACTATTTCGATGACCTGGTTTAGTGCAGTTCCAGCACAAGAATGGTCCAGAGTTTCTGGGTGCTGTTGGACGTGGCTCTCTTGTTGACGGTCTATCGTCTCTAGAGGTTGATGGTACTGGACGAGATTCTCTCACTACGTCTATCGGTAACTGTCCATCGTTCCTCGAACCTGATGCTTCAGACGCTATAAAAGCAAAGTCCGGTTCCACAAAGTTATGCCTTTTTCGAGAAGGCGGGACATAGGTTTCGGCACGATATTTCTTTGCCTCCAGTTTGAGACATTCTTCTTCTAGTTCTTCCAACTTGCTAACTACCGGAAGTTGGGTAGTGTATAAAGGAGATAAATTCCGTGTAATGATATCCAGTTGAACGTCGTCTGAGAGGGAGCCATGTCGTCTAAATAGCGCGCTCATGCTCGAGAGGTAATCGACTATACTTTCACTCGAATCTTGAGTCCTGTCCAGAATTTCCTTAAATAGCCGATGACGATAGTCTGGCGGCTCGAAATGTTTGCACAGAAGGTCAGACAAACTAGACCAGTCCGAAAATCGATGGCGATTTGCGCGAAACCAATTTAGCGCTCTACCAGTAGATAGGTCGATGGCAGATTCAAATAACTCGCGTTCTGAAATACCACGAGCTTCGCGTAGTTCCGATACTCGCTCCAAGAAATTATGCACCGTCATCTGTTTAGCTTCGCCGGTAAATCTAATTCCCCATTTTTCGACACGCTGCGCCTTGCTACATGAAGGATGGCTAGCGGAGGTGGCAGCAGCGGTTACATTGTGACTAACCACGGTTGGAGTGACTCTGGGCGACGAGCGCGTGTGACGCGGTCGACTGTTGGACGCATTGCTAACTCCAGACGAATCCGAATCCGAATCGTTCAGATGAGTTTGATCCAGTAAGGCGCTTAAATTCGGATCTTGTTTTAAGAGATCATCCAAACTGTTCAATTTGCTTAAAGTTTGAAGCAACAAATTAGACCGAGTTTGCAATTCTTCGGCACCGAGGTTCTCAACCGGAATTCGATCAACACGAGTAAACAAATGGACAAGTTGCGACTGCAAACGTACGAACTTCGCTCTGGCTGAGTCACCAGAAATATTCTTGATCGCGTTCTCAATATCGTGTAATGTTTTGGTTATGTAGTCACATTCGTCGTCAAAAACAAAGTTATAGGCCGGACGAGTAAAAATTTTGCCTTTTCTTTCCATTTTTAAAATAGGACGTAACGATGATACAAGTTCTTTTGCGGTTTTAGCATTACTAGCCGGAATTCCACGAATCGTGAGCTCGTAAATAAGCATTTCTTTCCGAAGGCAATGAACTTGGATATTATAATCCATTTTGGAGCGGATAAAAACAACAGCAACTCAAAAGTCAATAAAAAAAATCAAATCTAGGTATAATCGCGTAAATCGAATAAATTTACCAAAACTACACCAATGGTGTAGTCAAATACAGCAAATAGAGGTAATTAAATCAGCAAAAATAACACGAAATAATAAAAAGGTAATCAAGCAATCGTAACACAGTACGCAAAGATAAAGTCACGTAAATAAATTAAATAAAATCGGTAATAAACCACAAATTCAAAGACAATCAAAGTTACGTAAACAGGTCAATTAAAATCGGTAATAAATCGCCAAATCAAAGCAAATCAAAGTTACGTAATAAGTAAAATAAAATAGGTAATAAATCGCCAAAATCAAATGCAGTAATACAGGGCTAGTACAGTTAGAGTTAAAATTGATGGAAATTTTCAAAGTTCCATCCAGCTCACTAGACGCACAAGAGTAAAATTAGGAAAAAAAAGCGGTAATTTTTTTAAATAGGCCCCACGTTGGGCGCCAAAAATTTGCGACGCACTTTGTTCAATAAAAAGTGTTTGATTAAAAACCGTCAAAGATACTATGATGAGTATCATTGACCATGTACTTACCGCTTATATCTTGGAAAGAATATTAAAAATAACTCTGAAAGGTACTCTAAAGAAAAACACAGGAACAACAGGGTGTCCTGAGGGAAGCAGGTGTAGTAGAGCGCGTGCAAATTAGCCCTTGGCTCAGGTAGCCGGGTAGGTTCAATTGGACGCCACCAGTTTTTTACACCGACGCAAACTGGAAGTCGCCTAGATGGTTTAGGTACCTGCTTCTCACACGACAAACCTGCTATTCATAACTTAAAATCAAAACACAGGGCGCAGTGAGCTGGATAAAAACAACTCAATAAGTTTACCCTATATACATTTATTTGTACACAAAAAAAATGAAAAAAATACAAAGTGGTTGGTACAAATATGGTCGGGCGATTTTGCCCCGCCAAAATAAATAAATTAAATTATACGAAATGTTGGTACCAATATGGTTGGGCGATTCTGCCCCGCAAAATAATTAAATCAATTACAAAAAAAAAAAATCTTGAGGAAGTCTGTCCTCAGAAACATAAAAAAAATAAGCTGGCTCCTTAGCACCCACCGAAGGGAAGAGTAGGATGCCTCCTAGCTCCCACAGGAAAAATAAATATTGGGATGCTTTGTAGCCCCCACGGAAGAAGTAGGGAGGTTCGTGGCCCCTACCAAGAACCCCCTTTAAACAAGGAGGGTTCGATATTCCAACTTCCTGAGACAGAAACACCAAAAGGGGCAGCTATCAATGGCTTGGGCCAGGATCATTCATGCCGTTGTTGATGGCTGATATGATGGTAACGAACGAAGTTTGCAGATAAAATCTTGCCCAGCAGACAATAATTCAGCAGATGAATTTTAATCGCACTCCCGGAACTTAATCCATAAACTTGAGCCTTCAAAATGGCTGAAACCGACACCGCAAATCTGCAATCTTCGACGAAGACCAAGGTGGAAAATGCTAGACGTTCTTCCTTCTTTGCCACTGAACCAACAGGTTGATATCTGCGCAAGCCCAAAAGGTGGCACAGAACAACACCCAACCCGGGGAAGAAAAGGCGGGGACCCTGAGAGGAAACTCATGCCAGTAATTGATAGGGTCCAAAGATGGCGCCACGGCACACCGACAAGAATTACTTAATTCAAACCACTCTAAGCATGGGTTAGACGCTGCAAACTCAAGTGACTTCGAAGGCCAGATTGTACAAGTCTTTGACCCCATACTCAAGATACAAACGCAAAAAACCAACGGTACCTAGAACTCTAGTTGGCACCACTCAATCAAACAAAGGTACTGAAATCATACAGAGGCCTCTTGCGTGAAACAATAAAGTTACGGAAATACAGAAAATTATACCTACGCCATTGCCCATCGAGACGCACTATTTCAGCACGTACGTATCCAAAGATACTAAAAGCTGAAACCCCGAATGTCGAAACTAAAGAAAGGGAAACGATGACGTAGTGCCAGCAAAATCCCAACCTTCCCACACTCGAAAATGCCACTGCAACAGCTGTGTTCATAAATCGACGGCTCCCGAAAGCGCTTTGGGACTGTTCGTGTATGCGAACAGGTCAGTTGGTTCCCACCCCCGATGCACCATCTCTACACGCCTTAAAGTTCCGTCCAACGAAAACCCACACACTCCATTCTTAACCTTCAACATACAACTCACCCCACTAAATATGTTTATAAGATCAAAAACAAGACCATAAAAAGGGAAAAGAAAAGGAAATCTTGACGTTTAATTAATAGAGAACGCTAGATTCAGGAATCCAGGACAGTGAAGGCAGTGGAAAACACCGGGATTAAACCTCATTCAAAATGTAGGTAGTATTTTAAAATTTATTCTCTAAAAATATGTTATCATAAATAGACTAAAGGCGACTGTCTGTACACAGGGGGAACGTTTAGCAGGGCGCAGACCCGAAGTACAGGGCCCAACAAAAGAGAAAGATTAAACCGAACTACCAGCTACAGAAGATGGACAAGCTCATGGTAAGCCGATCTGGGCAAGAAAGAAGGCAAACAAGATGGACAGGGAGTACCTGGAACACAGGGCAAAGCGAGCCTACCCAGTGTAAGAGTGAAGTTCAGAATCAAGGTAAATTATTAAGTAAAACTAAACAGGTAATCGTGAATAAAATTAATTAGTATAATTAGTAAACACATACCCAGACAATGTGGCAAAAATGGCCTGTCACAATTTAAAACGCACTTTCATCAACGCTTGAGATGATCGAAAAAAGAGAAAATTGGGAATATGCAGGTATTATTTTAGTGCATAAATTGTTCAAGCAAGCCAAAAAATGTTATTTTGAAGAAAATTACTAGGAATATTTCATTCATACATTGTGTAACAATGTAACAGGTACTGAATTAATAATACCTAATACTCCAGTTAAATAAGGCTTTTTGGTCGGAAAGATTTCTACAAAGCTGAATTTTTGTATACACGTGCGTTTCGATGTTAAAAATAAGTAGGTAGATGACAAAATCCTAAAAATATCAGCAGGGCAATTCGAGCTATTAAAGGTCAAAGATCACCATAATTGGGTATTCGCGAATAACTCGCTTCATATGCATATGTCGATGAAGGTTATGATGAATGTTATAGAAAATAATATCTATAAGATGGGTTAGGTATATGTATTTTTCCAATAAGTTTAACCCTTTTCGAGATATAGCGCGGAGAAGGTGTAACAATAAATTCGTTTACGGGATAACCCTGTATAAACTGCGGAGCTACACGCGTATTGCACTTTACGACACCGCTCTTATTTCTGCTTCTTCCGAGGATCGTTTCAATGAAAGTATAAAAGTGAAACTCAGTCAAGAAAAGTTTTTGTCCAACCGATCCAATAAGTGCAAATTTACAGATATGTTCATTCAAAAGTTACATAGTGTCAACATCCCAATAAAACAAGACCGGGATGATGCTGATGTTTCAGTCATTGAGACAGCAATCGAGACATCAATACAAAAGACAACTGTCATCATTGGAGAAGATCTAGATGTCTTGGTACTCCTAATAGGGCCAACTCAATCGAGCCAAAACATTTTTTTCAAGAAACTTTGTACGGAAAATGTCGAAACACGAATGTTGTCGTCTGAAAGCTTTGAGAATTACTCTAATTGCAAAAATAATATATTATTTTTACATTCTATGACCGGCTGCGACACAACTTCTGCCCTGTTTAGTAAAGGAAAACAACTAGTTTTAAAAATGTTTGAGAAACACTCAGATTTACATCAACTAGCCCAAGTATTTCAATAGGAAAATTGCTCTACCAATACAGTAATTGGCAACGAAATGCGTTTTCTCTGGAGATGTATGGTGCTCCACAATCAGAACCATTTACTGATGATTACAGGTACATCAGCTTCGCAGTACTGGGACTGCCGAACAGAAGGAGTGAACAGGTGCAAACCAGGCGCGCTGACGCACTTTACGCACCTGCTGCAAATGTTTTTAATTTATCACCTCCTAGAAAACGATATTTGGTCTACCATTATCTATATGAAACCCCGCTCGTCTAACCCGACATCCCCTGATATGCGTCGATCACGCCGTTTTATTGCTCCATGTGTTCGGCGGTTTAACTTTAGATCAACAAGGCTCAACAGACCGGTGAAATTGTCATCTCTTCCACCTACAAATGCAGCAGCTCAACAGCATCTCCATCGCGTTTATTATCAAGTTCAAGTTTAGTTAGGAAATAATCTACAACCCTAGCAATGGGGGTGGGTTTTCAAGAACAACAACTTGGAGCCAATTACAACGTTATTGCGACCAGCACCGGATGAACTTCTAAATACAATCTTCTGCAATCGCCGAAAAGGTAGCAGCGCAAACTGTGGTTGCAGATAAGTAGGCTTGCAATGCTCCATAGTTTGTAGTAATTTCCGTGGAAAATCATGTCTCAACTCCTCTGAGAAAATTATAGAATCAAATGATTTTGATGAACAATATGAATTTGATCGTATAGGCATTTTAACATTAAATGAAACTTACCAATGATGATGATGACCCAGAGACTGAACTTGGACAACCGGAAATTGACGATAATGAAGAAGAATGTTGAGAACAAAAACTTCTACAGTTATTGGTAGTCAGGGACAGGGGTGGACCGAGTAGCTCCTGACGCCAGTCACCAAAAGGCTGCAGTAATTTTTGTTCAAACATTTAAACAATGAAAAACGATACCTATTAGGATGGATAAATTAACAATCAACATGGATTAGGCCTACAGGCGAAACCATGTACAAAAGCGTGCCTTGCATTCTACCTCGCAGGTGGTGCGGAAACGAATGCAATAATTTGTTATTTGTTATCTATAAACAATTTTTTTTTTAAATAATTGTTTTATTCATACTAAATATTTTTCATTTCCCCGCGTGTTGCTCCGCAGTTAATACAGCGTTATCCCGTAAATGAATTTATTGTTACCCTTTCTCCGCGATCTATTTCGAAAAGGGTTGAACTTATGGAAAAAATGCATATAACCAATCTTGTAGACAATAATGTTTCTATAACTTTCATAATAGCCTTCATCGACGTACAATACATATAAGGCGAGTTATTCCCAAAAACCCAATTTTGGTAACCTTTGACCTTTAAAATCTCGAATTGCCCTGCTGCTATTTTTAGGATTTTGACATATATTTATTCGTAACATCGAAACGTACGTGTATAGAAAAATTCAGCTTTGTAGGAATTTTTCCGACAGTCAGGCCTTTTTCGACTAATTTCATTGGAGTATAAGTGGAAATTACAGTGGAAATTCCACATTGTCATGACAACAACAAAAAAAAATTAACACATTCATTAGCCTTTTTGCCGCGACATAAACTGTGTGTAGTTTATGTTGGTTTAAACTTTTCTGTTGATCGCCGCGAGAAGAATTATTAGAGGGGAATAATCATGACGCAATCAATGAAGTTACTGTTTTTGACATTTAACATGTACTGCTTATTTTGATAGAAGTGGATGTTTACCCCCTCGATATTTATCTGTTAGAAAGTGATGTGTATCAGTTCGGCAAATAATTTCCACTAATTTTACAAATATACTTTTTTCATACGATAAAGCCGATAAAATAAATATGTGCTTCATTGTATGAGTCTAGCCATGATTCTCTCTGGATTTCAAATAAATTATAAGGCTAATGAAAACGTTCCAGCAAAACTAACTTCTGAGCAATTTTTTTTCTACACAAAATATAATCCCAATACATAAACTCCGATTCTGATAATCCATCGAACAAGTTATAAATGGAAACAAGTTTTATAGTCAATGTGTCCATTTAAAAAAACTGTGGGGTACGGAACGCTTTCCGGACACCCGAATTAAGAATCTTTTCAAATGTCATCGAAAAATAAAGATTTCAAATAGTATATTTCTGCAAAAAAATTTGCGGAATATTCAGTATTTTTCTAAAAAAAAATTATTGAAATTTCAAAAATTGCACAATAAAATGTCAGTTCTATGCGGTGGTGCCAAAATTTTATACCCACGCGTATCGCGCAGTCACAATAAAAACTCGACAAATATAAAAAATTTAAAAATATACTGATGAAACCTAAAACTGAGCAAACCTGTCCGAGAACGTATTTCACAACTACTTAGCAACAAGAAGAAATTTTATTATTTCTAACAACAGCTTTAATGCCAAAATTTTACAAAAAAGAATTAATACACCAAAAAAAATTACAAATGTGGCAACACTGTGTTCCCGTAATCCAAAACGTCATTCAAAATTGATTTTTACCATAACCTCAAATATGTTGCAAAATCATCAAATAGGTGATAATTTCTGAGTTAAAATATTGTGTTTTCCACATTAAAGATGATTTATAAACGTAAGTAACACCGATATCAATAAAGAAAGTGTTAAAATTCCAAAATTAAAGGTGTCCGGATAGTGTTATGAAACCAAACTGTGTTTTGGTCTATCAAAATAAATTGTCCTACAAATCAATTCTGCCAAAAAAAGAAACACAACCACCACCGAGAAAAAATTAGTAAGACAAACTAAAATACTCATAATAAAGGAAATACAGAATGCTAGATTTGTTCACTTAACTTTAAATCACAATTTTCATGTTCTGGTGCGTTTCCGCGCGACATAATCCGGTGTAACTAAAATTTAGCTGGGGATCGATATGACGTCTACAAAATCAATTGTATATGTTTGGTCACCATAAACCATCCATAAAGTTCCCTTGCGGCAAATTGACTGTTATTGTCAAAATGATTTTTGTAGATATCCTACCTAATTGCTTCGTTGCTAGGAAAGGCTTCAATACAAATAAACGGTTTTTTCAAGAAGAATAAATTCAAGAAGAATAGATTAACGAAAATGTATTGAAAAGTAAACCAATAAACATGGTCAAAAGCAAAACTAGTGTTTGGAAACAATTTATGTCATTTTGAGCAGAAAAAAAGTACACATTCACTCGAGATACTCCAATATCTGAACTTGCATCCATTTTAAAATGCTGGGCCTTTAATTCGAGGAAGAAAAACGGTGAAGAATATAAAGAACAGTAGTAAAAGTCCTTTGGAATGTCACTGCAAAATTATTAATTGAAAAGTATTTTAACGACTATGTATATAAATCCCTATGAACAAATTGAATTTAAAGCTGCAACTGCAACTTGTTTTCTGTAGTTTCAGTATTAGTTCAGATATTTCACTATTTTTTTTACGCCGCACTATGGGAAAAAGTGCGAAAACCCTGGCGAAAAATAGTTACGTGTAGGGATTGCAATCCCGCAAAGTGGGATCCCGCAGTCCCACGGGATCCCGCATCATTTGGCGGCCTGCGGGATCCCGCGACAGCTATGCCGATCCGCGCGGATCCGCATAGCCATAAAAAGCCGTAAACTCTTAAAAAATAACGCGAAAACGTGTATCTGCTAAATATCCGTGTGGTATCATAATATGAAAATTAATGAGACTGCTTAGGTATTATAAGTATCTTACTTACCTTACAATCAAACTATTGTGATTTACTATAAAAACCAGTAAGACTTATTATCTCAGGTAGAAAAATAATAAACATTTAAAGCTCATTTGCCGAAAGTTACTTCTTAATTTAATTGATAAGAAATTTGACTGATTTATAGTCATAGTAGTATTATAGTTAAGAGAGGCTAGACTTTAAATTACATAATTTTGTTGACTGCAATACTGCTAATTTTTGATTTTTATATTAAAAAATTAAAGTTGGTTTAATAACTAATTAAATAAACGTTAATTTATCGAATTTTATAAAATTATAAAACCTATGCGGGATCCCGCGTATAAACATTTGAAGTTCATTTGCCCAAAGTTGTTACTTCAATTGATAAGAAATTTGACTGATTTATAGTCATAAGTAGTATAGTTAAGAGAGGCTAGACTTTAAATTACATAATTTTGTTGACTGCAATACTGTTAATTTTTGATATTTATAATAAAAAGTTAAAGTTGGTTTAATAATTAATTAAATAAACGTTAATTTATCGAATTTTATAAAATTAAAAAACCTATGCGGGATCCCGCGTATAAACATTTGAAGTTCATTTGCCCAAAGTTACTTGTTACTTTAATTAAGAAGAAATTTGATTGATTTATAGTCGTAGTAGTAGAGTTAAGAGACACTAGACTTTAAATTATACAATTTTTTTAACTGAAATACGGTTATCTGTTGATTTTTATAATAAAAATTTAAAGTTGGTTCAATAATTAATTAAATAAACATTAATTTATCGAATTTTATTTAATTAAAAAACCTATGCGGGATCCCGCGTGATTAGAACCAATCCCGCAAATGCCCTGCGGGATTTAAAACACTGCGGGATTGCAATCACTAGTTACGTGTTAAATTAGTCTTGTATTATTATTCTAATATAAGCTAGTGAAGTTAAGGCTTGTAAGTAGAAATAAAACGGCAGATGAGTCCGGAACGCTTTCCGGATACCCGATAAAGAATTTTTTCCCATGTCGTCGAAAAATAAGTATTCCAAATAGTATTTTTATTAGCGGAATATTCAGTACTCAAATGATTTGGGAAATATTTATTAATACTCATATTTTCTTATTTTCAAATAAGAATCTCCTCCCTAAGCATACGCATATTCTAAAATAAAATGAATTGGTACAAAAGTATTACTAAGTGTTATAGTACAATGTCAGTGATAATAAAAACACACACGGCATTTAATTACACACATCCTCACTCCATAACAGAGAAATAATTAAAACTACAATTTAATGTTACTATACGTGTAACACACTGTTATAAACGCTATTAATATACTAAAAAATAACTAATATACCTTTATTATAACTACACGTTATTAATGTATATTACTCCCAATACTTAGTTTGTCAGATGGTAATCTAAAAAAACCTATTATAGCAACCGTTCCCATTGGCTGATTTCTTAATGATGTTTTTACGTGTGGTTAATGTAGCAGAGTTGAAATGTCCATTTTTGTTATAAATTCAACATGGAGGATAATTATAGCGAGCTGCCGTGGACGTGCTTAAAGCCCTTTGGCCCGATATTGTGACGATTAACTTAAATAATGTATGGAGTTTGTTCAATCAAATGAAAATTTTAATTCAAGTTGCTTGTGTAAAAAATATTTCAAAATGTATTTTATTACCGGTTAGTTGTTTAAGGTATTTAATCAAACAATAAAATAACATTAACAAATTTATTAAACGTAATTGAAGGTAAGGGGTCATCTTTGTTGGACCATGGACCATCGCAAGAACAAAAATATGAGTTCCTTCTCGGAAAACGGCATACTTTCTAAAGTTGTGTTTAATAATGAAATCTTCTAAAAATACTGTTTTTATAAGCTTTGCAGTACACTAAAAAAGGGAAATATTATATCCTAACAGTACAGAAATGAATATTTCCTATTAGTTATTTTTGGTTGCCTAGCAACGAGTAGATGTATTGTAATATTGACTATTCTACAACGAATTTTGTCAGAAATCTCAAAATTTTTGAACGATTGGCGGAAATAGTTATTATTCCAACTAGTGCGGAAAGTTATACTCTTCCGCACGCGATTGACGCGTTGTCCCGAAGTTTGTGCAGGCAGTCGAGTGCGGGAAAGATACTTGCCGCATGTGTTAGGATTAAATTTTTTTCTACGACCGTATTTTATTTTAAAAGACTAAATAACTAAATTTTTATTTTATATAAATAATTGCTAACATTAAAACTACTTATTTATATAATTTGAATTTGAAGAAATAGTCGATGCTTGAAGTGGAGTGGTTAAGTTAATGATAATTTGCATATTTACAAGACGGATTCACACCACTAAATATAAGACACATCTATGAGATATATTACCCGAAAATGCTTGACCGCACTGGTGCGGGAAAGTAAATAAAAAAGCACTAGTGCGGGAAAGTGCAATTTTCTGAAACAAAATGCTTGCGGGAAAGTGGCTGTTTAAGCACGGTCCTAGAAAAAGATATTTTTCGGTAAGCTTTTGAAGTTATAATGGGAGAATGACGTCAAAATTTTATCAAAAGTTTGCTCTCGAAAAGTTTCTATGCATTTATATTCCCGAGATTATAAATTTGGAGAGAAAATGCATAAAAGTTACTGAAACTAAGCACTATATCAAAATAGGGTTATAAACAATCATATTGCTGTAAATTTCAAAAAGTTCCTAATTTGGCGCATAAGTAGGTACTGATTAATTCAGTAAATTCGTGGATCTATTATAATAAGGATTCGATGTTCCGTATACTGTGACCGTATCGAACGTGAAGCCTTATATTTGTTGTTTGTTTTCTCTTGGGGGAACAGTTTACAAACTTTAAGGAAATACCACAGGAAATACGTAATTGAATCAAGAATGGTAGTAGAAAGAGATAAAATAGCATTGGAGTGTTGGAGATCAGAAGAGTTGCTGTCTGTGCTGGTTGCTTAGGAAAACGGCTGAACCTTGGTCTGAATACTCGGTTACACGTACGTCTTTGTCTAATGAACTAGAAAAGAAAACGTGCGACTTATAGATTTATAAATGACTCGGAGCAACTTTAAATAAACACCTTTAGAAATAACATAACCTATAAATAATAAAACCTTTTTAACTTAAATTTATTATTATTTCGCAGAAAATAAAGTATTTTAGGGCTTTTATTACTTTTAGTAAATCTTGTGATGCTTCTAACGTATTTGTATAAAAATATAAGGTAAAATATGATGTGGCCAATGTTTACAAATTGTGTTTACAGTGTCGCTTAGAATGGTTTGTTTTGGCTTCAAAGAATGTTAAATCATCCCGTATCCATTCTTAATAAATCCATGGGTAAATTCATATGTCACTCGATATATTCATGTTTAGTTCACGTCGCGCGTCGTAAAGTGTTGGTCGGCGAATATGTTTTCATAGTTTTAATTAACGTACATAATTATATGAATATTATGTATCCACCATTTGGAATTAAAAATGTTTATTGAAATGTTTTTACCTTATTTAAAATGTTCATTTTGATACCCATTGCGCAAATACCTGTCATTTTCGGATTTGACCCTGTGAAGATATCAACAAGTTGCTTCGCGTTGCACAAGAAACCGCTTTTTTTAATAACAAATATTATATTTTTACATAACATTATGTTCTTATTTACACAATGATTAATGCAGCCTAAGAATTTTGTGTAGGAATAAAAGTACCTATAGTAAAATTCATTAAATTAGTTCGTATAATCCGAAAGAAATTTTCTAGCTGCATAAGTTTCGCCACAAGTCCGACCCTGTTACAGAATTCATATTTCCGCTCATTGGTTATATAACCATTGATTTAGAAAGAAGGGCGAGATACCATTATTTACGTTTTAGATCGATCGGAGATTCCCCAGTTATTTATAACCCTGCCAACTATATTGGTCTCCCACGTACTTCTTGAGAATGGCTGTTGCCAGTTATGTGACCTATTTGCAGATTAATAAAGTATTCTAAAATAATGCAATTACTGTACGTTAATATCCGCAATCCTAAATAGCACAGGCTAAACCATATAATTTTTCAGAGGCAAAGCTACATTTGACAAGCTGTACAATGTACATTGGTATGTCTTATTAATCCTGATAAGGATTAATAAGGCATACCAATGTACATTGTACAGCTTGTCAAATATATCTTTGCCTCTGAAAAATTTCATACTTGCGCCGACGAGGGAGTGAGATAGCATTTGGATAACAGAAATGGCAATATTAAGAGGCTTCTGCTGCTGGCAGTGTCAGCCACAAAAATAAAATTACATATATAATTGCTTTTTAATATTCAGTTTCATTTAAATAAGATTATCCTTCCTAGTCATTAACTTAGCATAAATTAGTTTAAGTCAATAGCAATTTTGTTCCTGGATTCTGCTTGCTTGATTGTGATAAAGAATAAAGGCAAATTATTTTCTGCTAAAGGGGTTGAATTCTGATTATGAGTAGTATCATAAATACTCTCCGGAAATTTTGATAATTATATTTATTGTAGGTACTAATTACAACGCTTAATTCGATAAGTTGATGCATATAATAAATTGCTACCAGTCTTATTATTATTGTTACTATTTTGTTCGGAAAAGGCACCGAAAAATTCCCTACAATAATTTTCTACATTATTAAAATTAAAATCAATATATCTGTCGGCAACAAGCTGATATAGAGAGGCCCAAACAAGTTCAGTGGGAATTAGATCCGAATGGTATGGAGGTAATTTCAACATCATATCCGTGTTGAAAGAAAAACCCGATATTCGTCACAAGAGATTAAATTTCTTAAGAAGTATTAAAAAATTTCGTAAAGACAACCGTCCAATAATTTATATGGATGAGATATACATTCGTTCTTCTCACATGCATGAAAAATCTTGGAGTGATAACAGTAACGAAGGGTACCAAAGGCCTGTGCCAAAAGAGCAAAAGCTAGTAATGGTTCATGCAGGCAGTGAAAATGGTTTTGTACCCAATGCGTATTTGGCTTTTAAATCGCGAACAAAATAGGGTGATTATCACAGTGAACTACAAAAAGTGGGTCCAAGAAAAACATGAATTTTTTCAGAGGCAAAGCTATATTTGACAAGCTGTACCAACCTAAAATATAATATGGACACTTAATTTTATACAAACACATTTATCATAATAGTACATCGATCGCATGATTACACAAAGGTATTTGTCATTATAGTAATAGTTAGGCGGCCATTTTGACGGGGTCATTTTGTTAAAGAGCACACTATAAAGGGATATAAAAATGCCATCAACAATATTATTATACTTAAGCACGCCATTGAACAGTTAATAAAAATATATTTAAAACTATAAAAAATGCCTAAGTATATGTGTAGAAAAAAGCCTGAAATGATAATTTGGATATTATTAATGTTGTCATACCCAGTTTTTCTGTGTTTCGGGTACAACTTTTGTAATTTGAGTGCAAACACACAAAAATGATATTAAATTTCATTTACCTTCTACAATACACCAGAAGCGTTTCGCTAAGAATTACTAAGTTTTAACGCTCTCTTTAAGAGGCCTAATCTATAATGATTGATAGGCGCCAACAAGCCTCCTAATTTTGATAAGAAGTCTGTTGCAACTAGTTTTTCTACACATTTCGAAAGGAGTATAATTCTACAAGTGTTTTTCTAACAGATCTGTTATTTTAGTTTTTTTATTTTTGGTGTTTTGGCTGAAATATCGTAGTTTAAAAAGTCGGGAAAATGAGGTGTTTACCATTGTCATAGTGTCTTTAAATAAACTTAAATTTAAAAAACGGAAAAAGAGATCTGTTGCAAAAACCTTTAAGTAAATAGAAATATCCAAAAAATGCATAAAAAATTATTACTTATTTAGTTCTAGACTAAACAGTAAACGCCCGCATGCTAAAAATTCAAATAATTTGGTGCCCGTCAGCTAGCGCCAAACAGATTTTCACGTAATGTAACAAGACGAGGCAGGGTGAGTACAGACGATACGGTTGGGTTACATTGCATAAATGTTAATTTACCTTTTATGCGTTTAGGTGGTAAGATGTGGAAATATAGCAGTGCTAAGTGTAAACTCACAACCACTCACGAATTTAGAAAAAGGAAAAAAAAACTTACAATTTTGAAAATTACCAGTAAGTATAGTATTATTTTTGATAGATGGAAATATTATATTACTATTACTAAATTATTATACCTACTAAATCACAAATAAACAAAAATGAGTAGTACCTGTAAAATATGAATTTGTGCTCATAAGTATGGTGTCATAATAATATGTAGTAGGTATTTCTTCTTCAGTCTTTGTTTTTACTATTTTTTTTTTGTTTTAAAAACATATCTAATATCATATTATCTACAAACACGATGAAGTGTGCTACCGCCGCACGAAATGAAAGGCCTCGTGTAATTAATTTAATTAGTCAGTTTGACAATACTTACACATACATCCAAACGTATTAAAAGGAAAATCTACATGTATGTATAATAGTAATGTATGATTTTACAAAATATATAGTATAAGGCGTATCCCCAAAATCTATAATTGATTAATTGAAAAGGATTAGGAAAGTTTTTATAATTTTAGATAATTGTAGAAAATATAGATTTGTGTTTTTTTCTTTTAAGATTTTTTGATAATAAATACATTCACGAATTAATCATGAGTCATGAATTATGACATTAAATAAAAAACTTTTTCGTAAAAAGAAATAAAGGTACGATATACGAAAAAATGTTTTCTCCAACCCCTAGTTAGATGTTGTTCTTTAGTGTTTTTTATTATTAAACTGAATTGATTCGGCTTTTACTTGGTGGAAGTACATTATCAAACTGAAGTTTTAATACTGTGGTAAAATAATTTTACACTTTCCACTAATTTGAGATCTTTATTTTTAAACACTCGACATGTTTCGAAACACTGTTTCTTCTTCAAAGTTATTATTAGCACCAATGGTTGTCTCTAAAAATATTCACGGCCAGATTCACTAAAAAGGTTTCAGATTTAGAACTGGTTTGAATTAAAATCTTAATCAGTCTTAAACTTGTCAAATCATAATTTTTGCCAAGTTTTTCTTGATGATGTAAACGTAAATACATTATTTTTTTGTACGAGTATTAGAGTAGTTTTCTTTCATGTGTTATTAATTTAATGGATTTATGATAAAAAAAATCATGTTTTAAAAATACACTCAGGGGAACAAAGAAACGGACACCCTAAAATTTTATCTTAAGTTTTAGGTTTGGTAATTTTTTTATTTTTAGTCCGATTTGAAAAATTTTTTAATCTTCTTCAAATTTTCCATAAACCTTTATTTGACAATTTATACAAGGATAATCGGAATACTGTTTTTTTCGCCTAACTTTAAAACACCCTGTATTATAATTGAGCAGCGTAAAGATTTCATAATGTCACTTGGGTTAAACTTTCGTCTATCCTCTAAACTTTGTTTTTGGGTTTATGTCAATATCCGCATTTTTTAACAATCGGGTGCAAAATGAACTGGCCACAAATTTAGTAACGTTCTAATACGAATGAAACTAACGTTTCACAATAAAAATACTATTAGGGTATAAAAAAGATAATATATGGAAGTTGCTAGTTTCTATACCCTGGTTTATAATGATTTTTTAGTGAAATATTAAAAGTCTCATTCGTGTAGCAACAACGTGATTCAGTTTTTAAAAAGAAATTGATAACCAGTATATTTTGCACCTGGGTGCTGAAACGCAGTAATGCAGATATTGACCATTGACATGGTTCCAAAAATAAAGTTTAGAGAATAGATGAAACTTTATCCCAAATGACATTTTGAAATATTTTTGACTGACTGCCTGACTGACTGGCTGACTGACTGACTGACTGACTGATTGACTGACGTATCAATGCACAGCTCACACCACTGGGTCTAGAAACTTGAAATTTTGCATAGAGGTTTCTTATATAACGTAGGCATGCACTAAGGAAGGGTTTTTCAGAATTCAACCCCTAAGGGGATGAAACAGGGGTTCAAACTTTGTATGGAAAAAATATTAGATGGTCCTATTAACTCGAAACTTCATAGAAGTACTCTAAAAAATAAATGTTTAAACACGTGTATTGGACTTTTTAATAAATCAAACCTTTTGGGGGTGAAATGGGGGTCTACAGTTTGTAATGGAGTAAAATTGTTATACCGTGGGTGAAGTCGCGGGCGCAAACTAGTCTCTATATATAAAAGAGGAAACTGACTGACCCAATCAAACCCAATCAAAACTGACTGGTTGACTGAGGTATCAACCCACAGCCCACACCGCTGGGTCCGGAAACTTGAAATTTTGCACAGAGGTTTCTGATATTCCGTAGGCGTGCACTAAGATAAGGTTTTTCAAAATTCAACCCCTAAGGGGGTGAAATAGGGGTTCAAGCTTTATATGGAGAAAAAATACTAGATTGTCCATTAAGTCCAAACTTCATAAAAGTACCCTAAAAAATAAATGTTTAAACGCGTGTTTTCCCGTTTTTAAGGGGGTGAAATGGGGATTCAAAGTTTGTAATGGAGTAAAATTTGTATACGGTTCTATTAGCTTGAAACTATGTAAAAGTAGATACTCTAAAAAATCAACACAAGTTTTATAACTTTTTAGAAAATTTAATTTAGCGTAATAAATGTTAAGAAAATTAACGTGTGGGGGAGGGGGTATCAAATGATCCTCTGAAGCTAAGAAATAAAGTCAAATAAAACATGCTAAAAATAAGATTAGCTGTAATTAGAGTCATAAGATTAAGAAAAAATGAAGACTGTTCGCATACCGTTAAGAGCATAAATTTTAAAAATGATATATAAACATTCCTAGCCATGTATTTGGTGAGCATAAGAAATGTAACGTTTTAAAATATGTTTCTGATACAGAAAATATAGTTCCTGACCTTCGATATTGTGGAATATACTCAAAAATAATCGAATTTCTTCAGTATTTATCTAAAATTTAGAAAAAGTTTAATATGATGTGGATAACAACCTGGTCAGCCAATTTAGTAGCATTATTTGTAAGTATATTGGAGGAAAAAGATTAAACTATACACGGGGAAGACAATTTTCTGGTAGAAGTGATATGGCTACCATAACATACAATACAAAACATTTAACTTTCTATGATCTGTATAAATCTTATAATGACAAAAGTCCCAGAACCAGACGAGCCACTGATAAAAGCTATGGTCGAATGTGTCAAAAACCAGACCTTACACCCGAAGAATTTAAATTGCATTTCTAGGGGACATTTCTAAAAACCATAGGAAATAGAAGAACTGAAATTTAACACGAGAAAATAATCCCACTCTGTTAAGTGGATTGAGGCTAGAAGAAAAATAATAACAGCTTTAAATTTTAGGACAATTTGTAAAAGAAAAGAAACCACTCCGGGTGCCAATTTGGAAAAGATTCTAATTATCAGAAATTATTTAAAATGTTCCGCGATAGAATGGGGTAACAAATATGAAAATCAGGCGTTGTGTGACTTGGCTAAATTATTGAACATTACAATAGAAAAATGTGGACTGCTTATTCACCAGGACAATTGCTACCTTGTATAGCGTCATCTGATGGTACTGTAGGAGACAGCGGTCTTGTAGAAACCAAATGTCCGTTTTCAGCGAGGAAAATCACCCCTGAAGAAGGGATCGAATGCAAAAAGATAACGTTCTGGAACAAATAAGGCGACCAATATATTGCCAATAAAACTCTTAAATGGTTTTACCAAATTCAGGGACAGCTCGCAGTAATAGACCGCTTCTACCGTATTTTCTGTGTCTGGAAACCACTGGGTCTTAAAACAGAGACAGTTTTAAGAGACAGTGATTTTTGGCTTAAAAAAGTGCACCCCGTTTACAAAAATTTGGTTATAATTGAATGTTGCCTGAATTGGTTGATAGTCGATTGAGTAGAAACATGCCAATTCCTGAATCTGTTTATATTATGGAGGCAATCGAAAAGAAGAGAAAACAGTTAAAGAAATAGTAATTAAAATATTATTGATCAGAACCTAATTGTTCAAGAGATATTTCGATGTTTATATTAACAAAATTAAATAAGTGTGTTATTCCACCACGAGTACCCGTTAGAGAAAAAATTTCGGGAATAAGTAAAAGGGAGTTCCAATTTTCGAATAGTACTCCAAGAGACTGGAAAGTTCTACATTAAACAAATTCAAATATCATGGGTATTTTATAATCCTTTTAATTTTTTTTTAATTCAACAAATACAAATTTAAAACTTGTTTCATCTTTTAAAAAGAGCAATAAACCATAAGAAAAAGGAATATTCTTCATAAAAGAAATATACATTGATCAGTCATAACATTTTGAGCGACTCTGTATATTCAACATTTATTTTTGTATGCAGAATCTGAATTTCCTTTTACTTCTTTGCGGAACTTTTTGGGCTTATTTAATTTACATTATTAATATTATTGTAATTAATATTATAGATAAAACGTTTTTATACTAATGTTTCATTTATCTAATTATACTGTTAAGTTTGGTGGATAAATTAAATATTCTATTAATTAATGCCTCCATGCAGTTTCTCCCGAACTTTATTGTGGTCGCTGTATATTTAACTTCACCGGAGGTTCGGTTTATTGCTACAGCTCAGGTCGCGCTCTCTCACCTTTCGCGCGCTTGGAAATCAATTAGTCCTCTTAAATCGGTTCAGTGAAATCGTTTTTATAAACGCGGTGTTCAAAAAGTCCCGGACCCCACATATATTTCGGAAACGTCGCTTCTGATCAAAAAATATTTCAAATAAGGTTTATAGATCTTTTTTTAGTCTATATTAAAAAAAATAGTTTGAGTATACATGGTGCTTGACAAAGTCAGTACAGAGCAATATACCTACAATTTTTTAAAATAGAATAGTATTCGTTTTTGATTTGTTTTCTAATTCTACGCGAACCTTGTTAGATATCTTATACCTAAATCAATCAATTTAAAAGATATAACGTCATTTTGGCCAAAACAAAAAAGGGGGCAGCTATTACATGAAGAATTGGTAGCACCATGGTCACACTACTTGGATTTCAGTCAAAACCCGAAAAGAATTAATGACAAAATATCCTATGCCGGAAAATTGTGCTGCCCTCCAGGCACCTAAACTGAATGAAGAAATTAAGAACATATTATCAGTTGAATCTACAAAAAATGATACATTTTTTTACTAACCTACAAACACAACTCGGAGCGGGCTTAACAAGGCTTAACAATTATTGGCTCAATTTTAACCGAAAAATTATTTATTACCGTGAAAATACTGATAATTTAGTGCAAAAATTATCCGATGCATCCCTTCCTTTTGCCAGTGTTCATCATGCTATATCCGTTAAAAGGAAATGGGAAGTAAAATCATTCTATTAACCAAGACAGCAGAGTTGCTGCCCAGCGAAGCACTATAGGTGAATATCTTTTTGGCTCGGGGTTCATGAAAAATGTGAATTTTGCCAAGCAATGAAAAAAGCACATGCCTCAGAAATATTAATTTTAATTGTAGTAATGTAGAAAATTATTGTAGGGAATTTTTCGGTACCTTTTCCAAACAAGATAATAACAATAATAATAAGACTAGTAGCAATTTATTATATGCATCGGTAACTTACCGAATTTAGAGTTGTAATTATTAGCTACCACAAATATAATTACCAAAATTTCTGGAAAGTATTTATGATACCACTCATAATCACAATTCAACCCCTTTAACCCAAAATAATTTGTCATTATTCTTTATCAAAATCAAGCAGGTTCCAGGAACAAAATTGCTGTTAACTGCTACCTGTCTTAAACCAACTTATGCTAAATTAATGGGCAGGAATTTTAATTGAAATCTTAAAAAAAATATCTAAATAAAACCGAATATTATAAAGCAATTATTTAATTTTATTTTTGTCGCTGTCAGTACTTTAAGCAGAAGCCGCTTAATATTGCCATTTCTATTATCCGAATGCTATCTTACTTCCTCGTCCGCGCAAGTATGAAATTTTTGGCAAAGGCAAGCTATATTTGACAAGCTATACTTTTTCTGCATACGTTATGCTTTGTGAATAACTAGCAATTTGCTTTTATATTTTCAGTGTGACCTATCGTCACAAGAGAATGAACTGTCGAAACATAGATCCTATCGTGCATATAAAAATTGTATAAGCAGAAGTAAAAATATTAGTTTTAGTGAAAATTACATTTTTGTATAGTGCCTAAAAACAAAGCCAATGCAACTAACGGTTTTTCTCTTTTTTTCTTCTATAAAGAACATAAACCGAGCTAGAATTTGTGCTTTTGAGAAACTGAAGTTCAGTTGTTGAAAAATTGTTCACAGGGTTTTACGTTGAGGGCTGTTGAAAAATAGTCCCTAAAAATTGAGGGAGGTGTAAATCCAATAATTTCATTATGTAAAAAGTAAAAAAGTGTTGGTTTGAGCATCCCCTGGTTGCGCCATTGATTAGGAAAATAGGTCGTGTCATCATGGAGCTACTTTTAATATATTTTTTTTTAATTTTGATAAAGTTGTTTATTTATATTCGAAGTAATCCAGTACCACAAAATATGCATAGCCATTTTTTTGAGAATCAATTATAAACTTTAATAAATGAATATAATGGAATAATTCCAAAAATTACCTATTTAGAGAGTGTGGAAATTAATCTCTGTTTATTTCGTATTTGAGAATAAATACTGTTGGGGCCATTCCTGAGTTTCTTCTGTAAGAAATATCACACTGAAGCCTAATTTAAATAGACCTTTAGAAATAATGTTTGTCTAGAAATAATATAGCAAAAGTTTTCCGTGGTGACTTTCTAACATTTTGAAGTTAATAAAGTGTATTGTACCCGTAAAACAATTATCGCTTATTTATAATCGGGACAACTTAGGACAAATGATTGTGTTTATAAAAACTTGCTTGTTACAATGATTACTTAGAATTTCATAATTGCCTTTAAAGTATCAGAACGTGCTCAAGGATCACTATATTGGAAACTAAATGTTTTCTGAAAGTTGAAGTTAGCGTCACAAGGCTGATGAGATTCAAAATGAAAATTAGAGGCTCTAAAATGAATTTCAGAATTCGAAAATCCTCTATAGATTATTTACAAAGAAAAACATATTACACTTTTGATAAAAACTAAGAGAACAAAAATTATGTGGATAGTTGAAACGTAAATATTAACTTAATAAATATTCCATCGGCGCTTGCTTTTACTTTCACTATTTCGTCCCATAGTCTGTTAATTAGGAATTTGCGACACTGGCACTAGTTCCGTTGAAAAAAGCTTATAAAAACAGCGCCATGTCACCGATTTAAAGGGACGAAATTATTGAGAGGCTTGCCAAAAGATTAAAGAAAATTTGCCGGGTGTCCTCTCTTATTAACTTTATTTACTCTTTGGTTCATGATTGTATTAGCAGAAGAGTTAACTACTTTTTTTTATCTGAGACAGATAGATTTCCAGCCTAAGTACTAACGTACCGAGGGCGTCTAAACAGAAGGGAAATGCAGTCGATTGACACGGGATTTAAATAATTGGAAGTTGGGAGGGGAAAGGAAAATAATTCCAGGCAATTTGTTCCATAATCTGGAGACCCTAGGTATGAATGAACGAGAGAATTGGGATGTTTTAGGCTTTTGTAGCTGGACAGTAAAGGGATGCAAACGTAACGCGCCTCTTGTTCTATTAGGAACAGTCAAGGGGGGAATTATAGAGGCTAGTTCTTCAGAGCAAAATGAATAGAAGTATCGGTGGAAAAGTGATAAATCCCCAACAGCAGCGCGGCGATGAGCGAAAGAAGGAGGACTGGGTCATTGACGAGTCGATATATTGGATATAATCAAGGATATTAAGTGTCGAGGGTGATGCCGCGGTTAATCTATTATCCAGCTTTTGATTCGAGACATGAATGTTGGAGTGAAGAGTACTATCGTCAGCATAACTGGCGATGGTATTGGTAGGTGAAGAGAGCCGGTCATTAATGTACAGAAGAAATAGGGTTGGTGCCAGGACTGAACGATGGTGTACGCCAGTATTGATAGGATGGAAATTAGATGAGTGACCGTCGACCACGACAGATATGCGCCTATTAGAGAGGAAGCTACCGATTCAGGTACATAGGTTTGGAGGAAGACCGTGAGAAGGTAGTTTGTTGAGGATTGCGGCATACCAAACTTGGCCAAAGGTTTCGGGAATATCAAGAGCAGCAATCTTAGATTCGCCATGAAATTCGAGAGACTTGTTCCAGCTATGTGTGACAAAGTTAAGGAGATTATCTGTGGATCTTTGGTGACGAAATCCGTACTGTGCACGAATCCGCTTTGCGTGCTATTAGTGACACCTGAAATGTTACAGCGGGTACGAAATTCACTTACAAAGAAAGTGTGAAAGTGTTTGGAAGTTGAACAACTTACTTCTCAAGCATGTCAGACGATAAATAGGATAAAGTTAAATGGTAATTTTTTTTTACCTTATTACCTAATAAATCATCCGTAACCGAAAGAGCAAGCCAAAAACATATTGTACACATACGTAGTGTTTTACGCAGATTCGAATTTTATAAACAAATACATCATCCCATTTAAAATTTCAAAGTGACCCAACACCCCTCATTAGTGGCGCACCCGGGGAATAACCATCTTAGAAACATTAAAATTAAAAAATTGCATTACTAATTCAAGAAATTCACCGAAATGCATTATTCAGCCCCCCCCCCCCCCACACTCTGGATGACCACACCGTTTTTGAAAACCGATTTTGATGCCTTTAAAGAAATTAATAAATTTACCTAAGAAGAAACATGTTCCAATATCAGTACCGTGTTGCAAATAAAACAGTGAAAAACCTTTTATTGTAGTTGCTTTGTTGACGTCTTGTTTCCCGCCATTTTCTCAAATTTCAGATTTAAGGGCTTTTAATTCTCGCCGGAAAAGAATTATCTTTTTTGATTATGGTCAAAATTTATTAAAACTAATTGAAATATGTGAATTTACATATATATATATATATATATATATATATATATATATATATATATATATATATATATATATATATATATATATATATATATATATATATCAATTAAAAATATGTAGTTGGAGGTCTAAAGCAACCTGCTGAATTTTCTCATTCGACAACCAGTTTATTTAACATTAAATTTTCCATTTTATTGTGTTAATGTCTCACCGTTCAAAACGATCAATACTAATAACCATTTATGTAGGTATTCAACTTGTCATATTTGGCATAGAGGCAATAAATTTATTCCAGTAACATTGAGGAAAATTACATTACATGTATTAAATTGAAAGCCTATGTGTTCTGTTGTGTTATACTGATTATAATGCTTTGAAAACAATTTTAATAATGAACTTCCCTTTGACTATTTTTTAGGTGCGTGTTCACAATAATGGCTTCTTTATTATTCATATATTTTTATGTTCAAAAAAACCTTTTTCAATTTATTTACTAGTAATTATTGTTGACAATTTTGGTCTATAGGAAAGTTACACTATATAAATAATTTACAAAAGGCCTTGAAAAATACTTTTGATTCGAATACTGGAAAGGGATGTCATCAAAACAATCATGACAAAGTTCTGCAGTGGTATCTTTATGGTAGTCCAAACTTAAACCTTTTATAATCTTGGCAGATATCCACAAAGTATTTCCACTGAACTAGAAAAGTAAAATTGATATTATTTTTCTCTTATTTGATGCAGGTTTCGTTTGACAAGTTTTTGAAGTCTCGTATCTCATTTACGCAGATATAGTCTCCATCAACTATAATTCATACTCGTATAAAAACTGACTTTTTTTTAATATGCCGACTGTCCAAGATATTTAGTCCAGGCGAATAGGTTTTCTGAACGGTTTAAATAAGTAATACAATAAATTTGTTATTTGTATAAAATTTATTGCAAACAGGGTATTTAAATTAGCTCACACCTTTCTTTGGGCCTTTTGAACTTGCGAGCAAAACTAGAACAATGCATTAGTTGAAAAATATAACTACTTTAATATACCTATGCGCCCGGACTAAAATTCATATGTCGGCTGGCGATGTTTTGTTCGGGTACAAAAAATCGCCCGCCAAGATAAGAATTTTAGTCCGGGCGCATATATTAAATTAATTATATTTTTCGACTATTGTATTTTTCTAGTTTTTTTTGCAAGTTCAAAAGGTCTGAAAAACGGTGTAAGCTAATTTAAATACACCGTTTGCAATTAATTTCAACAATAATTTTGTACAAATACCGAATTTATTTTATTATATATTTAAACTGTTCAGAAAACCTATTCGCCCGGACTAAATACTGCCGATATCTTGGACAGTTGGCATCCAGAAGCAAATAATCAGTTTTTATATGAATATGAATTATAGTTGACGGGGACCATGATGCAATAAAAGGAAGATATGATACCAAACCGTGTCAAATTCGTCCGGGTTTGCGCATGACGTCACGCTGTGAGTTCTTTTTAAAATTTATACCGCCCAATATAGAGTTTACATTAGTTATAGGCGAGATTATATAAATTCTATTGGCAATATACTTTGACTCCTGCTTATAATACAAATTTTAAAGTATATGATTTAAAATAATCATGATAATAAAGGGATAAATAAATTTAAAATAATAGATATTGGTAAATTGCCTGCCAATTGCGTTTAATGTATGTATTTATTTACGTGAAAAGAAAAGGTAAATAATTTTATAAAATAAAACTATTCCAAATATATAAGATAATAATTTTTATTTAGAGGCATATTCTTATTAAAATATATACCTACAGAGTCTTCGGAAAATATGTAATAAATAAGAGTTTTGTTTGCTTGGTTTTTAAAATTTTAAAAAATCTTATAATGCCAAAAATTATTCTAAACAAAACAAAAATATCTAAATTTATGAAATTAGGTAAAACAAGAAATTATTTTTTAAGAAAATAGCCTTTTCTTCTGTATCTTTGTTTGTCGTATTTTCTCGATTAAAGTCTGGTGATTCGTTACCGTGGAGATTTTTAGCAATTGTTTGTCACAGTAAACTTCTTTAGTGAAGCGAGTTTTTAAAAACATTAAACACATTTAACATTCATGACAAGACACAATTTATGCTTTAAATTACCTTCATAATCACTTTCGTTAAAAGGCCTAGAACAAATTCTAGCATTTTTCACATTAAACTTAACTTCTCGTTTGCACAGACACTTCCAAACACTTTGTGTTTCTTTGTCTTTGGGGAAGCTAAAAACTTTAACATCGGGCATAAAGCCCTTGCATTGATTGTTTACATCACAACCATACACAACACACCTCATTTTCACTTTTAAACTCTTAAAAGTGA
This sequence comes from Philopedon plagiatum, assembly GCA_963971165.1. Taxonomy (NCBI): domain Eukaryota; kingdom Metazoa; phylum Arthropoda; class Insecta; order Coleoptera; family Curculionidae; genus Philopedon; species Philopedon plagiatum. The sequence continues at coordinate 37,778,843 of OZ020190.1, read as the reverse complement.
TATAAAACCACCAAAAAATAAATTTAAAACACAACGCGATCTTAACAAAGACGTGCCTCGTTTACAAAATATGGCGGAATTACTCACAGCGTGACGTGCATGGCCACGCCTATGTGCGCCGTGTCATATCTTCTTTTATTTGTATCATGGACGGGGACTATACCTGGGCGATTTTCTAATCAGCAGTGTATAATACATTTCAAGTATTCTAAACGCCATTATTGCAATTGCTGCGATTCCATTAATATTTGTTTTTAGTGTTTCGTGCTAAAACTAGCGAAACGGAACACTACTTATGGAATCACTTCGGTGTCTGTCCGTCCATCTATCATAGGCGATTTTCTCTGAAACTATTCGACGTACAAATTTGAAATTTAGCACAGAGATAGAGTGCGGTGGCCCAATTATAAACGTGAATTATAAAAAGGTGAATTTTGATTCTGGGGGTTAATTTCAGGAGGTAAATTGAAAAATGGAAAAAAAATTCATGCATGGGCATCGTGAAGGGTGTCAAATGAAAGCTTATTGAAACACGAATGTAACAATATAAATTATGATGTATTTTTGTAAGCATTTTTAAAACATTTTTCAGGAAAAACGCTAACAAATTGCTGTCCCCCATTCTTACCACCAGAAGGATCACTCACAAAAATCTGAAAAAAAACATTAACATAGAGAATTTGGTTGAGCCAAAATGATAAGGATTAAAAAATCCTAGCGCGATAAACTGTTATAAACAATTTAATTGTTTATTTCCTTATAACTGCTGAACCATTCGTTTAAAAAAAAAGTTTTCAACACAAAATATTTCTTAAGATGCGATGTAAAGAACGCTCCCCACTCAGCTCCGCGCATATGCGATGTGATACGGCGTTGGTGACGTCGGCGGCGCAGCAGATGGGCGAATATCGGGCGGCCGAGGTTTGCTCAGGTTAAGTGGGGGGCTGATGGCACGGAACACTAATTGTGCAAGTATAGCTTGCACTTGATCGAATTTTTTATTAATGGTCCGATATGAAAGACCCAATTGTGATACAACTCTCGATAAGCAAAAACTCGCTAATATCTGATCTTATTTTCCATATTAGCAAAGTTAGTAAAATTTTAAATATACGAAATGAAGGAAACAGGTTAGTTATTTATGACATGTTTTAATATGACTACTCTTATCAAGTAATTCCAACACTTCTTTGATTTTTTTTCTCTTTTTCCACAGTAGTTTCTGCAAATTTAATATAAACAGACCCGAGCCTAGAAGAAGATGCACATTTAGCCAATCCGAAAAATTACTTGTGTTGTGCCGCATTTTCCAAGTTCTGACCAATTTCTTGCTTAAGTAATCAATTCGTAATATAAAACACCCCGAGACTTTTCATGCGGTGGCGGCCTCTGATAGATTTCAGTGAAAAACCTGTTTTGCGAAGGAGGGGCTTTAAGTTACACAATGACATACAAGTCATTGAAGGGTACGATGGGATCATAGTTAAAAGTCAATGTGAATTAAATTTCTGTAAAAATGCAGTTTTAATATAAGCGTTGTCTTAACAGCCTTATAATTTCCAAGTGTTAGTAGGTAAACGATATTGTTATACAAGTTTTAAACTAACAAGTGTAAGAATAAGACAGCCAAGTCTTGCACAATGAATTTGTTTGAGTTTTGAGTTTTTTCGCAAATCTATACAGGAAAACATAGTTTTAATATGTACTTTCCACAATAATAAAGCTTAATTCATTTTAGCACAACGTTCCAAGATGAAAATCACTGTTATGTTTTTAATGACGACTTTTAACAATGCCAGGACAAAAACTTGTCAAAACCTAGTTGATCAATTATTAGATCTTAATTTAAACCAGTACTAAATTTTAAACCTTTTTAGTGAAATCGAAATTGATATGAATGTTTCCAAAACCAAACTTACACAACATTAATAATGTTGTTTAAAATGTATTAACAATCCCTGTTTTATTTACTAATAAAAACTTGGACTACCCAGCACAAGCTAGATTCATAATCATAACCGTTGGTTTTACGGTTCACATATCACGGCAATCGCCGATTCCATCAATGCTTCGTATTATTTTATGTCTAGAGAAATTGTACCATTCCGTGAAATCCCTATTACGTTACTGACTTACTTACAAGTATTATTAGACGAAATTGCATCAATCGCAAAGATTACTTTTGTAAATGACTTGTCATTATACCAGTGCTGTGTTTTACATATAAATTGACTATAATAATAACATCTCTACGTTTAGACTGATTCCAGATTGAGTTTACCTCATCCCTAATCATAAGTATCTATTCCTAAGACTTAAGCGGGGCTTAAGAATTGAATTTAAGCGCTTTTTGAATTTGAATATTTGTGTACAGTTATAATATTGGAAAGCCAAGCCCTAGTCTGACAGTTAATGTTTATTTAGTAAATTATGGTATGTTCAGGGTTTTACTATATCAAAATTAATGTTTATGTTATTGTAAGCCATCGAATGGTGGCTAAAAAAAATTATTGATTCTAGAAAATCCTGTGCCTCTAATAAATCCAGGGCTGCTTGGCAAATAATTAATACCCATCTCAATAAACCACAAAATGGTAGATCAATTCCTTCAATAAAAGCAGAGAATGGTAACACACTCAACGATCCCATGACAGTTGCAGATCCGTTTAATAAGTTTTTTGTTGAAATACCAACAAAAAGTAGCAGAAGACCATTATATAAAAATAAATATGCAAATAACATCATATTTGTTTGCCACATTGGCAACTATGAGCTATTTTCAATTAATTATATGTCGGTACTGAAGGCCGAAAAATCACAGGAAGTCGATGAAATTCCTGGATTTCTAATAAAACAATATTTCAACGCAATTCATCAGCAGCCACTTCTATACTTAATAAACCTTTCATTACAATTGGGTACCTTTCCAGATAGACTCAACCAAACGAAAATAGCGCAAATTTACAAAAACAAAGAAGATCAGCAGGATTTATCGAGTTACAGACAGTAGCTTTACAGAACCAATTTCGTAAGGTTTTTGAAAAATCCTTCCAGGCTTTGCTATCTGATTTTCTCTTCATGGAAAACAACAACATGTCCCCTTATCAACATGGATTTGTACCCGAAAAAGGCATTGAAACGGCTTTTTTTGAAACTGTAGATGTGATATTGGAGTCGCTGGGTAAAAAATATGAAACAGCGGATGTCTTTTTGACTTTAGTTGCCCTTTCGATGTCGTCGATCACAATATCCTATTTTGTAAGCTAAAAAGAGCCGGAATATGAGGGATAGCTTTAAAATGGGTTAAGTCTTACTTGTTGAATAGAGCTCAAAAAATAAAATTATCAGATGGTACCCATTCTAATATAATTACAAATAAAATGGGCCTTCCACGAGGGAGACTTTTTTCACCTATTATCTTTCTCATTATGAATAACGATCTCCCATCGATAGGTAATTATGGACTGGGTCATGAAGTCTCTCCCATATTACGAGTATATGCTGACGACTCAAACTTTACACATAATGATGGACAATTTTAGCCAAATTTCCACTTTTATTTAATACTATATAACATGACGCGTTTCGCTACACTATAGGTCAGGGATGCACAGACTTATAGGGAGCAGGGGCCACTCGGGAAAAATATAAGCCAAGGACGGGCCACTACAAACAATATTTATTAACACAAAATTTTTTATTTTTAAATAGTATGAAATACAATGATAAAAATAAAAGAACCTTCAAAAATGTTTGTTGTAATAATTATGTAATCATTACACAGTAAAAAATCCAGTTGATTAACCACAAGAGATGTCTGATTTTATTGGCCGGATTAAATTTTTTGATTTAATTTGTAATTATTTTCTAAATCAGTTTCATAATCTTCGTTATGATTCAAACAAATTACTCATTCTCGATTACTTTAAATCGATACTGATCAAATGCATAAAAAAGACAAACATTTTAAATCATATTTCCTTGTTAAAATAATCACAATAATCACTATCAATCACCTACTGACTAAAAAATACTCAAACTTCTAAACCAAGCCGCCAACACATGCGCAGTACGCAACCTTTTAATCACAAGGGAGTACCGATATCCATCCACCCCGCTGCAATCTGCAAAAATTCCATTTAATCGGCAGTAGGTATGGCGGTTTCTGTGGTAGTGCAATGTGCAATGTGAGGTTATAACGAATGAAGTGGTCAACCTGTTCTAAAATTTTACGAATATTCTTTTAAAAACTTTGTTGTTACATCATGTTGGTGAAATTATGTTTCAAAAACAAAAGAAATACGCAAAAATCTCAGATCTTGAATCCAATCCCTTGGAGGAACTCATGCACCAATGTAAGTTATTTTCCATGTATTTTCAAAGAAACGATTTGTCATGCCAGGTCTTCATTAGTGTTTTATGTATTTATTTACAGATGAGTAAATAATTTTCGTGTTTTTACTTCATATAATTATTTTCAACTTTTACCCTGTAAAAAAAATTATTAAATTTTAAATCAAATTCAACCCAATTTTGACTAAATCCAGGTCCACGCCTGACCTCCCCGGATTTTTGTTTATGATATGGGACAAACAATTCCCATGCTTTGGGAATTTGCATTACCTATCTTTTATATAATTTCATCTGTTTGTTCTTTAATGTGTTCCCTTTTCTTATGTATTATAGTATTGTCATTTAATAAATAAAATCGACGCCCTAATCAGGTACTTTATAGGGCGGAGAGGGGAAGGGCGGTGCTACTGATGATTGCATATCAATCACATTTATTTTTAATTTAATCATTATGGAAGAAAATTTTAATAAAAATTGATTTAGATGTAATCAGAATTAATTGTTAGGTTAATCAATTTTGAATAAGAAAATTTAATCACAGATCCTTCGATTTAATCAATATGCAGTGTTAATTTTTTCAATCAATCTGGCGTGGACCTGGATTTAGTCAAAATTGGGTTGAATTTGATTTAAAATTTAATCATTTTTTTTTACAGTGTACAATGTAATATTTCATGTTTTATTATTTTGATGCATGACATTGCATTGAACTAACAAGTTTTTTTATATTTGGCTCCACATTACTTGTAGCCACACGTATAATTGCTTCCAAATTTTCATTTGCCAGGCGGTTTCGGTTTTTCGTTTTGTTAAGTTTCATCACTGAAAACGTTTGTTCACAAATATACGTCGATCCAAATAAGCTTGCGCATTTCAATGCATTTATTCGCAACTCTTTATAAGCGTTTTTATCAACGCAAAGGTAGAAGTTGAGTAAATTACCTTCATTAAATTTGTTTCTTAAATTATCATCATTTTGCATGTCTATTAATTCCAGCTGCATTGATTCCGGCGCATTTTCGGGTGAAATGGTGAAAGGATTGCTGAAAATGTCCAATAGCGGTTTAAGTTTTTTGAAGTCTACAAAACGATTTTCAAAAGCTTGTATCAAAATATCAATTTTTTCAACATGAGCGAAATTGACGTCAGTTTTATTGAACTTCTCCATAATTTTTTTGTAGTTCGGAAAATGGCCGTAATTGGCTGAATTGATTTGTGTCCTGAAAAGACTCAATTTGCATTGAAAGGACGAAACATGAGAGTATAGCTGCGAAATCAATTGATCTTTGCCTTGGAGTCGCGTATTTAAGACATTCAAGTGATTTGTGATGTCTACAAGAAACGCTAAGTCACACAGCCAATCAGGGTTGTCGAGTTCGGGGACGTCGTTTTTCTTTTCCGCCAGAAATAGTTGGATTTCTTCAATTAAGTTAAGAAACCGCTGTAGTGTCAACCCACGACTTAGCCACCTTACTTCAGTGTAAAACAGGAGATCACCATATTCGCTTTCAATATCCTCGAGAAATTGTTTGAATTGTCGGTGATTGAGACCTCGTGATTTTATAAAGTTTACGGTAGGTACTACAACTTTCATAACATTTTCAAATCCCAATAATTTTGAACAGAGGGCCTCTTGATGTATAATACAGTGAAACTGCATTAATTCCTTGGTATTTATGTTTTTAGTTTGTAAATATGTTTTTAACATAGTTACTATCCCAGATGTACTTCCAACCATTGAAGGTGCTCCGTCAGTTGTAATTCCAGATATTTTCGTTAAATCCAAATCCATTATAGAACATTTTTCTAGAAGAGCTTTGAGCATGTCACTTCCCTTGGTTTGACTTGTCAAAGAACTCATACCAATCAGTTCTTCACTCACTTCAAAATTTTGCGTTACACCTCGTAAAAATATTAATAGTTGAGCAGTTGAACTTATATCTGTAGATTCGTCGAGCGCTATAGAAAAATACTCAAAACTTCTCGATTTCGTAGCTAATTGCTCTTCTATATTATCTGCTAATGCGGTAATTCTTCTTTGAACAGTCATCCGATTTAACTGAATTTTTTCAAACTTCTTTACATTTTCCGGACAAATTTTTTTTGCGGCGATATCCAAACATTGCTTAACAAACTCACCATCTTTAAAAGGCCGACAAGTTTTCGCTATTATTCGAGATATTTCAAAGCTAACTTCAGTGGCTGTTTCAGCATCTTGAATTGGTTTTGTAAACATAGATTGCTGGCTTATTAGTTCCCGTTGTAAAGTGGAAATTCTTTGCGTTCGATTTTCGCCAGTTAATGTGGTAAAAGTAGGATGCTGGGTTTCATAGTGCCTTTTCACATTATATTCCTTCGGAATAGAAACACTACTCTTGCATATTAAACAGACAATTTTGTTATGCGATGAAATAAAAAAGTATTTTTCGGTCCAAATATCATGAAACTGTCGATTTTCATCTTCAACCTTACGACTACGTTTCTTACTGGGGCCTAGTTTATCCATATCAAAATTAATATTATATTGTTACAGTCGGTAAAAGCCAAGTTCGAACGACGAAATATTTACTCGTCACAGATTACAGTTCTCAAACAGTATAACGTTCGCTTATCCGTAGTCAAAACTTAACTGCCCCGGTCAGCGTTGTTACTAACCTAATTTTCATAGTGTAGATTTCTGTAGTGAAATTGTGTAGCATTGTGCACCTGTAAAAGTTGCAGCGAAAATGGCCGATAGATGGCTTTACAGTGTCAATACAGTACAAGTTTGATTTAAAAAAAAGAGCGAACGTACTCGAGTTCGAGTTGGAATAAAACAAAAACTTAACAAATCATAAATTTATTATTATATAAGCAAGTAGGCGAATAACGAATGGAAAAAAAGAAACGTAAAAAAAGCATAATACCAAAAAGGTATCTATAACTAAAATCCTGTTATTAATTTTATACGAACAAGAAAACATAAATATATGTTATTTGTTATAAAATAAAAAAACTCAAACACAAGGACAACAAAAATAACGAAAAATTAATTCTACCTCTATCTTTTCTAAAGTACCTACTGGAATTATAGTTAAATAACTTATGATTTGGTTTAAAACGTTTGGCACCGTTTTGGGTGTATTTCATCTTATCCTTTACTATTATAACAGATCCATATAATGGATCTGTGCTATTATTTAGTCTATGCCTTTACATGTAAAATTGCCTCCACCGTGTAGTCCTATCAAAACTCGACGCTTGCGACATCTCTTGCCTAATTGAGTAAGCATATATTTTGCGCTGCACGTTACGGACGTGGTTAAATACTGACTATTATAATATTAAAAGGATTGCAAGAACCCAACCAAAATACGTCGTCCGAATAGGGACACGTGAAACGTGACTGACGTCAGGCTTGCCGCTGTAAGTCTGTAATTAAAGGAAAAAAAAAAGGTTTTTGAAATGATGAATGACTGATGATTAATATTTTCCATGGCCAGTGCCTTGTGGTGTAACTTTTTGTGCAGTTGATTATGAAAGTGTAGCAATACGGCAAAATTTACCATTGGGGTGTAGCTGTGTAGTTGCTTGTTGAAATGTGTAGCTTTCTACACAATTGTGTAGCTTGTAACAACACTGGCCCCGGTAGCCGGCGATGCGTCGAATTTATACGAGTTACCAAACATCGAGAACCATCCACTTTCTTCGGGGATCTACCGACGTGTTTCGCGAATCTGTAATCTAGTTGATGCTACAGATTTCTAGTCTCGTAACAATATGCTTGGACCGGAGCGCGGCGACGAATACTTTTAAAAGTCGATGGCAGGCCGCACAAATATCGCTTTTAAAATTCGTTGGCGGGCCGCATAAACATCGACAGCGGGCCGCATGTGTGCATCCCTGCTATAGGTTCATCGGATATTTGTTACAGACTAAACCTTAAACTAAAAGTTTACAAATGTGTCATAAAATACAACAATCTAGGTAGATAAATAAAATTTTAATTTAGGTTTTATTATAATACTAATTTACTATGGGGAATTCCACTGGGCTTCATTTCTATTAGGTAAATAAGTTTAATAAGGGCGAATTATTTAATTCTAATTGATCATTAAGTACTATGTCGGAATTTTTCAACCGATTTATCTCAAGACTTTCAAGTAAATTCAATTTTTTATCTTTATTTTCTATATACATGTAGTATTTTAAAATTGTTATCAAGTGTATGTCGATTCTGTAAAAGATGGTTTGAATATGTAGAATTAATTATATTATTAATAAAACTTCTTTTATGTTGTGTTATACGTGTTCAAAATGGCCTGCCTGTTTATCTATCGGACATGATCCACATGTTAACTGATATAGACCTGATTTACTATTTTTATTAGTTTTACTTCTTGAATTTTTCAGAAATTTTCCCAGTGAATTATTGGTTTTAAATGCTACTTTTACCTTTTTTCTGCTTGATAGTTTTTTTTTTTCATTTTTTCTGCTGGTTTCCCGAAATAGGTAATTGTTTTAAAAGTAATGGGGTTTTCTTTTATCTTAGGGTAGACTGTAGCAATATCTTTATTTTAAGTTTTTTGACCAAATTCTATCAATAATTGATGAGCAAAAACCGTTATTTATTGCAACTTGTTTAATTAAATGTAATTAAACAAGTAATAAACAATAAATAACGGTTATTGTCCATCAATTATTGATAGAATTTTCTCAAAAAAACTTAAAAACAAAGCTATTGCTACAGTCTACCCTAAGATAAAACAAAAACCCAAAATTTCTGAAAAATTCAAAAAGTAAAACTAATAAGAATACAAAATCAGGTATATATCAGTTAACATGTGGATCATGTCCGATAGATAAACAGGCAGACCATTTTTAACACGTACCTATAACACAACATAAAAGAAGTTTTATTAATAATAAAAATAATTCTACATATTCAAACCATCTTTTACATAATCGACATACATTTGATAACAATTTCAAAATACTACATGAAGAAAGTAAAGATAAAAAATTGAATTTACTTGAAAGTCTTGAGATAAATCGGTTGAAAACTTCGGACATATTACTTAATGATCAATTAGAATTAAATACTTCACCCTTATTAAACTTATTTACCTAATAGAAATGAAGCGCAGTGGGAATTCCCCAGAGTAAATTAGTATAATAATAAAACTTAAATTAAAATTTTCTCTATCTACCTAGATTGTTGCATTTCATGACACCTTTGTGAACTTTTAGTTTAAGATTTAGTCTGTAACAAACATCCGATGAACCGATGAAGCTATAGTGTAGCGAAACGAGTCATGTTATAAAGTATTAAATCAAAATGGAAATTTGGCTAAAATTGTCTATCATTATGTGTATAATGGATTTCCTTTAAGTAAAGGCCGACACCGACACCATTCAAAGCCTCAAACTTGATCATAAGTTCACAGGAGATGTGCAACATGCCATACAAGAAGTGGTTGACGAAGTTTGTCAGTGGTCGGACGATAATGCTCTTATACCAAAAATTTCAAGATTCTCCAACGCTAGTCCGGTCTAATTTGACAATCAAAAGTTTTAAACTGACAAATGGAAGAATAAGACAACTAAGTTTCAAACTATGAATTTATTACTGAGCTTTTTCGCAAATTTATAAAAAAAGGTCAATTTTAGTACGTACTTTCCACAATAATAGAACTAAATTCATTACAGCAACTCGATCCAAGATAAAAACCATTTGGAAACCAAGCAAATCGCAGAAATATCAGAATAATCCATAAGTTTTTAATGACAACTTATTAACAAAGACAGGACAAAAACCTGTCAAAACATAACTGATCAACTATAAGATATTAATTTAAACCAGTACTAAATCTTAAACCCTCTTAGTGAATCTGAACCATATATGTTTTCCAAAAAAATATACTAAGAATCATGGGTCAAGTTGCTCGAATGACATCTTGTAAATATTTTTTTAGTAAACATAATATTTTGACATGTTATGGAATTTACATTTATTGCAGCTCAATATATGTCAAAAAATATATCCAGCATAATAAATATTTTCTGTACGAAGCAAATACATTCTTACAACACGCGGCAAGCAAACATTCACCAGACCAATCTCCATACAATCTTGAAGAAAAGTTTCGAAATCTAGTAGGCGGCAGTTTTAGTACCAGCCATAATTTGAAAGCTGTCTCCTAGCCACCAAACTCATTTGTTTAATTATTGACGGAGTTATCTCAACTGCCACCCAGGGAATCGACAATACTTAGGTAACTATATAGAATTAAAGTGAAATTTCGTAAAAATAATCATAAAAATGATGTGTAAAAATCTCGACGAAGATTATCTCGAATCCACTCCTCCAGTGATAGCAGAAAAAGTCGCAGCAGTATCCCAAAATCTCATTCCTTCGGTTTCAAGAGAAAGATTGTATATCGCACATCCCGAAGAAAAGTGTAATAAGTCAAAATAAGTAAATTTTACAGGAGAAGCAAAATTAAATTTTGTAGATTTGAAAGTTTAATAAATCGAAGCATACTTCGCGTATGGAGTTTAGACTCAGGCAAGTCAAAATGTAATAAAAATGTAATATTTATACTATACTAAAACAAGCCAAGTTGGGTAAGTTATGCACAGATTCGGTGCTTACTTAGTAAGCTATTTTGAGTTATTACAGTTTTCCTCCGAAAATTGGCGTTACTTTGGGGTTTGGACCATATTTTTAAACAACTAATTTTAAAGAACTTAATAATATGTTTATTAAACTATTACATACAACAAAGAAAAAAATAATCCTAATTTCCATAGTTTCTCACCACAGAGTTTTATAAAATGCTCCGTAGTATTTCGGAATGTATCCCTTTGCTAACAAAAACTTCAAATCTTCAATTTTTTTTTCATTTAGCTGACGTTTACGAGTATAAGCTTTTTTCAGGGCTGGAATCTCTGGTCGTTTAGGCTGATCCACTTTTAGTCTTTTTGTGTTAGGTCGTTTCCTTTGTAAAATGTCCACGGTTTTGAATTGAGGATCCGAGAAAGAAGTTTTGTAGAAGAATTTGAACGGTTCTTTTTTTTCAACTTTAACGACTCTTAAATCATTTATAACTAGCTGGTCTCCGTCAGTGTTTACATTAAAGTTAGATCCTAAATCAGTCATTAATTGTTTGATATCCGTAAAATCATCATGGGTTAATTCTCGTACACGATAAGGTTCTCCTTTTTTCTTAGCAGTCCTTATCAATTGGATGAATTGGTCGGGAACAAAAATGGGTCCTGACTTTAAAGAACGGGAAACCTGAAAGCAAGAAATGTATTAGCCCAAAAGCACAGACACTCAATGATACCAAGTAAGCAAAATCATGCCCTTTTGAAGAGTAATTATAAAAGTTTTACCTGTTTTTCGATGGTTGAATGAGTTGAGTCCCCCTCATTCTGAGTATGGCCCATGACAAGGAACTTTTGTGTTATTTGTTTAATTTGATACTTTTGAACTGCATAAAGCAAAGCTGCTATTAAAAACCTAAAACAAAATAAAAATGTTTAGTACCTACCAAAAGAGTTTTAATTTTTATTGAGTATTCACCTGTTTTTTTGTTGCGCTGCACAATTGTCGCTGTATAGAGTAATCTCCAAATCATCGGACTGACATTTTTCTGCCTTATGTTGAAGGTACAATAAGATGCAGGAACCAACCTCTGTTACGCCTTTTCCAGCCTCAGCTTCATGCCACACAAAGGACAAAGTATCATCCTCTGCTAAGCCAGTTACGGTTAAGTTCATGGTATTAAGCTTACATCTGTAATAATATACAGAAAGATCTCCCTTAGGTACTTGAAAGACGGCTTGCATATCATAACAAGCAACGATAAAGTTCTTATTGCACATTTTTTTGACGTTTTCTTTTTCAACTCTTGATAAATTTTTTTCTTCCTGGTGTTTGTCATATTCCAATTTCAATTTTCCTTTTTCATCTTCATTAGCATGGTCATAAATAAAACAGAGGTTGCATTGATCTTTTTTTGGTACACAAAAGGATATATTAAACTCCCTGTTGAATATATCCGAGAAAAGATGGTAGTTACCATAAGGTTTACTGGCACCTTCACACTGCAATGTGTATTCCCTATGCAAATCGGCTATGGTTTTTCCACCTTCAATGTATTCTTTGCTGCTCTGAGCGCGTAAATAGTGGCTTTCTATTCTCGGTATTGAGGCTATATGCTCCCTAATCCCGTTTTTAATGCCATCATCCACTCTTCTATGCTTGCCATGTTTACCTCTTTTATCATCGCTAACAGATCCAGAAGATGTTCTTTTCTCTATTACTGTATAAATAGTTCTAGCATTTATATCCAAGGTTCTCATAAAAAATAATTTACAAACTCTAACTTTTTCTTGATTAATTTGAAAATAGAAAGCGTTATTTAATCTTCGGCTGTTGGGCTGTGGGTATCTGTACTTTGACTTAATAGACTCCATGTTTCTAGATATAAACTCTCTTTTTCTATTAATATCCTTTAAACTGTAATACTCATTAAAAATGATTGATCTTTGTTCCTGAGTTATCTTCTTGCTACATGTGTATGTGCATTTATCAGAACAAGGTGGTTTAATTATTTTTGCAGGCACTAATCTTTTAGATTTTGCACAGGACTTATACTCTTTGCCTGAATTTCTTAAAATCTTGCTCTTTTCCTTAATCCATTCTTATTCCTTACGCAACCTTTTTCTAGTCTTCTTTGGTTCTGTGCTCTCTGTGTCTTTTTCGATCACATTTTCAGATTCTGTTGGAATGTTTTCTTTATTTGTGATTGGGCAATCCTTTAAAGGACGTGTGACCAACTCAGCGTTGTTGGACCCTGCAGAACTCGACGACGACGAAGATGTCCCTGACGAGGATGTAGAGTCTGAGGACGATGATGAACTTGAGTCGTAATCAGGATCTTTTACACTATCATCATCGTCTTCACTGAGGTCGGCTTCATTATCATAAACCTCATTGTGATCTGGATAATACTTGCTATTTCCAGCCTGATTTTCTGCAGGATGAAGAAGTTCGCTTATCTTGGGATAATTTTCTGCCAGTTTATTTTCCTTAGTAGTTAATGCACTGTTATAAATATTCCCACTATCGTTGTTACCATTGGGATTTAGTTTGGGAGCATTAATATTTCTGTCTGCTTCTTCCTGTCGATTGTTAGAGTCAAGAACCGCTTGCACCATTAGTTTACCCCTTGACATCATATTAACTATAACAAAAGCATATGTCGATATGAAGGACAAACATATTAGTTTCATACTACTTTAAAAAATATATAGTGGCTTACTAGCCAACTGCCGAGAAATAACGAACATTTTGTACACAAAACAAAAGATCAAATTTGCAGAGGCTACTATAGTTTATATAGTGACAGAAAATTGACTAATTAATTAGTCTATTGTACCAATATTGATATTTTTCTGCGAGACATGTATGACTTTATATACAGCATATTATACGAAACAAATTACTCACCTTCTTATAAAACTTTCTTATTCCTTAATAGAACATCTAAACTAGGTTAGTATCGTAATACGTCCAAATATCATTAACTGAATGTAATAATAATATAACGCGTTAACATGAGAAATATTATTGAAATTCTGAGGGAATGTCCGAAGAAAACCGCATCAACACCAGATGATACAAGGTTCATCCAACATAAAGCACGAATAGTACGTCAGATTTCTGGAGAAAACTGTTCTAACTACAAATAGTACACTTAAATTTAAAACACCTCTTAAAATGTCGCAAAAGTACCGAGGAAAACCGTGATAACAAGGAATGGTACACTTTTCCGCGGAAGTAAGTCCAGCAACCTCTTCGGTATTTTCGAGGAAAAGAGTTCTAACTACAAATGTTGCACTGTTCCGGGGAAAAAGTAAACGTATGTTCATTAGTCTTTCAAACAAAATTGTAATAACTACAAATGTTACACTTTTCTACGAGAGCGACATGAATTAACCTGTTGCAATGCATAAATAGTACTGTTTTCTACGGAAGCAAACGCCAAACCTGTTCCGACGAAAAGAGCTCTCCGCGCTCTCTGTTGGAAAATAATGGAATTAACTTTGTTACTGTTTTCTTCGGAGATAGATTGATGTTTTTACTACTCGTTCGTGAAAAAAACTAATTTTTAGAATTTTTTGAGTTATTACGCTATTCTTCGGGACGTGCGATATTATAGAAACGTAAAAATTTAGCATCTGGTGCAATGTACAAAATGTTACTTCTGTAGTTGTAGAAAAAGTAAAGCGTACCTACAACAAGTTTGAAAATACCTTTGTCTATTTTGGTTTCATATCAAAGCTTTTTCGATATCGTTTTAGTATCGTAATAGGCTTTTTAACAAAACCGCTTTTTTATTTTGTAAAAGTTGATAATGTAGTCATGTATAATAAAATAATTTGCTAATTTATCAAGGCTGCTGTGGTACCTAAATAAAATTTGATAGTATTACCAACATAAAATTTTACAAAATTAGGTATGTCATATTTTCTTTTTAAATATGCATTTTTTATTGAAAAAAATGCAAAATGGAAAAAATAGTGTAAATTTAATGTTTTATAAAGCTATTAGAGCACTTGTCCCGTGGATATGGACGCGTGCTCCAAAATGATGCTTTATAAAACTTGTACTTTAAAAACTATTTCACACTGTTCGACTTGTGACAAATATATTATTACTAAAAATCTATATTTAAATTACTATTTTTGTTAGCTCACTTTAGAATTATTGTTGTCCAACTTGTATTGTTTCCATGGTTACGGTCACAAGTTACTTTGTACTTATTTTAACATTTTAGCTCTGTTTTGCATTGAATTAACATGACTGTTTCTAATAATTCTTATATACTAAGACACAACATACCAGTGCCGGTTCATCCATTGGCGCTTGGGGCTGGCGCCCAGGGGCCCGGGCTCCCGAGGGGCCCGGAATTAAGTTTGCTTAAAATAAAGTAAAGTGGTTTAGGGCTCTCAATTATTTTTCGATGCGATGCCCGGCTTCCGGTCCATCCACCACTGAAACGAAGCATAAATACAACAAAAATTATCAAAATTTGCTTCGACTTGCAACGCCACTGATTAAACGAATACGTGAATACCCGAATGACCTGATCAAAATCAAGGCCTGGCACGCGGAACAAGCCGATCACCATAGCAATGAGCGATGCGGTTCTTTCGGGCGGCCACCCGCCATTTCGCAATTGAAGAGTTAAGCGTTGTTGTCTGGTTTAATAGTTTGGAATTCTTTCTAAGGCCCTGTGTTGCAAATACTAATACTATTTAAAAAAGTTAATTCTTTCTTACATAAGTGAATACTGAGTTTAGGGATAGTACTGGCTTAGAAATCAATCGTGATTGTGAGTATCTATATTTTATTTCGTTTAAAAAAGATAATAAAGACAATAGGAGGCAATACTTTCTGAAAACTTGGCAATATAGCCCGCTCGAATGTTTCCACATTCCGTTTGTAGCTTATCATAACAAGTGGGTAGTGGATCAAACTGTGTACTGTACAGTCGTATAGTTTATTATTATTATATTGCTATGAACATACGGGGGTGCGACGTTGCCAAATTTACGTTTTCCCAGTCGGGGAAATTGTGCACAACTTGGCAACACCGCATGGGGGGGGGTGCCTGGGGATGACCCCCCAACCACGAAGTCTCAACCCCCTAGGGCCTAAAATAACCGAGATACCCATTAAACCCCATGTATTTTTGGTATCCACCCAGCCTCTCAGTAGTCTCAGTCGTCGAAGGGGTCACTACTTATCGACGGGGACGGCCCGTCCTCTATACAGGGGCCCGTCCCGGGAAGCAACTGATTATTTCAGCGCTGCTCAAAATATTTACACATTTTTTTCGGCTCCTCCCCAAAGGTGGAATTTACTGAAAGAAAGCTGAAAATGTTTTGTTAAGAGATTGATTGAAACTAGATGGTCTGCCAGATTTGACGCCGTAAACGCTTTACTTAAAAACTACAAAGCCATCAAACATTTTTTTAAGTTAAGCAATAATACAGACGAAAAATCAGCAGTTAGAAATGAAGCCCTGCGCACTAAAATGGACACTTTTGAGACAGCTCTATTAACATTGATTTGGGCAAGAATTTTGGAAAGCAAGAAAAGGGTTTAACGAAATTGAATTAGAAGCAAAAACTTTCTTTTGCGAAGACGCGGATATCTCTAACATATCCTATAAAATTGACATTCAAAGAACAAAAAAAAGAAAAAGATTTTTTGACGAAACAGATGAAAATGAAACAGTTTTAAAGGGAAAAGAGAGATTCAGAATTGAAGTATTTCATGTCATATGCGACAATATTTCGCAAGATATTTCAAAAAGAATTGATTGTTACAAAGAAGTAACAACAGCCTTCAGATGCTTTTTTACCCAAGATAAAGAAGAAATCAAGAAGTCAATCAATCTTCTATGCGAGGAATATAAAAAAGATGTCGATGAATCCAAAGAGAACTTAAATAATGAAATTACTCATTTTATCGAATTGTGTAAAAATTTAAATAAAACTACAATTTATGAAAAATTTGAGGTCATCCAGAACGTAAAAGCAACTTTTCCCAATATTTTAACTATCTTGCAAATTTATTTGACCATACCAATTTCAAATGCATCAGGCGAGCGGTCTTTTTCGGCCTTAAAACGAATAAAAACATATTTAAGGTCAAATTTGGGCCAACAAAACCTGGATGCCTTATCCCTATTATATATAGAAAATGCTGAACTAGAGCAAATGAACTGCGATGAAATTATATATGAGTTTGCTAATGCCAAAGCGAGGAAAAAAAAGATTTAATTTTGTTTTGTATGTTCTAGAATGTTTTATTTCTTTGTTTGTTTTTGTTTTGTATTGTGTGCAATATTCTGTTTTTGTATTTTTTGAAATACTATTTTGTGGAACTGTTTTTCATTTTGTTTTTTTCTAAGAAATGTACCTATCCTATAATATTGTAGTTTATATAATAAACATTTAACAAAACATGTTTTTACTTGGTAAAAAATGTTTTATTTCTTTGTTTGTTTTTGTTTTGTATTGTTTGCAATATTCTGTTTTTTGTATTTTTTGAAATATTATTTTTTGGAATTCTTTTTTCTTTTTGTTTTGTTCTAAGAAATGTACCTACATTATAGTTTATATAATAAACATTTAACAATTAAAACACGTTTTTACTTGGTGAAAAAAACCAACAGCAATGGGGGCCCCTATGTCTCCAGTGCCCAGGGCCCGAAGTTAGGTTAAACCGGCACTGCAACATACAACAGTTCTAGAAAAAATATTGTTTGCAACTCGTGCGCGAAACCTCTTGAGTGTTATCCGACGATTTTTTGACTTGAGTTGCATTCTTAACTACCAAAATAATATGTCGCGCACAGATACCGAAATAACGAACTTTACAGGGCATTTAATGAAAGTTAACAATTCTCCAAAAAAAATCTTTTTCAAAACGCACTTATGGGTTTGTTGTTGTGTTATATTTGCTCAAAGAACATCATTTCCGAAAATACAATTTTTCGACCCAATCCCACTCAAACCCAAACAAGATATTTTAGAGTAGGTATTTTAACGTAGTTCTGGCCTACTGGCCAAGTTAAACTTTTGATAAGTAATAGGAACGTTGGGGGGGGGGGGGGTCATACTTAAGGCTGACTATTTTTTATGTAGGTATCCGATTTAAATAGCTTAATAAATGTCAATAAAAAAATAGCCTAAAAATTCTGAGCAAAGCTGAGCAAACGTGACCAAACCCAAAAAAGCGAATCTGTGCAGGTTTTCTCAGGTTTGATTAAATTTGCTCAGGGCCTTTCTTTTGTCAACAATTGGGTTAGCGACAAAAAGGTAATTATTTTCGAGAAATTGTTTTCTTTTCAACAACACATTGTTCAAAAAAATATTAAAAAACAAATGCCTGTCGAAAATTTTTCGTAGGTCCCTCTTGCACAGACTACCTATAGGTATGGGAAAATTACTTATGTTTCTAACATTAAACTTACTGAAGTGCGGAGAATCATCCCTTAATAAATTATGAACAATTTGATATTGTGTGGTTAATAGTCCAGGTACGCGAACTAAAATATTTTTATTTCTCCAACTTTTTTATTAAATTGCGTAATTAGGTTTTTCTAAAATATGACATCACAAGAAGCACTGATAAGTTAATCGTTCCTAATAAATGATAATAATTAATTATAATGACATTATTTTATCAAATTGTAATTGTAACAAATTAATAGTACTTAACTACCAATGTTGGTCAGGTCCCTACTATTTAATAAACGATTAACAATGTCACAGACACGAAAAAACTTACCGGCAAGTCTATCTTTTACAACTTGTGAGGCAAACGCAGCGGCAGCGGCTGACCTTTGCAGCACTGGGTCTAAACTAAGTGTCCATGGATTAAATACTGTCGCTCCCGGCGGACTGCCTGGACCTCCAAGGGGACGATGTGCCGGTACACGCAGAACACCCTGTCCATAAAAACCGGATGGCATAAATCCACCTAATACACTTCTGTGTTGAAATATTCCCGCCGGATTTTGATAAAGTGTCCCACCAGTGTCCGATTCCGGTTTCTGGTCAAAGTTTTTCCCTAACAAATTTGATATACTAAACGGTAATGCATTTTTGGTTGACGTATGCAACGACGACGAATCGTTGTCGGGACTACTACAGTGACTTCGTAAACTTCTTGCATCACTATCACTATGTGACAATCGAGAATCAGTGTCCATTATATTTATTTCGTGGTCCTCTTCTGTTAACTCGTGGTCAGACATTGTTTTCGTAGTTTAAATAAGTCTATTAAAGAAATATACTGCGTTTAATAGAATTAAAATAATTGCCGCATACTAAGCACCATCGTAAATTATAATTAATTAGCTATTTACAGGTTATTAATTGCGTGTTAATATAACAGAATTGTTCTTTTAACTGTCGGTGCCGGTCGAGCTCGAAGGACCAAAACACCACTTTAGCGAGGGAGCGATACGCTTCTTTCAGCCAACTCGAACGAATGTCAGCTGAACACTAGCCACCAACTAAGCGGTTGCCATGGCATCAACAACGTAGTTAACACCGATCCAATCATTGGCCAGATTGCCTCTTTTAGCTCCACCCATCCCATTTCCCATTGGATTAAACTGATTCGAACTAAATTGAATATCTTTCTGTTAATTTTTTTGGGGATCAGGTAAGCGGTTGGTTACGTTCGTTTCGATACTCTTGCCCGGCATTCTTGCTAATTCTAATATTTCCTCGATTTCTTCTGATTAGGTTACGCACATTATGAAACATACCTAAGAAAACCAAATTAATATTTATATCTATAAAAAGTTGTGTTTTATGAACGACAAAAGTATTAAAAAAAATACTGCTTTATTGGCGAGATTCTCAACACGAATACACATGTAGGTACATACCTACACAGAGCTATACCGTATCCGATTTAATTTGAGAACGATGACAGAAACGCATTTTATAACGGAGAGATCAATTATGTCTCTCTTATGTTCTCTCTCTCTCTCTCTCTCATTTTTTTCTCTCTCGTCTCCTTTCTCTCTCATACTCGTAAAATTTTTACAGCTCGTAGAAAGTTAGGTTATGAGAAACATAAAAATGAAAGAAATTTGAAGCCTGTCGCATAATGTAAGTTGTTTTTGCAGTGTAAATATATACCTAAGAAGTTTATGTAATGTATTAGCAGCTTAAATTCCTGTGTTCTATGTACCTGGGCCTGATGAGTAACAACTACTGAAATATTACGCAAGGTACATACATATTTGTTCTATACATTACTTGGACCTGGCGTTATGGGAATGAGTAACAGGAACGCCGACCCGATATAAAGTTGAGAACAGAAGAGTTCTTTACTTATTGAGAAAGGAGTGAAGATTGCGCCATAGAAACGTTTGGTTGCAGTTTAAAGCTGAAGTTACAATGCCAAATGCCATTACAAAGTGTATCTATTCTTCTGGAGCTAAAACTTTCAACATTTTACAGTTTAAAATTGTGAAACTACTTGGTTTGGTATATTCGATTAAACAATTTTTATCGCGTCTTTAACTCACACAAACGTCACTGTTCGCAGGTAGGCTGTATTATAGATCCATTTTCATTATATTATCGGAGAATAGGGAATATTTTTTTAACCTTATATTATAAATTGTTTATCATAATAAAAATATTTACTCATTTTTACTAATTTTTCTTTATTTATTTAAAACTTTTTCTCCAATCCCTGTATTGTTACTTTAGGAAACAATAATTTTAAGTAGTACAAAATAAGAAGGTTAATGTGGCTATGCTGACACTGTTTTTGCTAAATAAAAACGAGATTTTTGCAAATGCTGTTTATGTTCAGTAGAAACAGAGGCATTTTGCTATAAAATCATAAAACTTGCATACCTAAGTATTTTGCCAGATTAGAAATTTATTTTTTTTGACAATTCCGATGAAACTTTCACAGTGGACAACCAGAAATACTTGCACAAACAAAGGCGGCTGTGAAAAAATGTTTGATTATTATTTTTTATTGGCAACAACATCGTTTTTATTTGTCTTCTACTAGCACTAGTGTCCCTTTTGCTAACAAGAAAGAAATCGGAGTCCGTTGGGAATTTTATCAGGAAAGAGAAGAATTTTGCGATAACTAATCTTTCGAAGTATATAGCCAGCAATACTTCCACAAGCAAAGAAGGTACGATAAAAATTTGAACGTAATAAAGTGTCATGATTATGACTAATAATCAAAACTTAATAAGGTTGTAATTCAAAACCAGAAGTTTTGCAGCCTTTTCGCCATGTAGCCTTATTTCGTTTCTCTTCATGTATTAAGGCTGCTTCACTAAATGGTTGTTCGACTGGCAATTCTACGCGATGTAAAATTTAAAAGGTTCTCTTAAGTTTCCGTAAAAATGCAGAACCAGAAACGGAAACAGAAGTCCAAAATAATGCAGAACTTCTGCATGTGCGGAACCAGAAGCAAATATCCATTAATTAATATTTAAAATGTTCACCTGTTTGTTAATTGCATTTTGATGTTGTTTGATGTTTGTGATATTTTAAAACTACCAGTGAGTTGCAATTGTCAT
Source organism: Philopedon plagiatum (assembly GCA_963971165.1). Classification (NCBI taxonomy): domain Eukaryota; kingdom Metazoa; phylum Arthropoda; class Insecta; order Coleoptera; family Curculionidae; genus Philopedon; species Philopedon plagiatum. The sequence continues at coordinate 37,757,352 of OZ020190.1, read as the reverse complement.
ATTTAATCACTCGGAAACTAAAAGCCTTTTTTTTAGCTTTCGAAAATGGAGATTTAGGGTTGTCACCTACTTACCAACTTCGCATCGCCTCGGCACACGCGGCTTGTTTTATACAGTTTTTAACAAATTTAGTGGGCTCATCAACATAAGCAAGTTCAAGTATCGTCAATGGATCGCCTCATCCGATGTTGCATTACCGGAGTAAAAAACATTAATTTATTCTAATTGAAAATCAGTCGCTCAGAAATAAATCAAGTTTTGATTTATGAGATTAGTCAACAGAAGATTTGGTTAATTGTTGCTTGTCACCTATTAGTTCTACGTATATGCTAAAGGGTTCTATGCAAAATTTTCGAAAATCGATGTTTCGAAAATATTTTCCCAAAAAATGAATTTTTAAAAGTATATTTTTTAGAAATACTGTTTTTCAAAAATTTGTTTTTAGTGTTTCGTAAAACAGAACACGTATGCAGCCCGTCCGTTCATCCGTCCGTCTGTGACAGACGATTTTCTCTGAAACTATTCGACGCAGAAATTTGAAATTAAGCACAGAGATACAGTGTGGTGGCCCAGTTATAGACGTGAAGTATAAAAAGGTAAATTTTGATTCTAGGGGTTAATTTGGGGGGGGGTAAATTCGGCAATGGAAATTTTTTTCAGGGGCATCGTGTAGGGTGTCAAATAAAAGCTTATTAAAGAACGAATTCAGCGATATATATGATGTACTTTTTATGCAATTTCTCAAACATTTTTCGGGGAAAACGCTTAAAAATTGTTGTCCCCCACCTTTATCACCAGAAGGGTCGCTCAGAAAAATCTGAAAAACATCATGAATATTGAGAATTAGATGTAGATTGAAAAATTATCAGGCTTGAAAAATTCTAGCGTGATCAATTGTTATAAACAATTTAATTGTTTATTTCCTTATAACTGCTGAACCATTGGTTTTAGAGAAAAAGTTTATCAACACAAAATATTTTTCACGATGTAAGGAATAACTTTTGTTCTTTCATGTTTTTCAAAATTTTTAATTTGGCCCATTCAGCTCCGCGCATACGCGATGTGATGCGGCGTTGGTGCCGTCAGCTGCGGCAGAAGGGCGGAGATCGGGTGGTCGAGGTTTGCTTAGATCAAGTGGAAGTTAATGGCACGGAACACTAATTATTATTGTGCCAGTATAGCTTGCAGTTGACCGAATTTTTTATATTTTTATAGATAAATTGATCGAAAATGAGATTTTCGAAAATACAATTTGTTAAAAATACATTTACATACTACATATCTTAAAGTAGCACTTTTAATTTAGGGATTGCGTTGGGCGCCAAATGTAGAGAGTAGAGTATCATTTTATTGGACCCCGGTATAGAGCATAAAATTTATAAATGTCTTACGTTTCTTATTATTATTGACATTTTTTTTTCTGATGCCATGTAATAAATAACACGTTTGAGTTTCAGTAACCAAAATAAGTTAGAAATAGTATTCCATGATCTTACTATATTTCTCATTTATTATTTACTGTTAATAAGAAAAGATACAAAACAGCTTCTATTTGCCAATTTTCACTGGCATAGACCTTCTTCTTCTTCTTCTTCTTCTTCTTCTTCAACACAACAAAAATAAATTATTGATCATATACTAACAAGTTATGAGATTAAAAAGTCCAGTCAACATGAATTTAATGAATTTCTAGAAAGAAAAGTACTACAAACAAAATATGCACGACACGATACAAACCGATAAATTTAAGACTTCTTAAGCAAGGCAATTATTGTGTAGTTAACTTGAAAAAATTTTGAAAATGCAGCACTGATACTAACTTAATAAAAACTAAAATTTAATCAAACCAAAAAATATTCATAATTTTTCACAGTATAATCAGCGTATAATTTTTTGATGCATAACAAAAAATGCTTATCATTGATCACAAGATTGTGACACTATATGTATTTCACAGTAGGTACATATGTATATTATTAGTAAATCTACAATATAAAATTTTCAAGTATTGTATGATACACAAGGATTTAACCATAAAATATCGGAATTTTATTGTTGATCGTCCATTTCAATCCTGTGTAGTTTTTATCTTTTACATTAAACTGCTCAAATATTTTAATCAATTAGCTAATTCCTGATTAAACTGCTTTGCGAAGCCGAACTTTATGATAAGTTACAATGCATACAACATACAAGTAATATAGTAAGTTGTACTATCAGCCATCACTTCAAGTGGTAACGCTGGCCTAAATTTCATTTCCGGCGCGCAGCCAGCGCAGCGATTCAAAAATAGCGGGCAAGTTATACAGAACTGTTCATTTCAAGCACAAGCAAGCAAGTCAAGTGTTTTGTTTCAAGAATTAATTGTCATTTTTTTAAGGCAAACCTCTTTGCTTTTGTTTCTCGTCGGAGCCATTTTGATTTTCCTAGAATCGCTGTCCAATTATGCTTGCTCAACTGTTTAATAAATGAATTACTCTTTTGTAATTCCATTAACTTTAAAAGTTCCAGATGAACCTATTATATTATTGGAGAATTACGTTTAAATTTAAAATAAATTTAAGGTTGGATGGCTTAAAGTATGAACAGGAATATTTCTGGTCAAGTGTGAGATTGCGCTTTTGTTCATCAGGATACACGGCGCCTAGTAATCATACTAGGTCAACAATTTTAACTGAAACTTGGCCAAGAACCGTGTTATTGTTGTTATACAGTATGTCCGCGGATGGGGTTTAGAAGAGGACGAATGGACCAAATTTTGTAAGATACGTAATCTTATAGTTGATCAGTTATATCTTGACAGGTTTTTGTCCTGTAATTGGTAATAAGTCGTCATTAAAAACTTATGACTTATTGCTTGGTTTCCAAATGATTTTCATCTTGGAACGAGTTAGGGGACGGACGGGCAAAACCTTGGATGAATTAGAAAGGATTCGGTGTTCCGTATACTGTGAGCGTATCGAACGTCTAGCCTGTTTATTCGTTCTTTGTTATGAAAACATCTTACCCTAGAGGTCCAGTTTACGAACTTAAGGAAATACGTAATTGAGTCAAGACTAGTATAGAGAGATAAAATAGCATTGGAGTGTTGGAGCTCAGAAGTGTTGCTGTCTCTGTTGGTTGCTTAGGAAATACGTCTGAACACTCGGTTACACATATGTCTTGGTCTAATGAACTAAAAAAGAAAAAGTGCGACTTATAGATTTATAAATGACTCGGAGCGACTTTAAATAAGCCTTTAGAAATAGAGTAAGTTCGGGTAAAAGTACGCGGCGGGGTAAAAGTCCGTTTCGCGATTCTAAGCACCTCGTAGAAGCGGCATCGCCACATATACGTCACACCAACAGTGCAACCAACCCTAAGCTACTTTATAGTAGTTAGTCTGGTTTAGAGCGCGAATAGGAGCAGTCATGCGGTAAGTTCCAAAAATCACGTTTTTGATCTAATTTTTTGCATGAAAGTAATAGGTTATAAAATGGTAATCCAAAGCAGTTAATGCATAATATTTGTGATAATGTTTAAAAAGGTATCCTGTGTATATAATCGAGAGCAAACGGTTTAATATTAGGATTATAGGTTAGTTTTTTCTGGATTCATCTTGAAAATTTAGCAGTGGGGTAAATGTACGCTTCTTTTCGGGGCAAATGTACGCGCGGACTTTTACCCCCTTTTTTGTTTTGTTTCAGAGTCTATAAACGAAAAACAAATCGAAAACCGATTACAGAAGCAATGCTTCAAGAAACCCAGCGAAGAAAGGCAAATGGGGAATCGATTCGAGGTATTGCAAGAGATTTTGAAGTCGACGAGTCATCATTAAGAGCACGTCTAAAACGGGGTTATGGAGTAAAATCTTTAGGACGCTTCAAAAATTTTTTTTAGCGATGAACAAGAGCGGGAACTAGCGGAACACTGCAAACAAATGGACCAAAGGTTCTACGGTGTAACGAGAAAGATGTTTAGGAAAATGGCTTATGAGTTCGCAGAGGCGAATGATATTCGCCATAAATTTAATATCCTAACAAAATTAGCAGGAAAAGACTGGACGCAGTCTTTTTAAAGAAAAACACAATTTATCGCTAAGAACACCCCAGAAAACTAGCTTAGCCAGAATTATGGGATTCAACAAGATACAAGTTAAACAATTTTATAATAACTTGACAAAGCTTATGTCTGATTATGCGTTCCCTCCAAGTAGGATTTATAACATGGACGAGAGCGGTATAACCACCGTGCCAAACAAAATACCAAAGGTTATGGCTACTAAAGGAAAACGTAGCGTAAACAAAGTGACATCAGGTGAAAGGGGACAATTAATTACCACAGTCTGTTGTTTTAGTGATAGTGGACATTATGTACCACCGGCATTAATATTCCCAAGAAAGCGAACAAAACCTGGCCTTATGATTGGTGCACCACCTGATTCGACACTCTTTGTCAGCGATTCAGGATACATAAACTCGGAGCTTTTTATTGATTATTTAAAGCATTTTCAGAAACATGTAAAAGCAACTAAGGAAAGCCCGGTCTTATTGGTACTGGACCATTCTTCCCACTGTAGCCTTGATGCCATCATATTTTGCACAGAAAATTTCATACATCTCTTAAGTATTCCGCCACATTCTAGCCATCGAACGCAACCCCTGGATAGGTGCTTCTTCAAAGCATTAAAGGATTATTATGGCGAATACTGCGACCAGTGGCTAGTAAATCACCCTGGTCGTACAATAACCCAAGACAATCTACCCGAAATATTTGGACAAGCCTATAATAAGGTATGCACTATTGAGAAAGCCGTTAATGCATTTAAAATGTGTGGAATTGTGCCTGTAAACAGGTTTTTATTTTCTGAGGAAGATTTCTTACCGGCAACCGTAACGGACCAAAGTCTACCCCAAAAAACACCGAGCAACCAATTGGAAGTTGAAGACGCTTCTTCTTCAAGTGACGATGATATCCCTTTAAAACTGTTGGTGAAGAAACGATGTTTGCCTTCTATCAACTTTGATATGGGTCAAACTTTGATTTTGATTCTATCAACCTCAAAATCCCTTCTCAGTAGTTCTTCCACAAAATCAGATAGCCCACAACCTTCGACTTCAAAGATTGACAGCCCCCAACCATCTATCCCCAAGTCTCTTAAGGAACTTTTTCCATATCCAAAAATTTCACAAAATCGTAAACGCACGAGAAAAGGTAAAAAATCCACAATTCTCACTTCAACACCTAACAAAGACGAGTTTGAAAATGAACAAAACGCTAAACTAGAGAAGCAAAGGAAAGTTGAAGCAAGGAAGATCATTAACAAGGGAAAAAGGGCATTGGCAGAATTAGAAGATATAAATCAAACTGAAAGCAGTTATCCACCATCAGCTATTTTTTGTCCAGCGTGCGAGGAAATTTATACAGAACCTCCAGTAGAAGACTGGATTCAGTGTTCTGGCTGTTCCTCATGGTGGCATGAAAATTGTTCCAGTTACGAGAGTGGCCAATTTCTGTGTGATTTATGCTTCCACTGATTACCTATCTTATATTTGTAACTTTGTAGAATTTGTGTTTCAGTTTTTATATATTTTTCTTGGTTATTTTTTAATATTCATATGAAAGTTTGTTCAAACTTAAAGTCTGAATTATGCTGTTTTATTAAACGTTCATTTTTCATAATAGATAAACCGTAAAAATATTAAATTTAGTTTTATTTTAAAAGGAAAAAGTGAAAGAAAATTATATGCGGACTTTTGCCCGCACTCATGCGGATGTTTACCCCATATAGTGGGGCAAAAGTCAGATTTGACAAGTGCCTTAACTTTATCTCTTAAAAAAATTTGTAATTAAAAATTATACTTTCTGATCCTGGAATTTTGTAGACAAACGATAATAGAATTCAATAAAAAATAATAATTTAATTTTGTCGAAAATTAGCCATTCCGGAGCTTTAAATTAGTTAGGTGCGTACTTTTACCCGAACTTACTCTAATGTATTTAAGAGCTTTCTAACCTAAATTTATTATTATTTAGCAGAAAATAAAATATTTTATGGCTTTTGTTACTTTTAGTAAATCTCGTGATGCTTCTAACGTATTTTTTGTACAAAAATACACAGTAAAATAAGATATGGCCAATGTTTACAAATTGTGTTTACAGTGTCGCTTAGAATGGTTTATTTCGGTTTCAAAGAATGTTAAATTATCCCGTATCCATTCTTAATTCATCCAAGGGCAAAACGGATATGATAAGTTTAATACCAAAAAATATAGGTTATAAAGATATTTTTATTTTTTAATATCAAAGGAACAAATCTTTTACATATTAAGTTTATTAAAAAAAAATGCAACAGTTCTTTCAAAATACAAACTAAAAAAAAGCATTTTATTTGTTTTGCCCAACCATGGCGGGCAAAACGAATTTTGCAGGCGGGCAAAAAGAATATATATAGATACCTAAATAAAACACTTAAGTTTAAGTTAGTCATTGCATTCTTCACAGAAGTAGGAACCACGTCCAGAGTAAGAAGAACAACCTTCGTGCATGAGTCCATTTTGAGCAGGTGGAACATTGTATCCAATACTCTCTCGATTGACTTACATATTTTTCAGTACGGACGGTGCAAAAATACTCACAATCTTGATTTTCTTTATTTTTTGGAACACTTCGAGCTTGTGCTTTCTTTTTTTTGCGTTTGACGGTTCCGGTTCATCAGAGAAGACTTTTTCTTTGCCGAAACAGAATCGAATTTCTGCCGTTGTTCATCTTTTACTGGAGTGCTTCTTACGATTTCAGCCTTTTGCGACCTTTATTGTTTTGTTTATTAACTCATTGGAATTGATCGAATTTCTTTCAAAATATCGATATCTGACTTCTGGCAATATTAACAGTGGTATTTAGTGGTAACAATGGTTCGTTTTTAGTACCAGCTTTACAAACTTCAGATGGGGCAAAATACTCTTTACTAATTGCATGTCTATTGATTGGATAGATACCACTTGATCGAAAGCCACTAATGGCATTAGCCTGAGTTGCTCCTTTTAAATAGGCTGCAGAAAAAAGCTTAGCCACAACGAATTGATTTATTATTCTCCCGGAATGTTCTTTTTGAAACACATTACACTGAGAAAAAAGCTAATTATTCCTTATAAGAATTCGTAAACTCTTTATGCAACTGTTTAATACTATATGGGACAGCAACGCGCTTTGCTGCTTCAATACAACAAAAATTGCTAGACCGTCTTACTGTGGTAGCAATATGGTGACTTAGTCAGTAAAAAATTGAAAGCATAACCAAAATACAGCTTTTTAATAGGCATTAATCCTCTAGATTTTTATAGTAACCAACCAGTAATATTGGGAATATTATGTAGTTTTATAACTATAATAATATAACTTACAGTTGTAATAAAACGGGACAACAATCATAATAACCCTTTTTTCGTACCGTTATTAACCAGTATAATAGCCACTAAAATTCCGTTGTATAGTCGTTATAATACGAAATAGCAGCTTGTATAACCCAATTTTTTTGCGCTAACGAAACTGTGTCGTATGCTGTATGCATCTATCTTATTGCCTGTAAAATTTGAGACTGTTACCCTTAACATTCAGTTGTATTAGGACTGCTTGTCTTATTGCTGGGGTTACTTAATATTTCGAATTGCAGTTATAGAACTGTTTCATTAGAGTAGCAACATTTTCTCATAGGTATACAGGGTGTTATTAGTGGGTTTCTGTTAGGTGCAAATTATTGGAAAAAACTTTTTATGCAAGAAGTTCTTATAATTATAAATATAGCATATTTTAGAATTACTCTCAACAATATAGGATCTATTAAAAAAGCGTGATAATACAAAAATCAGTTATATTATTAAGTTTTTGGTTTCCTCTTAACATTTCAAATTAATTTTGTGAAGTGTCCAATACTTATGTAAGTTCACTTGTTTTCAAAATGTAGTTAGTTGACAATTAATCTGTTTCAGCTTTGAAGTTTCGAAAACGGTTTGAGATATCACTCAATTACTTCCCTCTCAGTTTCAATACTGTAATTTAGTACTGTATTGTCTTAGTACTGACTCTACATAGTACCAGTAGTATCACAAATAGAAAAGAACTTGATACTAGTGGTGTGAAACTTCAATTCGTTTTCCGATAACTGAGTCCGTTTTCAGATATCGAGCTGTAGGATATCAAAGTTAACTTAAATTGAAGACATTATTCACAAAATTAATTCGCATTTTTCCATAGACCTCGTATAATTGAGAGTATTTTTAAACACTGATAATTAATACTTTGGTATAAAATGATTTCTCTTGTTCCAATGATTTGCACAAACAACTAAGACAACAACAACAAAAAACACAAACCCACTAAGAACATCACATCACAACATCCCCAATCTGTCGAAATTTTAATTTGAAAAGATCAAATAGGGACATACCGAAACGCAAAAAGCTCATACTTGGTCTTCTCCTAGAGCCATACTAAAACGATAAACCGCCGATGGGCAATGATATTGTGCGGAAATGGTAATCCCGCCCTCTTTTGGGATTTTAAATAATAACAGATACAAAAAGATTTTTTATAGTTGCATGACAATTTTGCGAAGGTAATAAAGCGTTGTATTATTCTTATTAACGTGTAGTAGTAAGAAATGAAATTTTTACCCTTATTTGAAAGTTGTATTGGGACTGGACGGCATAAGACAGAATTATATTGGTAATGTTATTAATGCATACTGTTTATAAATGCCGTTCTAGCAATTTAGGGATTGCTGTAGTTGTTAACCTGTGTTACTACACCAATAGTTTAAATAATACTGGTTAATAAAAAAATTGTTATCCGTACAAAATAATTCTTAGCAGTACTGTTTTATTAGATCATTTTCCTCAGTGTAACTTCAATTTTAAAGTATTTCTTCACTGGACCATACACAGACACATCGAGAGGTTGGAGGCGATGCGAGGTATGCGGGGGAATCGAGAGAAAAATTAAATGATTTTGTAAGGCAACGTCAAGAGCAGCGTAGCTTTTATGTGATTCGAGATTATCAAGAATCAACAGTGCCCTGGCTGCAGTAGGTCGTACTTTTTGTACAAATGTATAAAGCCAATTTTGAAACTTCTCAGCGTTAACCCATCCACTATCTGTTACCGTTGCCTCAGAACCTGGCGGAGCCCCATCTAGCAGTCGTTGATCAAATTTCTTTCGTTTGAAGATAAAGAAATGTGCAATATATGAAGCCGCAACACTGCAACAACAAATAACAGTTGTTAAGACACCTCTTTCATTGCTAGAAATCATTCCTACTTGCTTCTTTCCAGATTTGGACAAAATTTTTGGCAACTTTGTGGATGTGGTACTCAGTCCAGTTTAATCCATATTAAAGATCATCTCAGGCATAATTTTTTTTCAATTATTTCTTCCAACAAATTATAAAATCTGTCGCCGTCTTCACAGTTAAACCTCTTTGCTCTGGCAACTGAAGTACTCTCAGTATTAAATTTTTAAACCAACCTTTGCCGGCTACATTTTGTGTAGAACATCCCTCTTTTTCCTATTTTTTTTTGCAAACTCTCTGGCTAACTGAAGAAATTCTAACCGTGTAGAACCATCGAAAATAGAATCCATCTTATTCACATAATGCAGTACTTAATTCAGTTTATTCTTCTGGGGTGAAAACTGTAGAAAATCGACCTAACGTTTTGTCAACACGACTCGACTTTATATGTCTGTGAACTGTGGCATAAGGAATTCCATATCTTCGGCTTGCATTTAGAATGGAGGTTCTGTTGGTTTCTAAAATAGCATTTTTAGGTTTTTTCTGACCAATTGGCTCTATTGGTCTTTCATATATAGTTGTATACCATCTGGAAAATAAAAAAAAATCCGTTCGAGTTCAAAATTTATTAGAAACGGTGTGCTGAAATAAGGCGGTAAAAATGGATATTATTCATTTTGCCCGCCCAACACTAATAAGTTATATCCAGCTGCAAAATACACATACATATTTTGAAATAAAATCTGTTATCAGTTTATTTATCCTTTATAAATAAATTTATACCCTCATCCACAAGGTATTAATAAGTGAATAACTTACCGTGATGTATTGATTTTTATTTGCTAAAATCGCTTTGCCGGTCGTTAAAAATTGATTGGGTTGACAGCGTGCTTGGCGGTCAACTGTACTGATTTCATGCGGTTGGGTTTGCTTGGGTTTGCAACTAACATTGTCCTTTTCTTTATAAATTTGCGAAAAACTCAGAAATAAATTCATAGTGTTAGTTACATTAACAGTATATACACAGTTCAGTGGCGGCTGGTGAAATTTCAAAGTTGTATACCTCTGTTCCTACTCACAGGACCCGTACCAAATTTAGGGGTTTCAATAGTGAGCCCACTGGGAATGTATTGGTAAAGAGAAAAACATTTTGTAATTTGCGAAAAAAAGTTAAATTTTTGGTGTGCCCCTCCTAAGAAAAAACTGAACACGTCTAGGGTATTGTATTTATTATTTTTTCTGAACAAATTTTACATCATTTTGTCGACAGTTTTTAAATTTTGAGAGAAAAAAATGTGTTAGTAGAAAGTTATAGTCATTTGAATTTTTTTAACTCTAAAATATAATTAAAAAAAAAATTCAAATGACTATAACTTTCTACTAATACACTTTTTTCTCTCAAAATTTAAAAACTGTCGACAAAATAAAGTAAAATTTGTTTAGAAAAAATATTATCTAAAATACCTAGAAGAGTTAATTTTTTTCTTAGGAGGGGCACGCCAAAAATTTAACTTTTTTCGCAAATTACAAAATGTTTTTTTTTCTTTACCAAAACATTCCCAGTGGGCTCACTATTAAAACTCCTAAATTTGGTACGGGTCCTGTAAGTAGGAACAGAGATATACAACTTTGAAATTTTACCAGCCGCCACTGACACAGTTACATATAACACAGTATTATTATTCTTACACTTGTCAGTTTAAAAGTTTGGGTTGTCAAATTAGACCAGAATAGCGTTGGAGAATCAGGAAACTTCATAGAAACTTAGTATTTGGAAAATTAGCACTTGAAACTTTTGCCCCGCGCGTACTTTTGCCCCCCTCTACTCTACTGGTCTCGAGAAAAACCCAAATTTAGAGTAATGAGGCGAAGACAATATTTTACAAAAGTGAACGTGTGGTGCGCGATATCTATCCATGGCATTATGTCCGTATTATTTAAAAATTGCACTTGAGTAAGAAGTATTTTGAATTAAATAATTGCTTCATTTAATAAAGATATTGACAAACATGTTCCTAGGTGTCATTATTTATTGTTTAATATGTAGAAACCAGTAGTCTGATTAGAGATGTGAGAGAGAATAAAAGAATAAGAAATAAATAAAATAAATTAGAAAAAAAAAATAAAATAAAAAGAGAGTTTAAAAAAATGATGTGATAAAACTCGTTACTTTTAATATTTACATCGTTTAATGAAATCTTGTACTTTGGCTTAGAATTTAAAACATATTTCATATTGTTCTTTTGGTAGAAAATGATAAACAAGGTACCTATGTTTACTCTTAGGCAAAATAACCTGTTCGTATTTTTTATGCTCCCCGTATAAAAAAATTAATTTTTCATAACGCGAACCTTATTTACTTCACAAGCAAAAACTTTTTTCTCCAAATGACATTAAAAGCGGCCTTTTAATGACACTTGGCAGGCTTAGAAGTTGTACTTTTAATGCCTAGGCAGAAAAAGTCCAATTTTACTGCCTAGGCAGAAAAAGTTCGGAAAAATAGACAATCAGCACATCTTCAGAGAAAGATCCTATATTTTTCTTCTGTCTATATTCCATGAATCTGCTGTATGTGAGTTCATATACAGTTCTTGATTTTTTTGGTAAAAGGTTAAATTCCACATCTCGCGCCTGGTCTCTTATCTCAGGTGGTGTTAATTGCATCAATTCATCCTCACTTTGCAGTAAATCCATTTCTAACATGACAACTTTTCAAAATTGACAATGACAAAGTAAACAGTAAACAAACATATTCAACAAACATCATCAGCGGTAAACATAGTAACGCAGGGCCCGGTTACCTTTGATAAAATAATTTAGTTATTTGGATATTGATAATGAAACGCAATTTAAATATGGAAAAGTCGATTTTGCGTGGAATTGGAACAAATTTGAAGAAAAAATTATATGTTTCACACGGCAGAAAAGCAGATTTAATGCCTTGGCTGGTTTCATAGCCTCGCTACGCTCGGCTATGAAACACCAGCCGCGGCATTAAATCTTGTGCTTTTATGCCTAGTAAAACAAATAACTATTTTTAGGAGTGACATTTTTAGGTATCTTGCAAAATTTGGTCCATTTGTCCTCTTCTGTACAGACATACCGTATAATAGTTTGATTCTAATTTATAGGCACCATCAAATATTTAAATTTAATTTATTAAGCATAAATTACTACTGAATTAATTAAAAACGCAAAAAAGCATTTAAATAGACACTCAACTATAATACTAAATAGTAATCGTTTATTATTACCAGTAAATGACTATTAATTTCCTTTTTTCTGATGACAGGTTCAAAAAATGAATAAGGTATTTAATGGAAGCGCAGCCGCCAAGTTTCACAAAAATTTAGGGGGAGAGCTTATGTGTTCGCCGAGAAATTAATTTGAAATGTATTTTATTATAAAAAAGTTACATTATTTTTATCTTATTACATATTATAAAATGACGAAGTACCCTTTGGTGGCACTCGTTTAGACATACCACCATCAGAATCTGAAGAATACGCTAAGCAAGTGTACCACATATTTCATATGAAGGTACCCCCCTGAAAAAAAAAGGTCATGCAAAATTAAAATTCAGTATTGGTTTATCAAGTTTAATTAGTTTAATTTTAAATGCAAATACAATGTTTTGAGCAGTGAAAATGAAAAAAATATTGGGTCTAAAATTACAGGCTACTCAAATTTAGGTCACTCATGAGTATCTCACATGATTTTTTTTTATTTTGTGGCGTTTTCAATATGTCTTTTCCCGAGCTTCCCCATGAAAGTAAACTTTGAAACACGAAAATTTCAAAATAGGACCATTTAAAAAAAATAAACCTAAAGATAGTAAATTTAATAACCTTTCAAACCCTATAGTGCATATTATGGACCTAGATCGAATTCGAAGCAAAAATCTGGTTGTTTCCTCCGAGCGCGCAAGAAGTCCCCTGGACATCAACAACATGCTATACGGGGGACTCCTCTACAGCATTTGCAATTGCGTTTTTCTCCTTCGGAAATAATGCTAGGCAGTTGATTTTTTTTTTCATTTTGAAGGTGAGCACTTCTTGAATATTATATCAAATTTAGTCCAGAATTACTTCCATTCATCGAAATTGCATCGAATTCCAATGTATACTTTCACGCACCCGCGCTATTATGATTATCAGTTAGTATTATCTACTATACTAATTATTTCTAATGTGAATAGTTTAATTCGAGGGACGTAATGAATATTTTTAGGCGATAATACCTAGTTATAACATTTAGTTGAATTATCCAAAGTTTATAAAACTGAGAATTTAATTATTCGGGTAACAATTAGAGGTAAGTACTTAAATTCACGAAACTGTTTTTTTTGCGGTAAGTTTTTTTCAAAGCTAATTGAGAAAGTGCTTCCGTGAGATAGGTCTCTAACCGTCCGCTTTTATTAAACGGATTACAGCATCTATCTCGAAATGAGTTTGACATGTTCACAAATTAATATACGACATTATACTAATGATTAGGGTTCGTAAATAAACCCTGACCATTGGCGGCGGAACCATAAATAAACTGTTTAAAAGTAAGAGATAATTTATAATACTAAAAACATTTCCCAGGAAATATTCTGCGATGGCAGGTGACTTCTACTAACGTTTGGTAACCTGTTCCCACAGCAAAGCATGTCTTGACATGTCTTGACATGTCGATGTATTGACACGGTGCAGCCGCGAGTCGCGACACATCGCGTAGCTATAGTTCCGGCGCCTATGGTCTGGCACTCTGGCACTCTGATTTACGAACCCTACTAATGATAGAAAGTGGACATATACATATTTATAAAATGTACATATAATTACCAACAACCCAGACCGAATATATTTAATTCAGAAACTTAGTAACCTTAATGCAGTGATACGCAAAATCCCATAGACAAGGTCTAAGCAAAATCCTCTGTACGCCCTCTAGTGGTTACAAAATATACTGATGAATAATGTTAATAGCTCGGTTACAGCGCTGTAAGTGCGTGAAAGTATACATTTGAGTTCGACGCAATTTCGATAATGGGAAGTAATACGGGACTAAATTTGATAAAATATTCAAGTAGAGAGAATTAGCTTCACAATGAAAAAAAAAATCAATTTTCTAGCATTATTTCCGAAGAAAAAAAAAGCAATTGCAAATGCTTTAGAGAAGCCCCGTTTAGCATATGTAATGTTTATGCAACGCGCAGGTGACTTTTTGCGCGCTCGGAGGAAAAACCCCAAGCAGAGTAGAGAAATGGGGTTGGGTTTCTAATAATTCTACCGTGCCCCAAGTTTTCGCTTTGAATCCGATAGGTATGCAATATAGGTAGGGTTTAAAAGCTTATTAAATTTACTAGGTCCAAATGGGCAGAAGACAAATAAAAAAATGCTAGAATATTAACCCTTTCATCTTAATCAAACAATTTGTCCATTGCATCTAATCTAAGTTAGTGATGTAAATATTCGGATGATTTTGATATTCGGAACATACGGAATCGGATGAAAGTAATATTAATTAATCGGCACGGTGATCCAATCCTTATCGTCGTATGCGTATTCATAAAGTACTATTATAATTTTTTATTTTCCAAAGAAATATTTTTTTTAGATTACGTACGTTTAACAAACCCACCCATTTGTTGTTTCGTTTTTTACTTGTTTTATGACTGTTACTTAAGAATAAATATTTTGAATTATTATTATGTACCTATTTTATTATACATTACATTATTACGTATTTATTAAAATTAATCTAAGACCTATTAAAACAATCATATTTGAGTATATTTTAATTTAAAACTGCGTTCTACGAGCTGCTAATGAACTATCAATACTCACAAGCATGGATTATTATTATTATTATTATTATTATTAGAGAGTATTCAATTATTATATAAAATAATATTTAATTTTTAAACATATAATTATTCTTAATAATTATTATGGCACATCCACTATTGAGATGCTACGTTTTAATTTTCTAATAAAAATATTGTCGTTGTCCAACACCGATCGGCGAATATACAATAAAAAGAAAACATGGCATCGATGCTTCGCTGCCCGTGTATTCACAGTTCCGTTAGATTCCGTGTGCTGTGTAAACTGTGTTTACGTTTCGGATAGTCTATCAAAATCATCACGCACGGAATAAAAAATACGAAACCCTGTTGGTCATCGCGACGGGCGACGCGACGGGTCGCTCGGAACTTGACGATATACGCGGTTATTGAGAATTAATTCGAATTCGACAGCCTATAAAGCGGTTCTGTCTGCTTTACATCAGTAATACCCGATTCCATATTACGTATGAGCTATTCGGATTAATAATAATAATAATAATAATAATAAAGATGTTTATTTATGCCAATAAAACAATTAAAAATATAAATATAAAAATGATAAAGTAAAAAAGAAAACCAAAAAATGACAGTAGTATACTAGTTGGCATAAATAGGTAGGGTTTTGATATATAAAAAATCATTCTTCCAATCCTACCCTTATTAAATAATTTTTTATATTTTTTTTGAAAGTTATATAGCTTAAGCCCGTCAGACTAGAAGGAATATTATTATAAATTACAGAAGAGTTATATTTAAACGAATACTTATATTTTTCAGTATGATGTTTAGGTATTTCTATTGCGTTCTGATTTCTAGTATTAACATTATGAATATTATTCCTGAATTCAATTTTTTCAAATAAATATCTTGGTTTCTGAGTTAAAATTATTTTATAAATAAAACAGGATATGTGGATTTCGCGTCTTTTTTCTAATTTAATTAAATTATGTTGGTCAAAACTAGGTGATACGTGATCATACTTTTTTAGCCCTACTGAAAAACGAACACAGTTATTTTGAAGAATTTGTAATTTCTGTTTATCTTCGTTACTGATATTTTTGTGATAAATGATATCACAGTAATCTAATCCACTTAGAATAATTGAATCAACCAGTCTAAGTTTAGTATCGGTATTTAAGTAGTCCTTAAAGTTATATAAAATTCTTAGTTTGTAGTATGCTTTTTTAATTATATTTTTTATATGTTCATGAAAATTAAGATGCTGATCAAAAATTACGCCAAGATTTTTGCCAAATTCGATTGACGGTATCTTAAAACTATTGTTTAGAACAATTTTAAAATCAGAATTATTTTTTATTTTAGTGATTAGTGTTTTAGGACCAGTTAAAATTAAGTTAGTTTTATTTTCATTTATTTTTAATCCGTGATCAGTTATAGTTTTCGAAATATTTAAAATATCCTTATTGATTAAGGAAATACTATTTTTTAAATCTGTGTACTTGATTGAGTGGTATATTTGAGTATCATCTGCAAAAGCTAAAAGATTACCGTGTTTAATAGATAAATGAAAATCAAAAGTGTATATAATAAACAATAAAGGGCCTAATACTGATCCTTGTGGAACACCTCTAGAATATTTTGATATCAACGGATATTTTAATTCGGATTCTTACAACACTAACTGAGTAGACCAACCGTTCTGTGTTTTTTTTCAAAAAACATCTTTTTCGATGTTAAATTAAGTAAATTTTTTCGCAAAATATCTTTTTCGACAGATGCTTTTTCAGAAATGGATTTACAATTTTTTTTTTACTTTCTAAAATACATTTCCGAAAACATATTTTTTAGAAAACATAGTTTTTCAAAAATTAAATTATGAAGTCTAGCTTGGAAAATGTCAATGAAAAAAAGATAAAAAAGATCCTAAACTAACCTAAAAGAACCGTTGCCTGTGTTCGGCCGTTATGTTTCCTTGTGTCTGCTATGTAGTAAATTACTTTTTCAAAAAAATAGTGTTTTGATTAATATGAATAATCGAATTACTTTTCGAAACAATGTTTGAAAGAATGTACTTTCAAAAAACATGTTTTTCTCAAAGAATTTAGTTTCGAAAAGTGTTTAAAAAAAAATCGAAAAGTTGAGTTTCGAAAAAAATCGGAAAACATCCCTAGTTTTCGAATAAAACTGTATTATCGAAAATGTTCAATTTTCGAGAAAATACCTTTTCGAAAAAATGTGTTTTCCAAAATGTTGGAACAAATTGGAACGTGGTAGTTTTTTTTCTATTATGCTTTTGTAAAATTAGCGGTATCTACATGTTTTTTTATCTGAGACAGCCCACGTAGACTTCAACCCTAAGTACTAAAGTACCGTGGGTGCCTGAAGAAAAGGGAAATGAAATCTATTGACACGGAATTTAAAGGATTGGAGGCTGGGAGGGGAAGTGAAAACATCTGCAGGCAATTCGTTCCATCCTGGAGACTCTAGATATGAATGGGCGAGAGAAGTGGCCAGCGCGATGTCCTGATTTGACTTCGGCTGATTTTTTTCGGTAGGGAGCATTAAAGGACATAGTTGATAATGTTCTGATTCATTATAACATTTGGGAGAACGAATAATAAATGCATTCCATACAATTAAAGGCAGATCAATACTAAGGGCGGTTCAAAAACCAGTAGAAATATCGAAAAATGTATTCTGGCCAATGGTAATTTATTTGAGCATTTCTAATCTTGTTAAAAAATTTGTTTTTGATATTTGGATTATTGTGTCGTTTTAAAGCAATTAAATTAGTAACAAAAATAATGTTATTTAGTGTTCAGTTTCTTTCTTTATTATAAGTGATAATGCTTCAGAATTTATAAGAAACTGAGGGAAATGTGCCAATTTGGTAAGTACTGACGACAAACAATTATTACTTCAATGACCTTTGTCAGTAGCGGATCCAGGATTTTGCTGGGGGGCGACTCGAGCCGATCGTGCCAAATTTTATAACGGGTTAAAAAACACGTAAAATAAATTACAACCAATTAACCTTTATTTCAAAATTTTGGAGTAACAGAAAACATCTATAAAATAAATTAAATTTTTCTTTTATTTTTCCCAAACCTGTTTATAATATTTTCAGTATTTAAATGTATATCTTGAACCTTTTCTAATTCTATCAACACCCAAATAATTCATGAATTGCAAGAAACAACGACACAATACACGATAATATTTTAGATGCTTTGAACTGTAAAATCTAGTCAAATTGTGAACATACATAATGTGTTTAAACTTATTTAAACTAAGAAATTAATAATTTTATTAGGGTCCCTTCTTAAGACGTTTTTTGGTGTAGACAAATATTTTGGTAGATTTGTAAATAGGCGGATACTGCGCCATTCCCTTAATTTAGGACACGATAAAAGAAACTCGTGAGTACTGCCATTTTTATCTTTGGGTGTTTCATTTCTAATAATGTTACTTACATTAAAATGTTTACAACACACAACTGAAGAACGAATTACTGAGAAATATTTTTATTTTCATCGTCTTTCGGAAAACTAAACGTTGTTTCATAATCATCTGTTTTAATAACACTATCATAATTTGTTGTACAGCCCGGCACAAAACATTAGGTACATCACTTTAGATCAAGATAAAATAACAATTAGTAGCCGTAAAAGTCTAAATTAAAAACTGTGCAGTCATAAATTAATAGTAGATATTTAACACTAAGCACTTTAAAATCCAAATCACTCATACTCTCATACACCATCTTAGCAAAACTTCCAGGAAGACACATCAGACAAACACCCTTTACATAGTTACATTAATCACTTTAAAGTAAAAATGATTAATATTACTTATTGTTCAACAATGTCGTTTCCGACTATAGCAAACAATATATTTAATTTAAAAAACCGCCGCGGCTATAAACTTTAGGAAACAGGTTGGCATTTTTACAGTTGCGTACACGCGTTTACACGATATCAACTGTTTACTATTTTCAGCCCCCGTTCTGTGTTGCCAGATCATCTCTTCCTGGCTTCCTTGTTAAAGAAGGCTGTGGCTGTAAGCTCTTGTGTTAAGACGAAACGCTTTTTGATTTTTTAAATAAATCAAATAGTAAATTGAAACTGAGCCTTTTCTTATATTTATTTCCCTGGGCAGCGCATCACGTATATCCAATTCCTGCTGTGATTAGGGCTCAGGGGGGGGGGGGGGCGAAACCCCTTTCGCCCCCCTGAATCCGCGCCTGCGGTAGTACAGGGATAAATCCCCAATAACGAACTTTTTGGAAGAAATAAAATAATGCAGTTGGCCTATTCTTTTTAATCGAATTTCACTTTTAATTAGTGAATATGATGGCTCCAGCTTTTCTTTATTTATTAGTTCAAAATTATTATAAGTTATAGAAAAAAATATGAGAAATCACTCGATATTCATATCTGGTAAAACATTTTAGGGAACCTTTAGGGTACCTTCAAATTATAAAGACGAAATTCGGGATCTACAGTACACGCCCCTTTTTGGAAACTGAAATAAATACGCTATAGTAAAAATCCCTTTATTCTTCATCACCTCAGCCATTCTCAAGAAAGTTATTAGAAGTCAATAGCATACCTTTGTGTTAATCAGTCTCCCCCTACGATGTTTTAAATTTTAATCCCCTCCTTTTGGGCTCATTGTCGTTCCCATTTTAATAATTAGCCAGCTGTAGGGTTGGCCCAGACTCCAATAACGTTTAGAAACTGTATAAAGTCAACAGAAACTTTTAAAATCCCTATTAAATATTTATGCAACCCTTTTTAACTTCAATTAAATTGGGGACTTTATATTGTCCAGATACGAACTTGGGGCGATAAAATTTAGTTGGTCGAGTTAATGGATTTGCCTTTAGTATAATTTTATAGTACTTGTTAAATGTTAACTTGGTGAAAATTATGATTTATTATTTAGATTAAGCGCTTGGGGTAGTTTATCGTATTTACAGTTTCGCCATTTGAAGCGCTCTATATATCCAAGGATTTAAATAAAGAAAAGAAGATAGAAGCCATGTATCAGACTGCATATACCGGATGACCCAGGTTACCTCCGACATTTTTTTCGTAATTTTTAAAATGAAAGTATAAAAATTTCACTAGCGTCTAGCCGGTACCTAGGATCTTCATCCCGAATTTTGCCGAACGATTGTTAATTTGATGAGTCGTTGGTGACTATTCATAAATTACGAAACAAATAATCAATCGCACTACCAAAACAATGCAATATAAAAAAAGACTAAGTAAAAGTGGGTAAAATCTGAACAAACCCCAGCAAACCTGAGCAGGTAATGCTAACGCATTTGAATGATTCAGCTTTTTACCATCGGGATGAATATTCTCGGTACCGGCTAGACGCTAAAAAAAATTCAGGGTACTACCAGAATAATAATTGTCATTTTTGAAGTAAAATCAGACCTTTAAAACAACTTCCGGTTGAACCGAAGTGATATCAACTTTTTTATTTTAAATGGAAACCAGTCGCTTTTATTCTGTCTTTAAATTTTCCAGAAAATTTCTTTTTCCGAAACCAAGCAAACACACAGCATTTCTTTTCAAAATAAGTTCCTAGCTGTCATTTTATCCAATACCTGAGATGGCAGAAGATAACTGGTGAATAGTAGATTTAGAGTGAAATCCTATTGAGAAAGTAGTTACGTGGTAAAGCTACGAGAACGGTAAAATAATGAAAGAAAATTTAAAACGTTTAGAAACAGGAATCAAATTGAATATCAAGAGTATAGAAATTAAATAAACACGAGATTAAAAGTCAGCTAGATAAGAATACATTAGGAAACACTGTGAGATTAAAGAAAAATTTAAAAAGGCAAAGTGCAAGTAAAATACGGGAACGGATTTAAAATTTTGTCTAGAGGGGGAATGGAGGGGGTCAACTCATACACAAAATTAAAGACCAAAAAAAAAAACGGGTAGTTTCGCGTGCGACATTATCGTTTAGGTTTTTAGGAAATGTACACTATTTCTTAATACAAAAAAAATAATCCTTACGGGAAATTTTTCCCCCTTAGAGCAATGGACATAAAATCTAAATCTGTTCTGACTAAAACAGAACGGTTGGTCATCGTAGCCTACACGCGACAGGACACATTGGTTAATATATTCTAGCATTTTTTTATACTTTGTGCCCATTTCTCGAAAATACATCAGTTATTCGAAAATTAAAGGTATTTATAATTTTCGATTTTTTGTCCAAAGCACTTTTCGAAAATACATTACTTGATAAAATATTTTTTCAAAAAAACTCTTTTTGAATATTAAATTATTTTTTCAGGAAACGCATTTTCAAATAAATAACTTACGAAAGTAAACACACCTTAAAAAAACTGTTCAAACCCAGAAAATGTTCGTTAAGGTTTGTTCAAAATCTATTTCTATCTTTGTTCAATATCATTTTCCAAGCTAGGACAGTTCATAGTTCAATTTTCGAAATACGTTTTTCCAAAAAATATGTTCTTGGAAAATGTACCGCCACTGACTATTCCAACTTTCAAGTTTAAATGGAAATGCAATGCATATCTGAAAGTTTGCATTGTCAGTGGCTATACCGATATTGGAAAAATTCTTTTAAACATTTTTTTAAAAGAAATGTATTACTTTCGATAAAGATGTTTTCAAAAAAAAAAACTCTTAGGCTATTTACTTCCTTTGGAAGTCAAAACGATCGGACGCAAATTGTGATAAGATCGCAGTGAGATATATGTAAGGAAGGATTTAAAAGAAATCCAAGAATATGTAAATCAAAATAGCCAAAAAAAACTTCATGCATATTAGTATTATAGATCCTAAATTTATATTTTTATGGATATTAGATTAATTATAATTATTTATTTCACAAGACCTTATATAGGAAGCAGTGCCGGATTAAGACTCCTTGATGGCCAGTGGGTTTATTCAATACGGGAGTCCATTCACGATTTTCAAACAGAATTTCCACATATAGTCATGGAATTCGACCAGTTTCGCCAAATTTTGACTAGATCTGTGGCTTTGTTTAGAGAAACAGGAAGTGTGAATAGAAAGGAAGACAGTGGGAGACCCAAAGTTCGCAATGGACAAAAAGTAGAATTGAGGCAGTGTTAATGAACACCCACAAACCCCTATTCGGCATTTAAGCCAGCAAGTAAATGTATCTTACGGAACCTGCAATACAATTCTGAAATGTGACCTGCATATGCGCACGCTTATTGTCTAAGCTCAGTCCAAGAATTGTTACCAAACGAGAAGCGCGGGCGAATGCAATTTTCAGAGTGGTTTATGGGTAATTTGCATTTTTTTACGGCGAGACATGGTTTTACCTCTCTGGTTATGTAAATTCTCAACAAATGAGAACGTGGAGTTCTGAAAATCCACATTTCTTTATAGAAAAGCCTCTGCATTCACAGAAAGTTGGCGTGTGAGCGGCCATATCGAAAAGAAGGTTAACTGGACCGATTTTTTTAATGGACTCTCAATTCGGCGCGATACCGTAATGAAATTTTTAAAGGCATTAGACAATGAAAAGATGCGACAGGGCTACTTCCAGCAAGACGGCGCACCAATTCGCGTAATTCTTAATAATTTAAATTGTTTGGAAGAATTTTTCGAAGACCGAATCATTAGTCGTAATATGCCAGTTAGGTGGCCACCACGCTCCTGCGATCTCACGCCGTGCGACTTTTTTATGACCACACATTAAAAAGTTTCAAAACCCCTTGTGAAAATTTAGAAGACCTACAAATAAATTTCAGGAGATTAACAACCCAAGGACTCACCATTGTTTCTGATGCTGTAAAAAAAAGAATAAGAACATGTTTGGAAGTAGAAGGTGGACATGTCTCTCATTTAGTTTAAATCTATAATTTTTAGGTTCTTTGTTGTATGTGTTTTTTTTTTAATTCTGTATTATGTAATCGTAATGACAATAATGTAATTTTCCTTAAAATAATAACTTTAGAATTTGGTATTTTTATTTTTCATTCACCTATACCTTTTACCTATGTTATCTTTCAAGAGCAATAATTCAAGACATGCATGATTGATTCCACGGCATACTTTGAGGACGTTTTTTTTTATCTAACGTTATGTACTAATGTTTGTTTATTTTATTTTCTCTGTAAGAAGTTTATTTTGTTACTTTTTAAATTCATTTTTTATTGTATATGTCAATAAGTGTTATTTGTTACGTAAGTATATACTAATGTCTATTTATTTTATTTTCTCTGTGAGAAGTTTATTTTGTAACTTTTTAAATTCATTTCGTAATAAATTATGACCAAAAAAATGCTTTTTTGCCATCGATTAAAAATTTAGCTGCGAGTGTCACAGGATGGCTGTATAATTAGGACTTCAGGCTTGATGGTTGAAGGGGTGAGGGGCCCCACCTAATCAGTTGTGCCCAAATGCCTTAATCCGCCGCTGGTTACAGAAGAGAGATGAAGGTAAAATAGGTAGAATCACAAATGAAAAATACTAAATGGATTTCAAGCATATTCTGCTGCTTCTTCACTGACGAGTAGAATTTAGTGAGATTTGCTCAGGTTTGTCCTGTTTTTATCAACGAGGTGTTTTGGAGAATCAGCTATATCTTGAAATGTTATACCCTTAGACATCACTGACTCTTCCCCTACATACATACATATTTAATTGTTAACTTGATTTACTTTCCGTTGTAATACACAATATACTTTTAGGACGTTTTAAGGTTATTTCACAGTTCGAGAACCCTTAACGTTTATAAATTATGCACGGCAACGGGAACTGAAATAAAGAGATATTATTCATTTATTCCCGACGATATTCAAAAGATGTCTGCTATTAACTTAATTAGCAGTTTGACGTGAAAGCCTTTTTGCACCGGCTCGGTGGAGAAACCGTCATTGGTTGAAGCCAACGGGAGGCCTGATCTCGCAAAAGAAAATAATTGCATGTAATGAGCACTTGAGAATGGCGAAGGTAACTTCTTGATGCTCAATTATTAAGTTTATATACGGACAATTGCCTGCTATTATCGATTTGTTCGTGCCTCGGGATTTTTAATATGGTAATATGGTAAGACTCCCACTCGCTATTGTATTCCGACATTGTGTGATTCTAGCTGGATAGTTATAAACTTTTAAGGGAATAGCTGGATTTTATAGTTAAAGCTTTTTTGTGTGACGAGTATACCGGGTGACAATAAAACTATAGTCTACGGCCTACTGATCAACACCAAAAATGTTTAGGTGTTAAGTCGAATGCACACGGTTATTTTTTGCATCTAAACCATCGCAATACAATCGCAAAACAATTTCGATAGGCGACTCAAATTAAGGAAGCAAGCTAGGAATGCAATCAGCTAACTTCTACCGGGGAAGAAGGGCTTACTAGACGACAAAATTGACAAAGATGCCAACACGATAATGAAGATAAAGACGAAACGTAAACATTCCCCGCTATTATAGTAGTTAGCAAATCGGCTGAAGAGGGCGCTATTTTTGTTTTATTTATTTATTCAGCAATAGGAATACAACAGACCCAGGTCCATTAAGTATCCGCAATTTTATAATAAATTAGTTGGTAATCTTCTTAGTCACATAACGGAAAGTTATACTAGTGACCTAACATATCGAACACTTCCGTACCATTACCAGAGAAAAACCAAGATAGAAAGAAGAATACGTACTGATTTCATTCATAAATAGGATTTGCTTTCTATGACCTCCAAAGCGGCCTGACGCACTCTACTACCGACGTTTAAATAAAGCTGCCATTAAGTTATATTAAAAAAAACATTTGAATACAAATTGATGGCACCAAAATATAGCTACTACTTATCATGAATATCGCAACACCTCTAAATAATTCACCCAGCTTGATGAAATTTTGCAAATATACTATAATATAATAAATAGGGTAGTGTAGTACCTATAATATAGAATGCTCTATACAATAACTGATAACACTTTGGAGCCTAACCACCGACTCACGGGAAGTCCTGAGAATTATTCTAATAATGAGTATAACCACCCTAGGAACTACACACTCAGCAATGCGTCTGGGCGTGCTTATAAGCAAATGATCGATGGTGTCTTGAGGCAGTATATCCTTGGCAACTTGTATTACATTTCTCATCTCTGCTATAGTACATAGTGGGTTAGGCGATCTTCTCCCTACCATATCTCATACGTGCTCTATCAGGGAAATATCAGGGGAGCGTGGGGGCCAAGAAGGCACATTAGCATTACGTTTTTCTGGATGAGCCGTACTTTCTGCTGCTGGAAAAGGACATTTCCAATATGTTGGGTGTAGGGTATAGCTACGGATTCTAACACTTTCTGTACGTAACGCACGGTCGTAATGGATCCATTAATGAAAGTAATAGAGACCTGCAACCAATACATATGGCTCTCCATATTATAATATCTACAGTGCGAGCGACATGTCGCTCAACTGAAAATGCAAAATTTCTTCATTCTCCAAGAAGCTTTCTGACCCGTGCCGCCCATTATGTGTCCATAAACAGAATCGAGTTATTCATCGAAGAAAACCACCGAGTTCCATTCTTGCTCCCAGTGACGTCGTTCGCGCGACATCATTCAACATTTACTGTAGGCGTAGGCAAATAATCGTGAAATTTAGGCTATAGAGGAATAAATTGGAATAAAGCTGAATTTTGGTCAGATGATAGTACACATCAACAATAGTCGGAGAAAAAAAGTTTCCACTCCAACACTGCTTGCTTCCTCCGCCATCATGGATTAAAGATGGCGGAATGAAGTATATTTGAAACCACCATATCTCAGAAGCTACTTAACCGATTTTGAAAAATTCTTTTTTAGAACAAAGAGGAAACAATTAACTTTATTTTATGTTATGCAAAGTTTGTTTGGGTTTGCTTGGGTTTTAGAAAAGCATTAAAAATATGTTTAAAAAAAAATCAATTTTAAATGAGCGTTTCTTTTTAAAACATTTTTTTTGGCTTTTTCGGTTTTATAAGAATATGTTGGAAACATATTTGCCTTTTAAGCAAAAAAAAAAAACATTACATTTGCTTTTATAGTTTTTATGTAATCATCAAAAATGTACATCAGCGTTAATGAAATATATCGTGCGTCACGTACCTGTTGTTTCCATAAGAACGAGTTTCCATAACAACAACAAAATATGCGAGAGGTAAATCCCCAGCAACTGTTTAATAGAATCCTCTGCACAATGGAGTGGCCTGCTAGATCTCCCGATATTAATGTTATAGAGCATGTGTGGAGTAGAATGAAAGGAAGGTTGAATCAAGGGGAGTATGAATTTAATAATATGTATAACTTAGCGAATGCAGTTAGGGCAGAGTGCAGAGTGGGAAGCTAGTCCACAAGACTTTGTTGCGAATTTGGTGAGCAGCATACCAAGAAGGGTAGCCGATGTGCAGCGAGTCGGAGGTGGACCAACGAAGTATTAATTAAGAAGGGTTTGTACTCGTAAGTAAAAACAATAGATTAATTTTCCAATTTAAATTATTTTTTGCCCTGTATAATGGAAAATTGGAAATGCGAACATTCGGTATACGTTTTAAGATTAATTAAATGAAAAATTGTTAGATTATCGATGGAAATATTGTTATTAATAAAACTGTAGCGGAATTTTAGAATTTATTTCATAAAAGAGACTGTTTTTGGAAAAAAAATATCGATACTTTTGGTTAGAAAGCCGTAATCAAAAAACTGACAAAAATGTCCCGAGATACTGACTTAGACTTCAAATCCATACTTGTATACAATACAACAAATAAGTACTAATGCGAATACAATTACTTCAACTTTTTAATTTTTTTCACTACTTTCTTCTCAGCTCTACATAATGTCCAGATATCCTTACTGACCTCTTTTTTTTTGACGAGCAGTTTATATGTATATTTCTTGCCTGATTGCTTTTACACATCAATTTACCACTGCTAGACATAAACAAGTATACCAGTTTTGGTTAAGATTGATACATTATTTCTAGGTGTTGCAATTTTTATGATAAGTAGAATATTTTTTGAGATAAATATTCAAACACTGTAATTTTGTGGTAAATTTGAAAATTGTTAAATAAAATAACTCTTTATGAAATAGTACAATAATTGCATTATTAAACCTAATAAATTTAGAAGGATAGGATCTACTATTAATTTTCGATTTCCTTCAAATTTTTGACCTCTTCTTAATCGATGTAATATATATTTTAATAAATTTAATATTATTTCTGAAGTATTGCTAACCTGCGGTCTGTGGCTGCGTTTAAACAGAATTGGATGTTATTGCGGAATTGCCCGAATCTAAATTAAAATTTTATAAAGTGATCCTCTATCCCTATAGAACAAAAAAAAACAAAAGGAACACAGGAAGAATGGTTTGACTGGCAATTTCTTACTGAAAAGTAGCAATTCCCCAGGCAACAGCAAAACGTAGGCAATACCGGAATACAAATCGGATCTACAAACTAATTTAGTTAGCACTTGACCCGTGAGAGGCCGGCAAATAAAACAATATTAAAGTTTAGTACTCGGCTCTGAAGGCCCGCTACCCACTAAAACTTTTATTTATTCAAGCCCTTTGAGATTTTTTAAGAAAAGAACAAGCGGTGGGTTTGAATTAAAGTTTTTAAGATAACTTTTTTATTGTTTGGTTTTATGGAAGAGGCGTTTTATGAATTTAACGTGGATGACGGTAGGAAAAGCTTTAGAAAAAAAGTCTTAAGAAATTCTTGTTTATACAGGAGATTCGAAATGGAATGCTTCAGCAAGTTATTTACAAATAAAAAAAAACACCGTATAGGGTGGAGTGGAATTCATTGGGCAACTTGCAAATTATTCCTGAGCTCTTTATACGGCGAATAAAAGCTAACTTTTATGGTTCTCGACAGATTACTAATAAAACAATTAGACAACATTATCATTGGACTTCGTAAAGACAGTGGTTCTAGCAGAGTGACTTTTGTAGTGACCTGTAAAATTGCTTAGTTAATTTGTCAGTCAGATACCCGTGTAAAGTTAAGAAAAAGTAAAATAATTTCCATTAAAACTTGATTGATTGATATCAAAACACAACTCTAAAGAACTGTTGATAAGTTTTTAATACACCGTCAAATCGAATTCGCTGAAATGAACATTAAATTGCCCGCATGTTGGCACACCTGACAATATAACATTTCACTGGCATGGCTAGCTTATGTAAATAATATCACTTTTTGGAACAAACATATTTTTAGAAATGCATTATTATGGCATTCAGGCGCGGCTCGTCCATAAGGCCATTTGGTCAGTGACCCACTTAGATTTATTTTTAAAACCAAAAAATAATCTTATCTTTCAAAAAAGTGCAATTTCTATGCGAAAACTCCCCAAGAAAGAATGAAGCCGAGCTTGCTCCAGACTCGCCGTATTTTAAATTGGCCTCATAGGTGTAAATGGACTATATAAAATGCATTAAAGCTAAGAGAGAAACAAACATACGCGCTTTGGGAAGTTAAAAAGACACAAAATTTGTCGACGGCCAATAATATCGATTTCGGGGTGCGCGTGGCCGTCAATGCCGCCGCGCCGGTTATCGAGTTATCACAAATTCTGACTCACCAATTTATACCTGACCAGTTTATTATTAGAACAATATTCGCGATTCGCAATACATTTATACATTCAATATAAGCTTATCTAATTTTATTTTAAGATATTGGGATGTGCTTGGGTTGGGTTGGGTTTGATTGAATTGTAAATGTGCATATAAAACATTAAAACCTACAGTAATTACAACTTTGACAATAACCTGGCAACGCAGCAATTTGTTATGGATTAAAACTAGCGTCACTGACATAAAACATTTACAAGCGTAAAATTATTAGAGATTTTCGTCGGGTTGCACAAACAATTTAATCACGAATTAAACTAATTAGACACTTGTAATGTGACACCACTAATGTTAACGTCATTGCCAAAGATGACTCTAAACGTCATTTAAATTTACTACTTGATTAAAAGTTTTGTGCAACCCGCTGTTTATGTATTATTCCAATAAAGACAGTTGAAAGTGAGAGGTGCTTTCCGACACTAAAATGGATTAAGACTTTCTTAAGAAATACAATGGGGGAGTCAAGGTTGAGCGCTTTAGCTATGTTAAGCATTGAAAAACCTTTTATTAGAAGTATTTATAGTAATGAGCTAGTGATTGAACATTTCTCCCAACAGAAGGGTAGAAGGATCGATTTGATATACAAACACATTTAACTACATAAAAGGTGACTAAATTTAAAAAAAATATATATATATATTAAAAAGGCTTGCAAGTAATTTAAAAAAAGGTC